>CAUOFW020003935.1:141929-258549 GCA_963454935.2 Ilex paraguariensis
CGCCTTGTAGGATTAATAAACGAATAAATTTTTATAATCAATTATGCGCGCTGTCAATGAATTTTGGGATTGTCGTTCCAACAAGTGGTAGTAGAGCCTTCGTTAATACTCGTATATATTGAATACGACGATGTTGTCCGAGTAAAATGATTAAATGTCTATCATGATTGATGGGTAGAACGTAAAATTGTGCTAATCTTTGTTTTGCAGCATTCCTGTCACTTTATTATGGTCACATAATTTTTTTTTATGTGATTAGATCCCATGATGGTTTATTTGTGGTTAATATTATTGAAAAGATTAACACGATGGTTTATTCGTGTTGTAAATATTGATGGTAGTATGTGAATTTCCTCGTGGAGGCATAGGGACATATATTATTACTGTTATTTTTTTTTGGTATGGGATTTCCTATGAAGACGGCTATTTAGAAACAATTTTTCACAACAAAAAATTGATTTCGTAAAGAAGGAACTGTTTCAAAAATTGTTTAGGATTTGGGGGCATTGCCCTAAGTCTCTACCACTTGACCGGACAATCAATGGTAATTCGGTCATAGACCATTATGATGAGATCGCATAAGTTTCTCCTAGCCTAGTGTCACACCCAAACTAACTTGGTGTGCATAATGGTGGTCATGGTGGCATCTTACACTGAGGCACGCCATGAGATTGAATTAAGGTGATACGGCTAAGTGGTTCGATAGATTGGTGTGGATCGTGGAAGCATGAGACTACCTGGATAAGCATGGCAACACGCGATGGGCTCGATTAAGGCAATGTGGGTGCGTGGCTTTGAATTACATGGCATGGAATTGACCCAACATGCACAATGGCTCGTGGGTAAGGTTAGTTGCTGAATTGTGGGCACATGGTTGCTCAATGCATGTGACCAGGAGGATGTGGGTAGTTGTTGGTGCTAACTCAGTCAAAGTAGTTGCTGAACATGGCCTAGTATGAGGGAGGCAGTTCTGGGCATTCTTAGCCATATTCTAGTCCAGGTGCTTGCTGATAAGGGGCAATTCCACAGTAGTTGCTGAATGACTGGAATTGTTTGTCAGGTGTTGCACAGATAGGCAACCTTACTAACCAAGTCTACTAAAGAATAGGTAGATTATGTGTAATAGCCCCTTGGCAGATGGGGGGTGTCATCTGCCATATTCCTTGCATAAATAGGGGTGCTTGGGCATTCTTGTGAGACAGAGAGAGTGTTCATGCTTTGAGTTCCTTGTAAATTGTAGAGAGCTTCAATATTAAGGTTTGAGAGTGTTGTCCCAATAAATTCATGTGTTGCCTTTGTGTGAGTTTGTGTGTCCTTATATATACTTGAGTTTATGTGGCTGGTTGTAGTGGCAATGCCTTCACAGGTAGCCTTAAAAGAAAAATGAGTAGTTATCTCGTGACGCCTAGTATCATGGTGATGGTTGGATTCGTCAAGGATTGTTGCAGACTCCTTATTGCATTGGAACTAAAGACATGACCATAATAGTTAGGACTTTTTGTATAGGCAATTTCCTAAATAATTAGGACTCTTTATTTAGTCAATTTCCTAAACAATTATGACTCTTTGTTTAGGAAGTTTCCTAAATAATTGGGACTCTTTTTTAGGTAGTTTCCTTATTTATGTTGATCTTTGTTTTTTATTATTCATGTATATCTTGATTGCATGGGTGGTTAATTTTATAACCTTACCCTAATATATAGACAAGATGAATAATTGACTGACCTAGATTATTTGTCATGGAATAGTATCTAATTTATATTTATTTAAAATAGGGATGTTCAAAGTATGTATGTGTAATTAGAAAACAAATTTAAATTCTCAATTTATGTTTGGATAGCTGTGAGAATTTTATATTTTATTTATTACATGTATACAAACTACATATAAAGATGTGGTAATTCGATATCTTTATAAATATGTCAAACATCATTATACATCAACCAAATTTTAATCCACTACTTGCTAAGTCAATGTACATGTACTTGAGACTTATATCTCAACCAATACCATGTTTAGACCTTTTTTTCGTACTATGTCACTTTGCCAAATGTCCCTCTTTGTCGTCTAATGTAGCTTCGCTTAGATCTTCCCGTCACATAGTTCGTCTAGGCCTCAAGTGATTATGGGCACGACAATAATCCTCGATATGCACATACCAATGGATTTGTCAACCCTACATGATCTTCAACTCCAATTTGTGAGGTTGGCTAGAATCTCTAGTGGTAGCATTGGATCTAGGTTGTGGTGAAAACTCTAAATACAGAAGAATCAGTTTCTCTATTAGAAATCTTTGTAGAGGCTCAACTAGATGTGAGAAAGGCTCTCCCTATTTATAGTTCCAAAATAAGGGTAATTTTAGTAAATAAGAAAACACGGATTCGCAAATGATAGCTCGATCGGTGGGAGGGCATTCATAGGGTGGTTGTCTCTGGAATGAAAACTATGTTTCAAACATGACTAAAGCAAGCACCATTCGATCAACCATAAGCACCGCTTGAGTGACCTTGGAGATCGCTCGAGCAAGCCCTATGCCACCTTCCATGGCCTTTTCCCATTTCTTTCTATTTTTCATAAAGAAACCGCTTTAGCGAAGGTTAGTGAGCATAGATTGGCCCCTATGAGTTTTTAAGCATAAAACCATGCAAAAATTTATCCTCTTGAGCACTAAAGGGTGTTGCTCAAAGAGGGGTCCGATTGTGACTCAAACTATGTTTTCAAAATTCATAAATGGTTTAGAAAAAATTTTCTTTTAAAATCACCTAGGAGTCATAATAATATCGCTTCCAATTCTATTTTCATCCTAATCAACCTACGTTAAAATTTACTAAGGATTCATCTTAGGTGTCTAGGTCATTTCCTTTGTCCTAAGCATAAGGGTGCTTAGGGAGGTTGAATGATGTAGTTTTGGAGCTTGATCTCCTCCTTTCAATGACACTTTTGGATCTTGAACTTGATAACATTATGGCCATGGAATAGGCTAAGATTTTACAATATACTCCACGAAATTAGCCAATTATAAATATAATTTAACAATCCTAGAGTACCTGCTTCGCCTTAGTGCATTCACAAGCGAAGTGGCCTAATTTGCCAAAATTGTAGCAAGTCATCTAGGACTTGTCTTTCCCTACAGCTCATTTTCCTCTTTTTCATTTGATGACATTATTAGGCTTAAATGCAACATTACCTTTGTTTGAAGCTCTACCAACCTTCTTTCGCTCGGACTTAAAAGCCCTGCGAGAACTAGATTCGACAACGTATGCATGTAAGGTCTTAGCCACCTCTAGGCGCTCATCCTCCAGCTCCAAATGATTCACAATATTTTTGAATATCTGCTTGATGGTTTTCACTAATCTATAACCCTGGAACCCGAATTATGTGTATGTATGGCTTATAGAGATTGGTGCGTGTCACTCTACCCTGAGTTCGACGCGAGAAATGGAAAAAATCGTGTGTGGATGAACAAAAATGTGCGTGTGTGCATAAGCGCTCCCCAAGTGTAGAGAGACTTGCAATATCATGTTTTACTTGGAATGGGTATTCCAAGGTCTTCTCCTCAGGGAAGGAAATGTCAAATGTTTTTGAAGGGTGATTTATAAAGAAATGAATAGTGAAAAATCTTGTGATTTATGTTTTGGTAATTTGTGTTTTGAGAAATATACAAGAAAACAAGGTTGTTAAATCCATAGAGGTCATTCCAATGGGTATGTCAAATCAACTCATTTCATTCAACTAATGGTGTCTCGGTGTTTGATTGATTCATAGGCAGTGAGGGACTAATGTGGTTATGTTGGGCAAAAGCATACCCCATGGCAAGTCTACGGTGCATCAAGAGCCCACAACCATGTCTACGCTCAACCTAGTCAATCCAAACACTTTACACTGCGAGGAAGAATGAAAGAGAGTCGATTTCACATATCCAAGATGAAATTCCTCTTGTATTAGCCAACTAAAAGTTTAGTTACTCATAGTAAAGGCAAGAACAAACATAATGTAAAGAAACATGGTAGTGAAATCAAACATGAAACTTGTATTGATGCAAGAAAAGGTTTAAACTACAAGAGTAAAGCCACTTATACCCAAAATACAAAGCTTGAAGAGAAAATACTCAAATGTAGAAATGAAAATACAAGAACACTTAGCTAAGCTTGATTACAACTTGAATAAAAGAGATTAGAGCGTAAGAAGGAAGGATTACAAGTAATATAGAGCTTACTACAATGAAAATTGTGAAGAAAAATGTAAAAACTCAGCTTCTCTCTAAAACTTCATCTTCAACCATGGAGCTTCTCTCTCTAAAAGTATATGAAATTTGAATAATGGTGTAAGAACTCCCAATTTTCGCCCAGCCTCTCTCCCTTAGCATGTTTGACTAAATTGGAATGATTGGAGAGAGGTTGTCCACTTAAACAAGCAATTTTAGTCCAAGTATGGTCCTTCCATGCTTTTCCAACCACCCCTTTCTCTCTTTTGCTTCTTCCCTCTCTTCTATTTTAGATCTAACTTTAAGAGAGCATTATTGGGTGTCAAACATGTCAGGGTATGGTTTAGAGGACAAGAGGTGGGGCCCCGGAGTAGGTAGAGTCGTGTGAAGAAGTGTTTGGCAGATCTGGGCATGTTTTATCGGTAGAACGTAGAAAACCTACCGGTAGGTTTTTTCTAGTAAGCTTTTCTAGCGGTAGGTTTTTCCATGGTAGAGGTAGAAGATTTACAGTAGCCTTTTCTACTATAGGCCTTGAGTCTTCTACCAGTAGGTCTTGAATGACTTCTACCGATAGGTCTTGAATGTCTTCTACCGGTAGATTTTGTCTTGCCTTGGAATTTCCTTGGTTCCTTGAGGTCCCGAGCCATTCGGTAAGCAAATTGATTTTACTCAAATATACCATTAGTTTTTAGGGAATAATACTATTTTATTCCACCCAAAAAAGAGAGTTTAATTGAAGCACAAATTTAAGCATGCGTTATCCAAAATACAGTGACATAGCATGCATAACATGTGAAAAAAAAAATTCATGCTACTATTTAACAATTATGTTCAAGTATTCCAAATAAATGAACTAACATGCTAAATAATATCACACATGCTTCAATCATGTGAAAAATACATAATATAATATTTCAAAATACCAATTATACTAAAAAAGTAATTTTCTAGAATTTTCTGTAATTTTTGTTATTTCCTAGAATTTTATCTATAAAGCATAAAAATATATCCAATTATGCTAGAAATAATCATCATACTTCATTTAATCCAAAATTCAGAAACAAGAATACTAAAACTCAAAATGTCAAATAAATGACCTACTGAATTTTTTGAATTTTTTTTGAATATCTAGAAGTTTTAAATAGCATGATAATATATCAAATAAACGAACAAATTTGTCAAAATGATCATTATGCTTCATTTAGTACACAGTTCAAAGACTATAAGACTTAGAATGTCAAATAAATGACTTACTAAATTTTTTGGATTTTCTTGAATTTTTAAATAGCATGATAAATGTCAACTAATCACAAAAATAGCTAATTAATTCCAAAAATTGAATTTTCAGAACTCATCTACTCCTTGAACTTATTCTAACCTCCCAGTGAATTTTGAAGATCTTTTCAAGCTCACAAGTTAAGGAGTGGATTTTTACATCTTATTTTTTTGGCAAGATAAAAAATATAAAAATTTTCTTAAACTTCAAAAATTATGGAAAATTTTATTATCATTTTCTACACAAAAATAAGATTGCATAGAAAAAAAATAGGAGTAAAAACGGACATCATATGATCCCGCACTATCCCTCACTCTCCACGCATGAAAGTGCGTGAGGTTCTTCTTCTTCTTTAACCTCTAATCATGTTTAAAAAAAATATACTTGATCCCAAATTTCAAATGCTCATAACTTATCAACAATAACTCTACTTTTCACGTTCTTCATACTTCTGGGAAGCTCTCAAGACAAGGATTCTAAGCATATAAGTCTCGTTTGCAAAAACTGACTATGTAAAATGTAAATCCATGTATACATGTGAGATAGAATCTTATGCACAAACCAAAGTATGCTCACATATAATCCAAAAATAATGCACATGCATAACAATGAAACGACCTTGGCATAATCTCATGAAAGGAATGTTAAGGCACTAGATAGCAAAATCAACTTTTCTTTTTCTTTAACGGTGTGCCTTCCCCATGTTTTTTATAGATCATTTAGGACTTTCAAGGGTTGTAATGAGGCCTTGGTGTGATATTGAGGCAAATGAAATGAAGGAAAGAGGACAACCAAGAGGATTATTCTGAGGCAAGACCTTTATTGTCAACAATTTTCCTTTTTGTGGAATTTTCAGCTTATCACCTTCACTTCACTCTTTGGTTCTTTTTCCCTCCTTTTACTTAACATTTTCCTTTTCTTTTTCTTCTTCCACCCCTTTTTTTCTCCTTTTTTTGGATTTTTTCTGTCTTTTCCATTCAACATTTTGAATTCATCAATCATTTATCCCTCTTTGGGTTTCCTCTCCGTATTTTCTTCCCTTTTATGATCAATCACAATCAATTCTCAAAACAACCAAGGTGTGGTAAAATTTTATTATTTTGCATTGGCTTGGTCAACTGTGTGGCATGGAAATGAATTTTTCATTTAAGGCTCAATCATGGAACTAGGGATAAGTTTTTCCAAGAAAATGGCTAGCCTCAAAGCATTTCAAAGATAACCTAAGATCATTTCTAAATAAGCATGGGGAGTCATGTTGGCATTTCAAGACAAAGTTAATCAACTACCCACACGCATTCTAACTGAATCAAGCATAATAAGATTATTGAACAGATTTTAAATTTGAACAATTGTTCTTTTGAGTAAATGTAAGTTCCCTCCAACAAGAATTGACACTAAGCTCACACGAGTACTTATTTCATCTCCACTATGCATTTCAGGCACTAAAATGTGAATCTAATCTGTAAATTGTCAAAATTACACATTCACGGTACACTTATGGTTGAGTTCAAAAGCAAACACAAATGTGATAACTCAAGTATAGGATAAATTTCTATAATGTGCTTATGTATTCGAAATTCAAAGCAAATGATAAATTTCTATAATGTGCTCATGTATTCGAAATTCAAAGCAAAGATCAAAATATCCACACACCCATGTCATTCTGAATAGGGGAATATAAGTCAACATTCAGATATTTTTCACAAAACAATTTTAAAAGTTTTCACATATTTCTCAACTATTCTAAACAAAACTCTGTAGAGCATGTAAATGGTGAATTTCGCCACAAAATGGTATCATCAACAAAAAAATTTCACAAAAATTTGGTGTATCCTACAAATGGTGCACCTCGCCCCACCAACTTGATTCGTGCATTGTCCTCAATGCAACAAAAATATATAGAATGCAATGATGGACTTAAAAAGATAAGTAGGGTTAGAGAGCATCTCGCACTGAGCTTTGACAAAAAAACACCGTAATATGCACATTTGAAGGAAAAAAACTATGCAAAGATGAAAGTAAGTAAATAAAGTAAGTAGTAAAGTAAATGATAAAAGAAAGCGATTGTACACTATAATCTACTTGGACAGTTATCAATCCACAAGCTCCGGGTAGACTGGATCCACTAACTCCTCCTTTACCATTTGAACCTCAAAACCCACAAAGAATGACTTAAGTCTTTGGCCATTGACCTTGAATGTCTTGCCATCTTCGGGATTTGTAAATTCCATAGCTCTAGTAGGGTAGGCCACCTTGACAAGATAGGGGTCATCCCAATGAGATCAATGTTTTTCTTGGAAAATGGATAGTAGATAATTATACAAGAACACTTTTTGTCTGAGCTCAAATGTTTTTCTCACAATAGATTTATCATGAAAGATCTTTGCTGTCTCTTTGGAAATTTTTGAGCTCTCATATGCATCTCTCCGAATTTTCTCTAATTCAATTAACTCTAACTTCCTATTCTCTCTGGTCATTCTCAAATTGAAGTTCAAGGTTTTGATGGCCCAATAAGACTTGTGCTCCATCTCTACCAGCAAATGAAAAGTCTTGCCATAGACTAGCCTATAAGGAGACATAGCTAGAATGGTCTTGTAAACGGTGCGATAAGCCCACAAGGCATCGGTCAACCTGAGTGACCAATCCTTTTGATTCAGACTCACAATTTTCTCTAGTATGTTTTTAATCTTTCTACTTGCCAACTCAGCTTGGCCATTAGTCTGTTGGTGATAAGCGATGTACACCTTGTGTATTATGTCACATTTATGCATTAGAGATGAAAATGACCTATTGCAAAAATGAGACCCACTGTCACTTATCATTGCACGAAGTACCTCAAACCTTGAAAAGATGGTTTCCTTTAAAAACTTGACCACAACTTGCTGGTTATTGGTCTTGGTTGGGATGACCTCTAACCACTTGAACACGTAGTCCACTGCCAGTACGATATAAAGGTAGCCAAAGGACATAAGGAAACAACCCATAAAGTCGATGCCCCAACAATCGAATATCTCAATTATAAGCACTAGGAAAAGGGGCATCATATTCCTACTGGTCACACTACCCATCCTTTGGCATCTATCGCATTCCTTACAAAATGAAACACAATCCTTAATTAAAGAAGGCTAATAAAAACCAAATTGCAAAACCTTAGCCGAAGTTTTCTTTAAAGAGAAGTGGCCACCACATGCCTTAGAATGGCAAAATGAAAAGACATCCCGTTGTTCATTTTCAAGTACACATCTCCTCATCACTTGATATGGGCAATATTTGAACAAATACAGGTTGTCGAAGTAGAAATACTTTACATCCACCATGAATCTTTGTCTGTCCTCTAGGCTCCAATGCGGTTGTATTTGTCTTGTGGCAAGATAATTACAGATGTCACTATCCCAAGGACAAATAGAATGAATAGAAAACAAATGCTCATCGAAAAAAGAGTCAGGGATAGGAATATGCTCTTCCGCATCTTGGACAACAAGTCGGGATAAATGGTCCGCCACCACATTCTCCACTCCTTTCTTTTGTTTAATGGTCAGGTTAAATTCTTGTAGGAGGAGAATCCACCTAATGAGTCTTGGTTTCACGTCCTACTTAGACAAAAGATACTTCAAAGTAGAGTGATCAGTGTAGACTACAATAGGCAAATCAATAATATAACACCTAAATTTGTCCAATGCAAATACTACAACTAGCAACTCTTTTTCGGTGGTAGTGTAATTCATTTGTGCTTCATTTAGAGTCTTGCTAGCGTAGTATATCACATAAGACCTTTTTTCTTCCCCTTGAACAAGCACTGCACCGACCGCGTAATCACTCTCGTCGCACATAAGTTCAAGTGAGCATGCTTTTTAATTCTTTAAAAGAAGCCTCACAATCATCTGACCACACAAAGGAAACATCCTTTGCAAGTAAATTGGTCAAGGGTCTTGTCAATGCACTAAAATCTTTTATAAATCTACGATAAACATCGGCATGGCCAAGAAATGACCTGATATCCTTGATGACTTTTGGAGTGGGGAGGTTGGAAATTGCTTCCACCTTGGATTTGTCTACTTCAATCCCCTTCTCTGATACAATGTGCCCGAGCACAATTCCTTGTGTCACTATGAAGTGGCACTTCTCCCAATTAAGCACCAAGCTCTTTTCCTCACATCTTTCAAGCACTCTCTCCAAATTATCCAAACACCCCTCAAATGAGTCCCCAAAAATTGAGAAATATCCATGAAAACCTCCACAATTTTCTCCACCATATCACTAAAAATCCCATCATGCATCTTTGAAAAGTTCTCAGGGTATTACACAAATCGAATGGTATTCGACAATAAACAAAGGTGCCAAAAGGGCACGTGAAAGTTGTCTTCTCTTGGTCCTCCAAAGTAATGTCGATTTGGTTGTAACGAGAATAGTCATCTAAGAAGCAATAAAAGAGGTGTTTGGCTACTCTCTCCAACACTTGGTTAAGGAAGGGCAAATGAAAATGATCTTTTCTTGTACATGAGTTGAGTTTCCAATAGTTGATACAAACTCTTCAACCGATGACCACCCTTATCGAAATCAACTCATTCTTCTCACTTGCAACCACAATGACCCCCGACTTCTTTGGCACTACTTGAGTGGGACTAACCCATTTACTATCGGCAATTAAAAAAATAATGCTCACATCAAGTAGTTTAAACACCTCATCCCTCACCATATCCTTCATGATAGGATTTAGCCTTCTTTGTGGTTGTCAGGACGGTTTGGAGTCTTCCTCCATGTAGATTCGATGTGTGCAAATGAGAGGACTAATCCCCTTGATATCGGCGATTGTCCATCCAATTGCTCCTTTATGCCTTCTCAACACTTCCAATAATTTTTCTTCTTGTCTCGGCTCCAAGGACGAACTTATCACCATCGGGATTGTCTTGTGCTCCTCAATAAATGCATACTTTAGTGTGGAAGGTACTGGCTTCAATTCCAAGATTGGTGTTTGTACAGTTGATGGAAAAATTCTTTTTTCTTGTTGTGGAAGTTTCTTGAATGTCGGGGCCCAACTTCCTACCCTTTGCACAGTTTCAGACCCCTCTTCCTTACCAAAATCTTCCTACCCCAGATTTGAATGGCAAATTAGTTCCATATGGTCCCCTACCAAGGTGTCAATCCAGTTGACCTCATACATTTCCTCATCATCACCTAGTTGCTTGCACAAGTTGAATACATTAAGGACCATTGTCATGTTTGCAAAGGCAAACTTCATTAGTCTGTTCCTACAATTGATCACATCATTAGATATAGGAAGGAATGGCTTACCTAATATCAAAGGAATTTGAGAACTAGGATTAGCAACCGGATGAGTATCAAGTACAATAAAATTGACAAAAAAATAAAATCTGTCAACTTGAACTAAAACATCTTCAACTACTCCCCTTGGTGTTCTCACGCTTCGGTCTGCCAATTAAAGAATGATTGAAGTTGGCTTCAACTCTTCCAATTGCAATTGTTGGTACACCGAGAAGGGTAGAAAGTTGACACTTGCTCCCAAGTCTAGAAGTGTTTGTTCCACCCAGCAATTCCCTATGGCTATGGCAATGGTAGGGCAAGCGGGACCTTTGAACTTGGGTGGTGTATTGGTTCTCAAAATGGAACTAACTTGCTCTATGAGAAATGCCTTCTTATGCACATTCATCTTCCTCTTCACGGTGCACAAGTCTTTCAAGATCTTTGCACATGAAGGTCTTTGCTTGATGGCATCAAAGAGCGGAATGTTTATCATCACCTGCTTAAATATTTCAATGACATCCAAATAATTAGCAATGTTAGATGGTGGCTTCCAATGTTGGGAAAAAGGGGCCGAAATAGGACACTCGTGCACATTTAAATCAACAACTTTTTCCTTTTCATATGTCCCCTCGGATTTGCCCGCAGTCTCTCTTTCTTTAGCAAATGTGGCTTTGGGTGAGACTTTTGGCAAAATAGTTTTATCAATTTGTTTGCCACTCCTTAGGGTGGTGACCGCCTTGAGTTGTTCACAACTCTCATTGGTAGGATCGGACGACTCAATCACGTGTTGACCCCTAGGGTTTTCTTGAGATTGAGCAGGAACTTTTATTTTCTTTTGTTGGGATGACCCTATGGTATTGGTCAATTTTGTAATTTGAGTCTGAATATCATTGAAAGCTTTGGTTGTTTGGTTGTTGATTATTATTTGGCTTTGAATGAATTGGTGCATGACATCCTCCAAGTTTTTTTTTGTGAGGAGGTTGATAGGTGGGTGAGTTGGATGGTCCTTGTTGACCAAACCCTTGTTGTGGTGGTGGGTTTTGGAAAAAACCTTATTGATTGGACCACAGCTATTGAGAGCTAGACGAGGGACCATGACCATAGTAGGATTGATTTTGCTTAGGTGGGATGGGAGGCGAGAATGAGCTAGATCCATGAGGAGTAAGTTTGTCATTCTTCCAACTAAATTTTGGGTGATTGCTCCAACCTGGATTATATGTATTGGAATGTGGAGAGAATGATTGCCTACTTTGGTTGAAGGCATTCACTTGCTCATGATAAACCTTTTTTAGTGCCGAAATTTTTGGGCACTTTGAGATAGAGTGCTCAACACTTTCGCATATATTGCAACACTCGTCGGCCTTAGCAATGTTAGACACTTCATGCCTCCTATTCACCTCTAGACTCTCCACATTTTGGGACAACTTTGTGATTTTGGCAAGCAAGTCTTCTTGGTCTCACAAATTATACATCCCTCCCCCACTTGGTTGACTCCCTGGAGAGGACCTTGACACATTATTTGGATCCACGATATCCCATGATTGAGCATTTTTGTGCCAATGTATTGAAGTACTCAAGGGCCTCATTCGGATCTTTATTTAGAAACTCTTTGTTACACGTCATGCCTTGAATTGTTGGTGGGCCGGTGTAATTCCTTCAAAGAAAAAACTAACCAATTGCCACGGTTCAAATCCATGATGTGGAATGGATTATAGCAAATATTTGTATCGATCCCAACATTGATAAAACTGCTCATTGGATTTCCCCCAAAAATTTTCAAATTGTTTCTTAAGAGCAGTGATCTTGGGCACCGAAAAAGTTTTGTTTAAAAATTCGGAAAGCATTTGTGCCCAAGAACTTGTTGATTGAGGTTTCAACGAGTTCAACCAAGTTTTGGCTTTGTCTTTAAGGAAGAAGAGGAATAATTTCATGCAACCTATGTCTTCCATGGCATGATTTGTGAGAAATGTTGCAATAATTTCCTCAAATTCCTTAATGTGTAAATAAGGATTTTCTTTTTCAATTCCATGGAATTGAGGAAGAAGTTGTAACACTCCTAGTTTAACAAGGAAGGCATGAGCTTGGACTGGTAGAAGTATGCAAGAAAGGGTGGTGCTTGGGTTGGTTGAAGATAATCTCTCATTGACCTCACCAGAGGATCAATTGAGATATTGTTCCCTCATTCCTAGGAGGGAGAAAATGCATTTGGGGGTTTGGCATTCTAGGGTTTTGCATTCTCCCACCACTTGAAACATTAGCATCATCATCCTCAAAGTTGTCACCGACATCCTTGGGTGGGTCTTGGTCAAAATTCATATTTGGGTCTATGGCAAGTCTCACAAGTCTATTTTGGTCGTTCCGTCCCCACATACAAAAACATTATCTACAATTATAATGGAAAGTAAACACAAGTATGTACAAAGGAGCAACGTACCTCAGCCCGTGATGAGAATCATGGGACTTACCTCTATTGTTCGAATTCATCTTCTAATTCAACTCTAGCCTTCCCCAGCAACGGTGCCAAAAATGCTTGATTGTGATTACCCTATTCGACAAACACGAACCCTTGAATGTATATATGGCTTATGTGTGTAGGTGAGTGTCACTCTCTCTCGGGTTCGATGCTAGAAATGGAGAAAACATGTGTGTGAATGAAAATGTGTGTGTGTGTGTGAAGCATATCCTGTGACAAGTCTATGGTGTATCAAGAGCTCACAACCACATCCACACTCAACCTATCAAACCAAGTACTTTACACTATGAGGAAGAATGAAGGAGATTTGATTTAGCATACGCAAGAGGAAATCTCCCTTGGATTAGCTAACTAAAAACTTAGCAATCCATAGTCGAAGCAAAAACATACATAATGTAAAGAGACATGATGAAGAAATGAAACATAGAACTTGTATTAATGCAAGAAAAGAGTTAAAGTACAAGAGAAATGGCATTCATAGTCAAAATTCAAAGATTGGAAACAAACACCCAAATGTAGAACTTGAAATGCTAGAAATACTTAGCTAGGCTTGCATACAACTTGAATAAAAGAGTTTAGAATGAAAAGGGGAAAGATTACAAGTATATTTAAAGCTTACAATGCTGAAAATGGTAAAGAAATATGAAAACCCAGCTTTCCCTCTCTAACTTCATTTTCTTCCTTGAGCTTCTTTCTCTGAAACTATGTGTGTAGCTGAATAATGGTGTAAGAATGTCTTCATTTTCGTCCATCACCCCCTAAGGCCTGTGAGAGCTGACTTACCATCATTGGGAAGGGATTGGACAATTGTGTAGGCAAGGTCAGACCATGCCTTGCCTTTTCCATGCTTCCCCAACCACTCTCTTTCTCTTTCTTCCTCTTCCATGATTCTTCTTCCAAAGTCAAACCTTAGGTGTAAGAAAGCATACTTGTATGTAGAATATGTCAATGCCAGAAAGTAGTTGGAGTTGAGATTGCAACTTTCTGGCGTTTTTAGGCAAAACCTACTAGTAGAACGTCAACAAAACCTACCGGTAGGTTTTGGCAGGGGCAGCAGTAGAAGGTTTTCACCTATTTTGGCTTTTTTTTGATTTCTTGCTATCCCGAGCCACCCGTTAAGCCTCTCCTCCTTCTTCATTGTCCTTAAGCACTTGATAGAAGGCTTAATACATGCCATTACCTACTCATTACCTAAAATCACACAAAATTCCATTAATTGATAGATTAAATGCAATTTCCCCCATTTTCTCCACAAAAGCAAGTATAAAATGGGTGCAAAGAGACAAATAATGTGAATATTCTATGCTTATCAGGTACCTTAACTGAAAACCTTTATGAGACAAAACTCTTCCACTGGGGATCACCTAGGGTTTTAATGGCTTGTTTCATAGGCGGAATGCAATCTTGAAATTTACAAAAGTGATTGTATATATATATTAGTTTGTATTACTAGGGACTAGTAATGTTCAGTTGGGGGTGTGATTAATCCTAAAAAGTGCGTAAAAGATTTAGGGTTTAGGGTTAATTATGTGTGTTGATTGATTTAAAGTGGTTTATTGAGATTAAATTATGATTAATGTTTGAATTATATAGTTTGTAGGGTTTCATATGTAATTAAGAAAACTTGGAGGGGTAAAGAGCGAAAGAAGAACAAAGGAGGGAAGCAAAAGGAATTTCAGCAAGAAGCTCACCATTTGGATGATGAAACCACCATCCAATGGTGGCCAAAGTTAAATAAGTCAACAAATGATGCTGCTAGGCAAAATTTAGAGGATGAGCACCGTCTGGACAGTGGTCTTAACCGCGTTAACTTCAAGCTCCTTTCCTATTGGTCAATTGATTCAACAAAACTCCTGATTAGTTGCCTTGGGTGTCTGCCACCTNTTTTTAGGCAAAACCTACTAGTAGAACGTCAACAAAACCTACCGGTAGGTTTTGGCAGGGGCAGCAGTAGAAGGTTTTCACCTATTTTGGCTTTTTTTTGATTTCTTGCTATCCCGAGCCACCCGTTAAGCCTCTCCTCCTTCTTCATTGTCCTTAAGCACTTGATAGAAGGCTTAATACGTGCCATTACCTACTCATTACCTTAAATCACACAAAATTCCATTAATTGATAGATTAAATGCAATTTCCCCCATTTTCTCCACAAAAGCAAGTATAAAATGGGTGCAAAGAGACAAATAATGTGAATATTCTATGCTTATCAGGTACCTTAACTGAAAACCTTTATGAGACAAAACTCCTCCACTGGGGATCACCTAGGGTTTTAATGGCTTGTTTCATAGGCGGAATGCAATCTTGAAATTTACAAAAGTGATTGTATATATATATTAGTTTGTATTACTAGGGACTAGTAATGTTCAGTTGGGGGTGTGATTAATCCTAAAAAGTGCGTAAAAGATTTAGGGTTTAGGGTTAATTATGTGTGTTGATTGATTTAAAGTGGTTTATTGAGATTAAATTATGATTATTGTTTGAATTATATAGTTTGTAGGGTTTCATATGTAATTAAGAAAACTTGGAGGGTTAAAGAGCGAAAGAAGAACAAAGGAGGGAAGCAAAAGGAATTTCAGCAAGAAGCTCACCATTTGGATGATGAAACCACCATCCCAATGGTAGCCAAAGTTAAATAAGTCAACAAATGATGCTGCTAGGCAAAATTTAGAGGATGAGCACCGTCCGGACGGTGGTCTTAAACCGCGTTAACTTCAAGCTCCTTTCCTATTGGTCAATTGATTCAACAAAACTCCTGATTAGTTGCCTTGGGTGTCTGCCACTTGACCCTTCATCGGAGTCTATAAATAGGCATGCTCGGGGTCACTTTCAAGGGAGATCTTCCAGCATTGGGAAGCCAGAGTCCTAGAGAAAAATACCCTAACCTAAACACTCATAGCCAAAAATTCTTTGCTTCTACATTTCTTTTATTTCCTTTCTACTTGGAGGGTTGAACCTATCTCACTTTATTACCCTAGTCGGTAATAAAGGTGGGCGTGTTTCAACTATTCCTCAAAGGATTCTTTGTGTTTTATTTGTATATAATCAAGAGATAGGTTATAGACGGGTTAATTCTTACCATAGCCAATACTTTTGATTCAATACATAAACCAAAACTCTGCCTTTATTGAATCATGGACCTTCCAATAGATTAGCTATAGTAAACCTTTTGAATGGTTAACCTTCGTGTTTTATAGGTTTATTTGGTTGTTGCAAGGTGCATAGAATTTCCGGCTAACTTAACATTTGATGTGATATGGTTTAACCTACGCATCAAACCTACTGGTTAACTTTCTGTTGACACAGAAGTTAATTGTTGTAAGATGGCATTTTCATAATCTCAAGCAATAAAATGCATGTTGGATCTTCGAACTAAAAAGTAGCCTTTTTTCATTGTTGTAATCAAATGTTTAAACTATATTTACTTATCAATTCTAAGTTCAAATCACAAGCTATTGTAATGCACACGACAATCTTACATTTTGTATTTTGAGTTCTAATAGGTAACTACCTATGAATTCAACCTTGGACGTAACCGAGTAATATTACAACTTGACCACTTATACTTTGGTGTACGATTAAGATCAAGTCAAAGCTCATACTCAAATTTACTTGGATGAAAACTATTCAAAAAAATTAGGCATCGAAAATGGGCCGGGCCAGCTCAGGTCGGGTTGGGCCGGCATTTTCAACCCATAGCCCACCCGATGGCCGGGCCTCTGGGCTTTGACTAGTCAATAGGTTGGGCCCGCCCGTTAGGTATTTTTTAGGCCCATGGGCTGCCCTATTGGGCCAAAAATAGGCTAAATACTAGCCGCCCATTGGGCCTAAAACAAGCTTTTATTAAAAAATTAATTTTTATGTAAAAAAGTACAAAAAAGATATCAAAAAATTTATTTTCTATATAAAAATTATAAAAAGGCATCAATTACATAAAGTTGGTATGAAAAAATAAATTAAAAAAAAATTATTCATATTGAGTGAATTTAACAAATATTCATAGAGTTACAATGTTACATTACAAATTGATTGGTGGGTGAGACTATGTTGCATCAGTGTAAATTGAGTACATCCCAATTAGGTTGGCACTTACACATTTGTCAATCATTTGCAAGTCTCAACATTATAAAATTTTTAGATTAAATATCAAATAAACAATACAATTATGAAATATAATCTAATTATCTTATTGGGCTAAAGGTCGGGCTAACGAACGTCTAAACGGGTTGGCCCACTGGGCCCCAGGCCCTAAAAAACACAGCCTAGGCCCTTCCCATTGGGCTAGCGGGCTATCCAAGCCCTGCTATGTGTACGGGTCGAGCTGCCCATTGGGCTTCCGAGCCGTGGGCAGCCCATTGGCCTTTGGGCTTTTTGGTGAGGCCTAAAAAAAATCCAATGTAAGCTATATGTTACTTTGAAGATAGATAATCAAGTCTCTCATGATCAAACCTATACCCTAAGCATTAATCATGCCGAAAATCTGTCGACGATTAATCAAAGTGCATAAATAAACACTAGTTTTTCAGAAGTAAGTTATATCATCCAAAAAGCATACTACGTGACGAGAACACATTGGAGAATCAACAAAACTTAATTACAAACAAGAATCATCACTTGGATTGTGCCAAAACTTAGCCGAAGCAAAACCCATAACTCTGAAATTGTTAATGAACAACATAGTAAACATGTGTATAAGAACAACAAGATTTAATAAAAATGCTTGTAATGATATTGCTTCACAACACTAGGTCAAATACAAGAATAAAGTTTACAAACAAAGGTTAAAATGAAAACATGTAGTTGTCTTTTCCAAAGCTTGGTGAAGCTTTCAAAAATGGAAGTGTAAAAAAAAATTCTAAGCTAAACGAAAGAATTTCTAAAACACTCTCCAAAACTAGAATTAGGTAACCTCTCAAGTATAGAAATATAAATGTATATATATCAATGATCTTCTCCATTCATTGGCCAAAGGTGTAGTGCGGATGGTGGGTGAATTGTCGAAGAAGTTTCCTCCACCATCATCGACCAACACGGATAGCTTGTGTGACATGTGGGAGGTGCCATCCACCAATAGGAATCAAGCTCATGGGTATTGATAGCCTCCCCATGAGTGTTGGAGTGAAGTTAGCCAGCCCTCATGGACGAATGAGAACTTGGGAAAGTTTTACTATGTAGTCGACTTAAATTCAACCGATTGAAGTACTTTGATGAACCAGTTGAAGTGCTCTGGTGAACTGATTGAATATTGGTGTTCAACCCAGTGTTATCAGAATCGGACTGGACTGGTTAAACCATGAACCGGGATCTAAAACAATCTGGTTCATTAGTTAGACCGTGTAAGGAATGAAACCGCCTAAGAACCGCACCAAAATTGTAAACCAGCCAAGTTCTGAAAATCGGATGGTTGAAATTCAATTTCCTATTTTTTTTGCCCAAAATCCATTTGGTCATCACCTCTCCAATTCTCAACCTTCTTCTCCAGCCTTCTTCTGCAGATCTAGTGATTAGNATTCAATTTCCTATTTTTTTTGCCCAAAATCCATTTGGTCATCACCTCTCCAATTCTCAACCTTCTTCTCCAGCCTTCTTTTGCAGATCTAGTGATTAGTTTGGTCCAATTGATCTCCCTCTGCTCCTTCTTTCACGCGATTGTTTGGTGACTAGTTTCGCCCATGAGCAAACCTTGGCTTGGAGCAACTCCTTCTCCTTCTTCTCCAGTCTCTCTCTTTCTCTCTCTCTCTATGATCCAAGAAAAAATCTTGGTTCTCTATCTAAGTGCTATGCAACTATCTCTCTCTCTCTCATAACCGCTTAAAATTCTTGCCTTCTTGGTTAAACCACTTTCTATAAGTGTTGTCCCACTCAAGTTTTGGTCTTGATGATTGTTGTCCTTTTTATTGTTAATTTTATTGACATTTTATTTTTTTATGTCAAGCATTAAGTGAACTAAAAGTAGTTAATCAAAGTTAACCAAGGTTTCTCTGTTTAATTTTATTAAGTTTATGGTAAATTGTATGCATTTGGACATGTTTTATATTTTTTTACCTAAATTATTATATTTATAATTTTTTTATTTTTTTAATTATACGACTGGCTTGACCAATTAACTTAACGGTTGAACTAGTGAACCATTGACCCGGTCCTTCTATCGGTGCAATGTCCGGTCTAGTTCTGATAACATTGGTTCCACTAGTTCAAGTGCTCTCAGTACTTTTGCTTTTCTGAAGATTCTCTGATGAACTAGTTGAAAGTAATGTTCAAGTGGTTGAAGTACTCTTAGTAACTCAAATGGTTCTAGTGTCTCCAAAAATCTATGATCAACCAGTTGAATATGTATTTCAACTAGTTGAAGTTTTGTTTTGCTCTGATCAACCAGGGTGAAGTGGGTTTTCCTTAATTCGTGTTGATTCTCTTCCTGCTACATCTCCACTCCCCCCTTAACTCTGTCCAAGTCATTTCTCATTGCATTGCTTACACCTACAACCACAAATGCGCCTTTAATCAATTTGTAGCCCAATTTCAAGAGGAATAAACACAAGTTAAGAATGGATTAGGTTATGAAATAGGAAATATTTTAGTGCTAAACATTCTTATTGAGGAAAATACATTTGAAGTGGGCTGCATAAAAACAACACCTTGGAAACTAATGTTTCAATGGTTCCAAAAATGAAGAAGCTGCAGGGGCTAGTATTTTTTTGGTATCACCAGAAGGGAAAATGTTCCAGTTTTCTTACTAGTTAGATGAAACATTGATTTTATCAAATAATGAGTTTAGTATGAGGCCTTAATCATATGCTAAGCAATAACCTTAGTTATGAAAGTTAAAAACTTGTTAGTGATTAGTGATTTACAGTTAGTGATTTGATAGGTGCAAGGTTGGTACAAATGTAACCACCCTACTCTAGGAAAGTACATTACTTTGGTACAATCACTTGTTCAAGGTTTTGAAGATGTTTAGTTTGAACATGTTATGAGGCTGCATAATGGAAAGGCTAATGAAATGGCTCAAGATGCCTCTAGACTTAGGATCCCAGAAGGAATGAATGAATGAAAGAGTCACTAAAATACGAAAAAGACATTTGTCAATAGTGGTGACATGGCCAATAGATGTCCTAGCCATCAAAATAGAAGAATCTGATTGGAGATTCCCCATTACAAAATATCTGGAAGATCCATCTCAAAAAATAGAAGGGCTTGTTAGAAATTGAGCAGTAAATTATGTCTTTCTAGAAGAATAGCTATTTAAAAAAACCCTAGAAGGATTAATGTTGTTGTCTATTCACAAGTTAGATGCCATAAAGGCTATGGAGGAAATCCATGAAGGAATTTGTGGATCCCACAAGTTGGGTAAAAAAAATGAGATGGCTAATTCATAGGTATGGTCAGTATTCGCCAACCATGAGAAAAGACTACATTACCTATGCAAAGGGGTGTTTAGCTTTCCAAAAGCATGGGACTATCTAGAGGGTTCCTGCTATTGAGTTGAATTCAATTGTGACCCATGTTCACTTAGAGGTTGGACAATGGATCTAATTGGTCAGATCCACCTTTTTTCATCAAAACAACATTCTTACATTTTAGTGGTGTTGACTGTTTCACAAAAATGGGCAAAAGCAGTAGCCATGAAGGCTGTAGACCAACAAAAAGTAATTGGTTTTATTAAGGAACTCATCCTTTTCAGGTTTGATTTTCCTCATACAATTACTATCGATCAAGGTACTATGTTTCCAGGGCAGAGAGAACAGAATTTGCATCTGAGCATGAAAAGACCATAGAAGACAACCCAAGGCAGTGGCATGAATTATTGCCAAAGGTCTTATGGGCATACTGGACTTCCAAGAAAAACAGAATAGGAACAACAACATTTGAGTTAGTATATGTAGATGATGTTGTCATACCTATGGAGATTACTGTAAGATCAAGGAGAGTGGCAGAACATCAGGATATGCCATTAAACCTTTATACTCAAGCAATGTTTCTCTTGAGTTGGAAGCCTTGGAGGGAAGTTAGTTAGAAGTTTTGAACCATATTCAAGTCCAGATGAAGAAAATAGAAAGGACTTATAATAGAAAGATCAAATTCAAAAGCTTTGGTGAGATGGATTTGGTTTGGAAATTCATTTTACCTTTAGGAAGTAAGGATAAAGAATATGGCAAGCGATCCCCTAACTGGGAAGGACCTTTTAAAATAGGAAGTATATTGTAAGGTGGAGCCTACCATCTGCAATCACTAAAAGGGAATGGCACAAAAAACCCATGAATGAAAGATATTAAAAGAAGTATCATCCAACTATATAGGAATCCAACAACACAAGTTAAGATAAGCATGTATGGAGGCCATCAAGTATGGCTATTATGGTTTCGGAACAAAAAAAGAGATGAGTATTAAGAAAATAAAAGACTTGAATTTTTAAAGTATTTACAATTGAAAAGGCCACATAGATTTGTCCATTACATGAGACAATTTAAAAAAAAAAATCAGACATATCTTAAAGGCCACTAGTTGGCTTATATCCCTCTTCTATCCTATTTTGTTTCAATTATAGAGGACTTAGAAGAGATTTCTATGTTAGGGGATGGTATGGTTGGAAGAAGCATTCTATCGACAATAACTATTTGGCAGGTTGGAGAAAGAGTTGAGTCAGCTTCGTTGGCTGCAGTCTCCTCTGCCACTTGTACAACCTGCCTAAAAGAAGAAACATCTTGCACTTCAATAGTAGTTTCTATTTGTTGTTTATGCTTCTTCTTGTAAGGGGAACTGTCCCTAGTAGTAGGATCTTCAAGAAGATCCGTCACAAGATTATCCTCGATAGAAAAGGAAAACTCCAAGGGAATGGCTGCAGGTGACCCTACTTGAAGCTCGCTAAGCAATTTTACTGGCAGAAAGGACAAGTTGTTTGATTTTTGATTGACAAAACTTAGTCTAGATAGGCAACCATTTAGGTGGTCGCCAAAACTCAGGGCTTGTAAGACCCCGTATTAAAATTAAATAAGGATAATATTATCTTAAGATTTCTCTTAGGATGAATAAAAGGATTGTAGAAACCTCGAATCATTGTTCAAAGATTGATCATGAAGTTAATTTTCAGACGAATTGACTTCCGGGTCAAACTTAGTTTTGAAAATGATTAAGTTTGAGAATAGTAATTAGGTAAAAAAATATTTTTAGGTCAAAATAAGATTTTCATTGAATCCAGAAGGTCTAGCAACCTTGGGAGAGGTAATATGAGGTGTATTAGAAATTAGAAAGTATTCCGGAGTTTAAACGCATATTAGAAAGAATTCGGATAGTAAGAAATTTGACACTAACTGAATATTTTAGCCATAACTTTTTATTTCTAACTCATATTGATCCGAATTTTCGAAAATAAAAACTAGACCTCAAGAGCTACAAAAGTGTATTTCACAAAAATTTTCTAAATTGAATTCTAAATAGGTGAAAACTTTTCTTGAAATTGGGGTAGAAAGTTGATGCCGTCAGGATGCCCCAAGCACCGTCTGAATGCCCCTCCAATTCCTAAAATCTTATTTTTCATCCTAAACAATGAGTTTGCACTATCGGGATGCCCAATGACTGTTCAAACACTACGCTAAAAAACGGTTCTGCTCAGTTTTAGGGTTTTTCTATGTTTTTCACCCTATAAATACCATAAAGACGTCCCTTTAGCTATTTTTCATCAGTTTACAACCCTAGGTTACCTTAGAAAGCTTGAGAGGAAGAAAGAGAGGAGACAAGGGGATGATTCTCGCTTCGGGATTGATTCAAACATGCTAGGTTTATTTTCAATCATCGGATTAAAGGTAGGGGATTCTTCTCAAGTTTTTTCATTGAGGCTTAGGGTATTGCATATGTATGTTTTCAATATTTTTGATAGTAATATGATAAATACTGATGAGTTCTTGATTTCTTTATTATTGAAACATAGTTTTGAACAAAATACATGTTTGGGTTCAAGAAATATTGTTCTTGAATTTCTAAAATCCTAGTTTTGCTAAATACATGTTTGGTTATGAACAATACATGGATTCATGATTTCTAAATTCCTATTCTTGATTAAATCATGTTTTCATCTAATATTTGTTCTTGTTCCAACAAATTATGATTTTTGGTAGAACTCTAGAATTTTGAATATCAAAATTGTGAAGGTTTTCTTGATATAATCTCTTGCATATTTTAATTCTTTTATTACTGTAGTATATTGAGAATTATACAATTGTGATACTTTTATTATTAAAGTAAATTTATAAATGGTTAAAATTGTGGTTGTCGAAAAAGTTGTATTTTCATCTCTAGTATGGTTTGTTATGACAGACTTGAATTGCCTTCGAGAGCTGCCGCAGAATGTTAGGGGTTAGTCTATCCCAGTGGGAGTGACATGATTGTCTAACACTTGTAGTGGATCATTTTTTTTAGAGCAACCACTATTGTTCATGTAAATTTGAAACTGAGGGATGGTATACCTTTCCTTGGAAGGATTCGTCAATACCGTGGGAGATGGTATATGCCTTTTCTAAAGTGGTTTGTGATTTGCCCCAGCGAGGAATGATTGAGATTGTGTGGTTGTGATGGGTGAATGAGGTAGAATTGTTGTATAGATTCCTAAGAAGCAACCAACATACATGAGAATGGAGATGAACCAACATACAAGAGAATAAAGATGAACCAACATACATGAGAATATGTGACGATGTTATCGAATTATTAATTAATTTTTTTAATTTCTTGCATGTTTATTCCTATAACTGATTTACTATATTCCGTACAGTTGAGATCATTATAATTGTCATGGTTTTACTCTCAAAAATTTATATATGTTATTTTCAAAAAGAGACTTGCCTTATTTTCATTGTTTTAAAATATTGTTTGGATTTGAGAGGGATCTCCTAAGGGCTTTTGTTCACCCCCTACAACACAATTACAGATTTTTGGCNTTCACCCCCTACAACACAATTACAGATTTTTGGCATAGAAGAGGAAGTTAATGTAGATGAGCAGATTGATTACGAGCAGTTGGAGGATCAAGATGCGAATCATGCTTTAGAGGAATAGAGTTATTCTATTTTTGGTTTAGAGTTTGAGAGATCTTTATAAAACAATGTTTTAATTAGTTTAAGTATTCTGTTGCTAGATACTATTTGGTTTGAATTGTAAGATGGAGTGGTTTTAATGTTTTATTGACTTTAGTATTTATTCTTTGTCAAATGGATGAATGATTTATTATTTAATGGTTATTTTTAGTTACTCTCATGGTTGGATGGTTTGTGAATAGTAATGTCTTCCAGGGTGAATTTTGGGACGTTACAAGTTTAGTATCAGAGCCTAGGAATTAGGTCTTACATAGGAGCTGTAGGTTGTGAACTATCATTGGAGTAGTATTAGGTTAGATTGAAGAAAATCTAGGCTTGAATTTTTTTTTTAGTTATGTGTTTATAAGATGAGTGTGATTTGTTGCATAGTTAGGTCAGGGATTAATTATTTATTCGAATTCATGAGTTAACTAACTTAGAGGAATTGAAGAAAATTTTGGGATGGATATGCTTGTTTTATACCATGTCATTATGGACTATTGTAGGAGACAGATGGTAATTTGATTTCTGATTAGTAAATGATGCTAGGCATAGATTTTTATGCAAGTGATATTATCTATATTGGAGATGGGTATAGCAGAACTATCAGTCAAACATATTGCCTTTCGCTAATTGGACCATTATTCTTTGTTTCAAAGTCCAAATTGTGCACCATTGTTTTTTTGTTAGAAGCTTAACTCGTGTATATTTTCAACTTTCAACCATATAGGTCAAACATGCTAGAAATACTTAAATTAAATTAGTTTATTCTTCGAAGTTGATCAAAAATCTACATTGTGGTATCCCTTGGATAGCAAAGTGTTGTACTTTCTTCTTAAACTTTGGAGGACTTATTCTTAAGCAACTTCTACACAATTTACGCTTTGATTTAGAGACACCTCCATATTAATTGAAGTGTTTTGATGGATAACAATATAAAATGTGACTATGATTTGGTGTCTTATCGACTCTAAGTATTCTATTCTACTGTTAGTATTGCTTATATTTTTGGAAGTCAAGGAGATTTGATAACCCAATATGGATGTGTGGAGGTAAGGTCAACTTAGATGTTTTTAAGATGGACTAAGTTTTGAATAATAAGGTTATGAAAAGTTATGTGTGTTACTTGAAAGTCATGAAAATTAAGGAATGAATGTAGTTTTGGTTTTACAAAATGAACCGTTGCAGTGTTATGTTTTCCTCTAGTGTGAGTNAGTTATGTGTGTTACTTGAAAGTCATGAAAATTAAGGAATGAATGTAGTTTTGGTTTTACAAAATGAACCGTTGCAGTGTTATGTTTTCCTCTAGGGTGAGTGTGATGGTATAAGATAGTATAATTCTCAAATATGATCAATTGAAGGAATATGGTGAAGTAACATCAAANATGATGGTATAAGATAGCATAATTCTCAAATATGATCAATTGAAGGAATATGGTGAAGTAACATCAAATGAGAACATATTTTGAAATAACGATAGGAATTGTGGTCATGATTCTTAATTAGACAGGAGTTTATTTTATAACCATGTACTTGAGGTTACCAATATTGGTTTGAAAATATTACAAGGAGTTGATTAAATTTACTTTGGAAGTATTAATGGTTTAGAAGGGTAATACATAAGNGGAGTTTATTTTATAACCATGTACTTGAGGTTACCAATATTGGTTTGAGAATATTACGAGGAGTTGATTAAATTTACTTTGGAAGTATTAATGGTTTAGAAGGGTAATACATAAGAAACTCATTGAGGATGTTATACTTAGGTAATCATATTTCGTTGTGGGCTTAGTTTTCTACACTTAGATCTTCTAAAGTATTAACAATCGAGAATCTCATGGTTGAGTGTAGAGTTAATAGTTGACTTGTGTTTACAAATTTTGATTGAAAATTTGAGGTTGAATTATGAAAACGAACTTATAGACATGTAAAAAGGAAAGTCTAGGAAGCCTGACTAAGTTATAGTACTTACCTTTGACCCTAGATATTGTGGGATTTAAGATTATAGAGATTTAAAAGCTCGAGGTCAAATATAGTTGACAATTATNACAAATTTTGATTGAAAATTTGAGGTTGAATTATGAAAACGAACTTATAGACATGTAAAAAGGAAAATCTAGGAAGCCTGACTAAGTTATAGTACTTACCTTTGACCTTAGATATTGTGGGATTTAAGATTATAGAGATTTAAAAGCTCGAGGTCAAATATAGTTGACAATTATTGAAATAAGGATGATTCAATGTTTGGTGTTAACTTATATCGTTATGTGGGATCTTTTAATGTTATTAGAGTTGTATGTTGGAGGAATATGAAATTCTTTTTCCTATCTCTTTTAGTATACTATTAAGATAGGTTTGATTAGTTATACTTGAGGATTTTGGGTATGAATATTGAAGATTCGAATTGTACCGTTAGTAGTGATAATTGGGAAGATGTAATTTGATGAATCAATAAGGATACCTATGCAGATCAGCTTTGACATGTATGTGAAAATTTATGTAATATTTGGGATAAATGACTATGGTTATCCTAGTAATTAACAAATCGTTATTATGCTGAAGATTATGAATAATAGTTAAGACTATGATGACTAATGTGGTTAAATTGAGGAGCATTGGATTAATCATCGGGAGTATTGTTTTTAACTATGATTATATTACAAGAAATTTGATTGTATTGAATTGAGGGAGATTATTGTGATTCTTCAAAGTCTATCTTTATCTTATGAATCAAAAATGTATTTACTCTGGATTTAATCATGGGAATTCAAGACTATATGTAACCAATAGAATGGATGGGGTATAGAAACCGTTAGGGATCGATTACATGGGTTATTGATTCTAGCTCAAAGATTAGAGATTGATAATGAATACTTGGGAGATAGAAAAAAATAATTGGCCTTAATCAAGTTAGTGAACATATAAACACATTAAAATTGATCTAAAAGTATAAATCCAAGTACAAGTGAGTTATGAAGGAGATTGTAAGGGTTATTGATTTGAGCTTAAGATTGAGTACTGAAAGCAAATATCTCAGAGATATAACTTGACTCTTAGTCTAAGTAGTATAGCTGGTTAATTACTAAATTCCCTTTGAATGGATTAGATGGATTGTTAGTGAACATATATTACAACTTACAAGCAAAGAACATAAGTGGTGAAACCGGACATATCTTCACAAAACCCTATGAATGTATGTGAATTATTTTCTTGAGGCTAGTCTCTACTTTATGATTATTTTATTATAATTTATATCAGAGTGCGCAGCGATTCATTGGATTAGATTTAATATTAGTGGAATTAACCAATAGTTATGGTTATGGTGGTGAATGTAAAGAGTATAAGCTTGAAGAGTGAGATTCAATTTCTTGAAAAACTTGGTATATAGTTTGATGGTTATAATGGTTGGGAATCTTATGATGTTCACCGAACTACAGAAATTGATAAGTGTCCATAGAATGTGAAGTTATAATTAGATCTTAAGTATTGTGAGTTTCTCTAGTCTAGTGGGACACAAAGTCATTAAGAATGATGCANATGTCCACCGAACTACAGAAATTGATAAGTGTCCATAGAATGTGATGTTATAATTAGATCTTAAGTATTGTGAGTTTCTCTAGTCTAGTGGGACACAAAGTCATTAAGAATGATGCATCTATTTAAGAAATCGTTGTAGAACTTACCGTAATGGCATTGCTAAGTTTTGAATTATACCATAATTTGGATATAAAAAAGATGAGTAACCCTATTAGCAGAAATTGTATTTGAGTTGTTTGGTATTGTAAGATCCCGTTTTAAAATTAAATAAATATAATATTACCTTAAGAGTTCTCCTAAGACGAATAAAATAATGATAAAAAGTTAGAATAATTGTTAAAATATTGATTACGAAATTTAAGTTTCAAGCGTATTTGGCTTTCAGAATAAATTNGTTAGAATAATTGTTAAAATATTGATTACGAAATTTAAGTTTTAAGCGTATTTGGCTTTCGGAATAAATTGAGTTTTAGAGATGTTTAAATTTGAGAAGGGTGACTAAGTAATTTTATAAATATTTCAAGATCAAAATAAGGTTTCCATTGAATCTGGAATGTCAAAAAATAATGGAAGAGGTTATATGAGTTGTATTAGAAGTTTAGAACTATTCTAGAGTTAAAACCTATTTTGAATAGGATTAGGGTGAAAAGGAATTTGATATAACCTTCATATTTTGAATATAAATATTTACCCCAATGTCTGATTAACCTGAAATTTACAGAAGACACTAGACTTCAAGGGCTACAAAAATGTATTTCATGACAATTTCGTGAAACNAAATTTGATATAACCTTCATATTTTGAATATAAATATTTACCCCAATGTCTGATTAACCTGAAATTTTATAGAAGACACTAGACTTCAAGGGCTACAAAAATGTATTTCATGACAATTTCGTGAAACGGCTTCTAACTAGGTCAAAATCGAGTTAGAAGTCAGGCGTAGACTGTTTGTGACACCCCAAAATCCGGGGGTCCGTTGATTACCCATCAACCCGCGGAATACCCGTAAATACCGAGTGACTCGATATCACACCGTTATGTCCCATTTACCGAGGTCCATAACTTAANTGAGTTAGAAGTCAGGCGTAGACTGTTACCCACGCCCACTCGGGGATTCCCTATTTTTCAGCCTATAAATACCCTAGGGCCGTGATCTAAAGAGACATTACCTAATATTCAACCCCAATAAACCTAGAAAAGTTTGAGGAGAAGAAAAGGAAGAAGAACGGGATAAATCTTGAAGGTTTAACATGGGGTAATCGCAACGAAACACATTAGGATCAAGATTCAAGAATTAAGGTAGGGGATTCTTCTTGAATTCTTTCATTGAGACTTAGGGCATTATATATGTATGTTTTCAATCCTCTTGATAATTATATGATAAATATGTATGAATTCTTGGTTTCTTTATCATTGGAACATGATCTTGAACAAAATACATATTCTATTGTAAAATTCATGTGGATTCTTGATTTCTAAATTCCTATTCTTGATTAAATCATGTTTTCATCTAATATTTGTTCTTGTTCCAAGAAATTATGATTTTTGGCTAAACCCTAGAATTTTGATATCGAAATTGTGAATGTTTTCTTGAGATGATCGTTTGCATATTTTAATTCCTTTAGTACTGTGTTATATTGAGAATTGTGCACTTGTGATACTTGAATTGTTAATGAAAATTGTGATTGATTAAGATTATGATTGTTGAGAAAGTTATGGTTTCAACTCTTGTATAGTTTGGGTGTGATGGACTTGAATTGCCTTCGAGAGTTGCCGTAGAGTGTTAGAGGTTAGTTTATTCAAGTGGGGGTGAGATGGTTGCCTAACACTTTTAGTGAATTGTTGTTTGTGAGAGCAACAACTATTGTTCACGTAATTCGAGGCTGAGGGATGGTATACCTTTTCTGAGAAGGATTCGTCATTGCCGTGAGAGACGGTATATGTCCTTCCTAAAATGTTTGTGATTGCGTGGTTGTGATGGGTGAACGAGCTAGGATCATTGTGTAGATTCCTGAGAAGCAACCAACATACATGAGAATATTGAATGNTGATGGACTTGAATTGCCTTCGAGAGCTGTCGTAGAGTGTTAGAGGTTAGTTTATTCAAGTGGGGGTGAGATGGTTGCCTAACACTTTTAGTGAATTATTGTTTGTGAGAACAACCACTATTGTTCACGTAAATTCGAGGCTGAGGGATGGTATACCTTTCCTGAGAAGGATTCGTCATTGCCGTGAGAGACGGTATATGTCCTTCCTAAAATGTTTGTGATTGTGTGGTTGTGATGGGTGAACGAGCTAGGATCGTTGTGTAGATTCCTAAGAAGCAACCAACATACATGAGAATATTGAATGATGTTACTGAATTACTTATTGATTGCTTTTATTTCTTGCAAGTTTATTCTTGTCATTGATTTACTGTATTCCGTACACTTGAGATCATTACAACTACCATGGTTTTATTCTCAAAAATTTTTATATGTTATTTTTCAAAAAAGACTTGCCATCTTTTATTGTTTTAAATCTTGTTGGGATTTGAGAGGGATTTCTTACGGACTTTTGCTCACCCCCTGCAACACACTTACAGATTTTGGCATAGAAGAGGATGTCAATGTTGATGAGCAGATTGATTACAAGCCGGTGGAGGTTCAAGATGTGGATCCTACCTTAGAGGAATAGAGTTGATCTACTTTTGGTTTAGAGTTTGAGAGATTTTTATGAAACAATGTTTTAGATAGTTTTTATTATTCTGCTGCTAGATATTCTTGGTTTTGATTTGTAAGTTTGGAGAAGTTTCAATGTTCTATTGATTTTAGTATTTATTCATTGTCAAATAGATGAATGGTTTATTACTTAATAGTTATTTTTAGTTGCTCTCATGGGTGGATGGTTTGTAGATAGTAATTCCTTTCAGGGTGGATTTTGGGGCATTACTGGTATGCTTATTGATAATCTATAGTTAAGAAGCAAACATGATGTTTATTGAAAGTATTTGTGAAATTCAAAAGAGATGTGATATTGATGAGTAGATAATTAAGTATTATGATTTGGTAGTTATGCATGATATGTAATTAGTTTAGACAATCACATGGAATCATTGAGTATAAAGAATAATCTAATGTAGTGAATGAAGGTAAGCTTGGGGGCTTCACTAACTGCAATGACAATATAAGTTGAAAAGATGGATTTAAAATTTAGGATATGATGTTTTATTTTAATCTTGGATTTGATGTTTAAAGGATGAATAGAAGTGGAGACATCAGGGCTAAATGAGAATTAGATAGACTAACTCGATTATTAAGTTTCGAGGATGAAACTTTCTATAAGGGGGGTGGATTGTAAGACCCCATATTAAAATTAAATAAGGATAATATTATCTTAAGATTTCTCTTAGGATGAATAAAAGGATTGTAGAAACCTTGAATCATTGTTANGATTAGGTTTCGAGGATGAAACTTTCTATAAGGGGGGTGGATTGTAAGACCCCGTATTAAAATTAAATAAGGATAATATTATCTTAAGATTTCTCTTANTATTAAGTTTCGAGGATGAAACTTTCTATAAGGGGGGTGGATTGTAAGACCCCATATTAAAATTAAATAAGGATAATATTATCTTAAGATTTCTCTTAGGATGAATAAAAGGATTGTAGAAACCTTGAATCATTGTTAAAAGATTGATCATAAAGTTTGAGTTTCGGACGAATTAACTTTCGGGTCAAACTTAGTTTTGAAGGTGTTTATGCTTAAGAATAGTGATTAGGTAGGTTTCTAAATATTTTTAGGTCAAAATAAGATTTTCATGGAATCCGGAAGGTCTAGCAACCTTGGGAAAGGTAATATGAGGTGTATTAGAAGTTAGAAAGTATTCCGGAATTTAAATGCATTTTAGAAAGAATTCAGATACAAAGGAATTTGACACTACTTGAGTATTTTAGTCTTAACTTTTTATNGAGGTAATATGAGGTGTATTAAAAATTAGAAAGTATTCCGGAATTTAAATGCATTTTAGAAAGAATTCAGATACAAAGGAATTTGACACTACTTGAGTATTTTAGTCTTAACTTTTTATTTCTAACTCTGATTGATCGAGTTTTGGACAGTAAAAACTAGACCTCAAGGGCTATACAAGTGTGTTTCAAAACAAATTTCTGAATCGACTTCTAAATAGGTGAAAACTTCTCTTGAAATTGGGGCAGAAAGTTGACACCGTCCGGACTCCCCAAGCACCGTCCGGATGCCCCTCCATTCCCTAAAATCTTATTTTTCATCAAAAATAGTGAGTTTGCACCGTTTGGACGCTCAAGGACCTTTCGGACGCTACGCTNGTAAAAACTAGACCTCAAGGGCTATACAAGTGTGTTTCAAAACAAATTTCTGAATCAACTTCTAAATAGGTGAAAACTTCTCTTGAAATTGGGGCAGAAAGTTGACACCGTCCGGACTCCCCAAGCACCGTCCGGATGCCCCTCCATTCCCTAAAATCTTATTTTTCATCAAAAATAGTGAGTTTGCACCATTTGGACGCTCAAGGACCTTTCGGACGCTACGCTAAAAATGGCCCCGCTTAGTTTTAGAGTTTTTCTACGTTTTTCACCCTATAAATACCATAAGGACATCCCTTTAGCTATTTTTCATCAGTTTTCAACCCTAGGCTACCTTAGAAAGCTTGAGAAGAAGAAAGAGAGAAGACACGGGGAGGATTCTCACTTTGGAATTGATTCAAACACACTAGGTTTATTTTCAATCATCGGATTAAAGGTAGGGAATTCTTCTCAAGTTCTTTCATTAAGGCTTAGGGTATTGCATATGTATGTTTTCAATATTTTTGATAGTAATATGATAAATACTTATGAGTTCTTGGTTTCTTTATCATTGAAACATAATTTTGAACAAAATACATGTTTGGGTTCAAGAAACATTGTTCTTGAATTTCTAAAACCCTAGTTTTGCTAAATACATGTTTGGTTATGAAAAATACATGGATTCTTGATTTCTAAATTCCTATTCTTGATTAAATCATGTTTTCATCTAATACTTGTTCTTGTTCCAACAAATTATGATTTTTGGTAAAACCCTAGAATTTTGAATATTGAAATTGTGAAAGTTTTCTTGATATGATCTCTTACATATTTTAATTCCTTTATTACTGTAGTATATTGAGAATTATGCAATTGTGATACTTTTATTGTTAAAGGAAATTTGTGATTCGTTAAGATTGTGGTTATTGAGAAAGTTGTGGTTTCATCTCTAGTATGGTTTGTTGTGACGGATTTGAATTGCCTTCGAGAGCTGCCGTAGAGTGTTAGAGCAACTACTATTGTTCACGTAAGTTCAAAGCTGAGAGATGGTATACCTTTTCTTGGAAGGGTTCGTCAATGTCGTGGAAGACGGTATACGCTCTTCCTAAAGTGGTTTGTGATTTGTTCCTGCGAGAAATGATTGAGATTGTGTGGTTGTGATGGGTGATTGAGATAGAATCGTTGTGTAGATTCTTGAGAAACAACCAACATATATGAGAATGGAGATGAACCAACATACATGAGAATAGAGATGAACCAACATACGTGAGAATATGTGACGATAGTATCGAATTATTAATTGATTTCTTTAATTTCTAGCATGTTTATTCTTGTCATTGATTTACTATATTTCGTACACTTGAGATCATTACAATTGTCATGGTTTTACTCTCAAAAATTTATATATGCTATATTCCAAAAGAGACTTGCCTTGTTTTCATTGTTTTAAAACCTTGTTTGGATTGGAAATGGATTTTCTACGGGTTTTTGCTCACCCCCTACAACACAATTATAGATTTTGACATTGAAGAGGATGTTAATGTAGATGAGCAGATGGATTACGAGCCGTTGGAGGATCAAGATGCGGATCATGCTTTAGAGGAATAGAATTGTTCCATTTTTTGTTTAGAGTTTGAGAGATCTTTATGAAACAATGTTTTAGCTAGTTTAAGTATTCCGCTGCTAGATACTATTTGGTTTGAATTGTAAGATGGAGTGGTTTTAATGTTTTATTGGCTTTAGTATTTATTCCTTGTCAAATGCATGAATGGTTTATTACTTAATGGTTATTTTTAGTTGCTCTCATGGTTGGATGGTTTGTAGATAGCAGAGCCTCCCAGGATGGATTTTGGGTTGTTACAGGGCTAAAGCATTATGCCACCAATTTACGAATAGAGAAGAGATTGATGGTTCCCTATGGAGATGTTCGAAACGAAAGGCCTTCAGAAATTTATTATAGGCTGAAGTAATAAGATGGGACAGATAAAGGTCTCTAAGCTTGACCCTTTGGTTTGCATGTTCATCAACAAGGGAGTGCATAAAAGGCACTGGGACTCTATGAGGAAGCCAAACTGTCTGGCTATCTAACTAGGAGAGTAGTTTTTGAAGCTACACCTGGAGTATTTGGAATCGTAAATCACACCACCCACATGAAGGTAGCGACGAAGGAGAACACTGCCCCAAAACGTGTGGAGATAATTGACTTTCTCAGTAGTAAGATCGATCCTTGAGGCGCAAAGAAAAGTAAAGGCATTCAGAGAAAGGCAAGAAAAGAGGAGAATATTTGTCGAACTCCAATTCATAAAAAAAACTTGAAATAAAAGTTGAAATCCTTATGCAGAGATGAAGATATTGACATAAAGAAATAGTGGGCATAGTTGATAGGATGAAATTTCAGAAAAGGGAGATACTTGATAGCCCAAGTTTCAGGAAAGAATTAAATATTTTTAATATTGTAAAACAACCTAGAGAAGAAGAAGGATTGCATGAAGTAAATTTTGTTGAGTTGTTAATTTAGAGTTTTTTTGAAAATGCTAATATGAAAAAAGAGTTATATACATTAGAGTTTATACCTAATGATGAGTTTGAAGATATATCAGCGTGGAATCCAAAATGTGAAAAATTGTTGCCTAAGTCTGTAGAATCCAACATCAAAGTTTTTAAACCAGAATTGAAACCTCTCCCAACTAATTTAAAATATGTCTTTTTGGGAAAAGATGAAATCTATTCAGTGATAATATCCTTGAAATTATCTGGAATTCAAGAAAAAGAATTGACAAAAGTTCTAACAAATCACCAAAGTGTTATTGGATGGACAATAGCAGATATAAAAGGTATAAGCCCACTACTATGTACTCATTGTATATATTTAAAAAAAAGATGCTAAACCATCTCGTCAAATGCAAAGAAAATAAAACCCACATCCGAAAGAGGTAGTTCGTGCTAAAGTACTTAAATTACTAGATGCAAATATTATCTATCATATATCTGATAGTAAATGAGTCAGTCCTACACAAGTAGTCCTTAAAAAGTCTGGTATTACTATAATAAAAAATTAAGAGAATGAATTAGTCCCTAAGCATATAATCATTGGATGGCGTGTGTGAATTGATTATCGGAAGCTAAATTTCCTCACCAGAAAAGATCATTTTCTATTGCTTTTTCTAGATCAAGTTTTGGAAAGAATAGCCGGTCATGCATATTAGTGTTTTTTAGATGGATATTTTGATTATAATCAGATTGAAATTGCAATAGATGATCAAGAAAAAACTACATTTACAAGTCTTTTTTGTACTTTTGCTTATAAAAGGATGCATTTTGGATCATGTAATGCTTCATCTACCTTTTAGTGTTGCATGTTAAGTATTTTTAGTGATATGGTGGAACGGTATTTAGAATTTTTTATGGAAGATTTCTCAATATATGGTGATTCATTTGACTTATGTCTAGAAAATCTTGAAAATGTTTTTATTCGATATGAAGAAACAAACCTTGTTTTAAATTGGAAAAAATGTCATTTCATGGTTACACAAGGTATTGTTTTAGGTCATGCAATTTATGAAAAATGAATTGAAGTTAATAAATCCAAAATTGATTTGATAGTTAATCTTCCTCCACCTTAAACTGTAAAAGATGTTTAATCTTTTCTAGGTCATGCAGGATTTTATAGAAGATTTATTAAATATTTTAGTTTAATATCTAGAACTATGTGTAATCTTTTATGTCATGATGTATTATTTGAATGGAATGATTCATGTCAATTAGCATTTGATAAATTAAAAAACATGTTTACTTCTGCACCTATTATATAACCTCCTGACTGGTCTTTATCTTTTGAATTAATGTGTGATATGAGTGATTATGCAGTAGGAGTTGTGTTAGATCAAAGAAAAGATAAAAAATCTTATGTTATTTACTATGCAAGCAAAACTTTAAATCATGCGCAAATGAACTATTCTACTACAGAAAAAAAATTGTTTATTGTTGTGTTTACTTTAGATAAATTTTGTTCGTATTTGGTTGGCTCGTCAATTGTTGTATTTATTGATCATGCAACTTTAAAATATTTACTTACTAAGAAAAATGATAAACCACGTCTACTACGTTGGATATTGTTATTTCAAGAATTTGATCTTATTATTAAAGATAAGAAATGAGTTGAACATGTGATTGCAGATCACTTGTCAAGGTTAAATTATGATATAAAGGAAGAATCAATTCCAATTAGAGAAACTTTTTCTGATGAGCAACTTTTTGCAATAACAAAAGTACCATGGTATGCGGATATAGCCAATTATTTAGCTATTGGTACTATTGCTTCTCCTTATACCTGAACTGATAGAACCAAGTTTCTAAGTGAGGTACGTAATTTTTTTTGGTAAGATCCTTATCTGTTTAAATACTGTAAAGATCAGATAATAAGATGTTGTATACCTAATCATGAAATTGGTCAGGTAATTCAGTTTTGTCAATTTGAAGTTTACGGAGGCCATCTTGCTTCAAAGAAAACCGCTGCTAAAATTTTGCAGAGTGGATTTTATTGGCCAACTCTTTTTAAAGATATACATATATTTTGTTTAAACTGTGATAGATGTCAAAGAATGGAAAATATTTCAAAAAGAAATATGATGCCTTTAAACCCTATTTTAATTATTAAAATTTTTTATTGTTAGGACATCGATTTTATGGGACCATTTCCACCATCCTTTGGATATCTATATATTTTGGTTGCAGTTGATTATGTTTCTAAATGGGTAGAGGCAATTCCATGTATAAATAATGATCAACGAACAGTGGTCATGTTTTTAAAAGAAAATATTTTGTCCAGATTTGAAATTCCTCGAACCGTTATCAGTGATGGCGGATCACATTTTTGCAATAAATTTTATAAAAATCTTATGAAAAAATACTCTGTTTCTCATCAAATATCTACTCCGTATCATTCACAGACAAGTGGACAAGCTGAATTAGCCAATAGGGAGATAAAATACATTTTAGAAAAAACAGTAAATCCAGATCGTAAGGATTGGTCTTTGAGATTAACTGAAGCGTTTTGGGCTTACCATACTGCATATAAACTATTTTAGGAATGTCTCCTTGTCGGTTAATTTTTGCTAAACCATGTCACTTACCGATGGAATTAGAATATCGAGCATATAGGGCAATCAAAATGATGAACTTTAATATGGATAAAACCGGAGTATCTCGCAAACTTCAAATTAATGAATTGGAAGAATTAAGAAATGAAGTATATGAAAATGCAAAGAATGCTAAGTCTAGAATGAAAATTTTCCATGATAAAAAATATCATGAGAAAATCTTTTGAACCTTCTCAGAAAGTTCTATTATATAATTCAAAACTTCGTCTATTTCCTGAAAAGTTAATATCTAGATGGACATGTCCTTACATTTTCAAACAAGTTTTTGATTATGGGGCAATTGAAATTGAGAATCCATAAACTGGAAATATTTTTAAAATAAATGGTCAAAGACTTAAACCTTATTATGATGGATTTAGTCAAGATGTAACTTCCATACAGTTTTTGGAACTAGTTTATTTGTTTTGAAAAATTTATATAACTGTTTGATTATAAATATTAGTACTAATTGTTTGTTATTTGTTTTACAGATTAGTTTTTATATTATGAGTTGTCTTACCCTCCATGCCTGATTAGCTTTTTTCCATTTTCACTGTTCTATACATTCAGAACAATTTTTAATTTAGGTTGAGGGAGGGAACTATTTATATTCAATTTTGTCATTCAGTGTTGTATTTATGACTGGCAGACGTTAAAGAACCGGATAGAGAGTCAATTTTTGATTTTTGTTTTCAAAATTTTCCAACAATTTCACAACCTTCAAAATTTTCCAAAAAAAAAAATTGTAAATGGATGAGAAACTGTTTGATTAAGTTTAATTATAATGCGTCGTTTTCCAAAAAACATACATTTTCTGATCATGGCAAAAGCTAGAATTGTTAAATAGTTAGAAATCGTTGAAAGTCAAGCAAAATCCATGTGCAGGAAAAGTTCATTTGCTAAATTCCAACCAGCAAATCATCTTGGTGGTTATGTGAGATGTGGTTGTTTAATGCATTTGAGATAATATAATTAGTGTGCAGAACCAATTTCAGGTCAAGTGTTAGATCTTCTCGAGTGGATTAAGTATGGGTAGAGTAAGAAATATCCTGAGACGCCATCCTATTTCACTCCTATGTTGTCAAGATACGTGAGAAGTGAAGTTAATCGTGTCCCTGGTATTGTTGATTTGGAAGACTTTGAGTTAGATTAATTATGATCAAATGATGAATAATCTTGAAATGGTGCATAAATGTAAATAGCTATAGATTAATTAGGAGAATAATAAATAAATAACATCAAAATAAAAAATAAAATAATGAATAAAACCATTTTTGAAAAAAAGAAAGTGAATAACAAGTTATGTAGAATGTGTAAAATTGCAATTAATCTTCTAACTGCAGAATTCTAATTGAAGAAGGCGGAATTTTAGCAGTCAAAACCCTGCAGTGCAAGGCAATTCCAGAGGCCCAACACCGTCCAGACGGTGGTGATGGCGTTCGAACGGTCCTACCCTTATAAAATCTAGGAGCATAAAAAACTGTTCAGTTTTAGTTCCCTCACAAGCCAAAACACGAAAACCAGCATTTTCTTCCTCAAAATTGTTCTCAAATCAGCTACATAAGGCCATTTTTCTTCAAATTTTTTCTGATCAATCACCTATCTGTGCCATTTTCTAGGATTCTAACGATTGAAATCAAGCAATTAGAGAGAAATCAGTACAAAGATGGATCTAAGGCTTCGAACGAGAGGTTCTTCGAGTCGTACACAAAGAGGTCAATCTTTGCAATCTGAAGTGCCTCCATAGCAACCCCAGCCAAAAAATATCTAAAATGCCGAGGTATTTGAGGATGTTGAACAACAAGTCTAGTACGATGCTCATTTTCTTTCTAAAATTGTTATTCCCGAAAGACCAGTAATTTATCAAGATTTTGAGAATATAAGATNAATGTTGAACAACAAGTCTAGTACGATGCTCATTTTCTTTCTAAAACTGTTATTCCTGAAAGACCAGTAATTTATCAAGATTTTGAGAATATAAGATTTAGACAAATTCTTGANAATTTAAAATATGTCTTTTTGGGAAAAGATGAAATCTATTCAGTGATAATATCCTCGAAATTATCTAGAATTCAAGAAAAAGAATTGACAAAAGTTCTAACAAATCGCCAAAGTGTTATTGGATGGACAATAACAGATATAAAAGGTATAAGCCCACTACTATGCACTCATTGTATATATTTAAAAAAAAGATGCTAAACCATCTCGTCAAATGCAAAGAAAATAAAACCCACATCCGAAAGAGGTAGTTCGTGCTAAAGTACTTAAATTACTAGATGCAAATATTATCTATCATATATCTGATAGTAAATGAGTCAGTCCTACACAAGTAGTCCTTAAAAAGTCTGGTATTACTATAATAAAAAATTAAGAGAATGAATTAGTCCCTAAGCATATAATCATTGGATGGCGTGTGTGAATTGATTATCGGAAGCTAAATTTCCTCACCATAAAAGATCATTTTCTATTGCCTTTTCTAGATCAAGTTTTGGAAAGAATAGCCGGTCATGCATATTAGTGTTTTTTAGATGGATATTTTGATTATAATCAGATTGAAATTGCAATAGATGATCAAGAAAAAACTACATTTACAAGTCTTTTTTGTACTTTTGCTTATAAAAGGATGCATTTTGGATCATGTAATGCTTCATCTACCTTTTAGTGTTGCATGTTAAGTATTTTTAGTGATATGGTGGAACGGTATTTAGAATTTTTTATGGAAGATTTCTCAATATATGGTGATTCATTTGACTTATGTCTAGAAAATCTTGAAAATGTTTTTATTCGATATGAAGAAACAAACCTTGTTTTAAATTGGAAAAAATGTCATTTCATGGTTACACAAGGTATTGTTTTAGGTCATGCAATTTATGAAAAATGAATTGAAGTTAATAAATCCAAAATTGATTTGATAGTTAATCTTCCTCCACCTTAAACTGTAAAAGATGTTTAATCTTTTCTAGGTCATGCAGGATTTTATAGAAGATTTATTAAATATTTTAGTTTAATATCTAGAACTATGTGTAATCTTTTATGTCATGATGTATTATTTGAATGGAATGATTCGTGTCAATTAGCATTTGATAAATTAAAAAACATGTTTACTTCTGCACCTATTATATAACCTCCTGACTGGTCTTTATCTTTTGAATTAATGTGTGATATGAGTGATTATGCAGTAGGAGTTGTGTTAGATCAAAGAAAAGATAAAAAATCTTATGTTATTTACTATGCAAGCAAAACTTTAAATCATGCGCAAATGAACTATTCTACTACAGAAAAAAAATTGTTTATTGTTGTGTTTACTTTAGATAAATTTTGTTCGTATTTGGTTGGCTCGTCAATTGTTGTATTTATTGATCATGCAACTTTAAAATATTTACTTACTAAGAAAAATGATAAACCACGTCTACTACGTTGGATATTGTTATTTCAAGAATTTGATCTTATTATTAAAGATAAGAAATGAGTTGAACATGTGATTGCAGATCACTTGTCAAGGTTAAATTATGATATAAAGGAAGAATCAATTCCAATTAGAGAAACTTTTTCTGATGAGCAACTTTTTGCAATAACAAAAGTACCATGGTATGCGGATATAGCCAATTATTTAGCTATTGGTACTATTGCTTCTCCTTATACCTGAACTGATAGAACCAAGTTTCTAAGTGAGGTACGTAATTTTTTTTGGTAAGATCCTTATCTGTTTAAATACTGTAAAGATCAGATAATAAGATGTTGTATACCTAATCATGAAATTGGTCAGGTAATTCAGTTTTGTCAATTTGAAGTTTACGGAGGCCATCTTGCTTCAAAGAAAACCGCTGCTAAAATTTTGCAGAGTGGATTTTATTGGCCAACTCTTTTTAAAGATATACATATATTTTGTTTAAACTGTGATAGATGTCAAAGAATGGAAAATATTTCAAAAAGAAATATGATGCCTTTAAACCCTATTTTAATTATTAAAATTTTTTATTGTTAGGACATCGATTTTATGGGACCATTTCCACCATCCTTTGGATATCTATATATTTTGGTTGCAGTTGATTATGTTTCTAAATGGGTAGAGGCAATTCCATGTATAAATAATGATCAACGAACAGTGGTCATGTTTTTAAAAGAAAATATTTTGTCCAGATTTGAAATTCCTCGAACCGTTATCAGTGATGGCGGATCACATTTTTGCAATAAATTTTATAAAAATCTTATGAAAAAATACTCTGTTTCTCATCAAATATCTACTCCGTATCATTCACAGACAAGTGGACAAGCTGAATTAGCCAATAGGGAGATAAAATACATTTTAGAAAAAACAGTAAATCCAGATCGTAAGGATTGGTCTTTGAGATTAACTGAAGCGTTTTGGGCTTACCATACTGCATATAAACTATTTTAGGAATGTCTCCTTGTCGGTTAATTTTTGCTAAACCATGTCACTTACCGATGGAATTAGAATATCGAGCATATAGGGCAATCAAAATGATGAACTTTAATATGGATAAAACCGGAGTATCTCGCAAACTTCAAATTAATGAATTGGAAGAATTAAGAAATGAAGTATATGAAAATGCAAAGAATGCTAAGTCTAGAATGAAAATTTTCCATGATAAAAAATATCATGAGAAAATCTTTTGAACCTTCTCAGAAAGTTCTATTATATAATTCAAAACTTCGTCTATTTCCTGAAAAGTTAATATCTAGATGGACATGTCCTTACATTTTCAAACAAGTTTTTGATTATGGGGCAATTGAAATTGAGAATCCATAAACTGGAAATATTTTTAAAATAAATGGTCAAAGACTTAAACCTTATTATGATGGATTTAGTCAAGATGTAACTTCCATACAGTTTTTGGAACTAGTTTATTTGTTTTGAAAAATTTATATAACTGTTTGATTATAAATATTAGTACTAATTGTTTGTTATTTGTTTTACAGATTAGTTTTTATATTATGAGTTGTCTTACCCTCCATGCCTGATTAGCTTTTTTCCATTTTCACTGTTCTATACATTCAGAACAATTTTTAATTTAGGTTGAGGGAGGGAACTATTTATATTCAATTTTGTCATTCAGTGTTGTATTTATGACTGGCAGACGTTAAAGAACCGGATAGAGAGTCAATTTTTGATTTTTGTTTTCAAAATTTTCCAACAATTTCACAACCTTCAAAATTTTCCAAAAAAAAAAATTGTAAATGGATGAGAAACTGTTTGATTAAGTTTAATTATAATGCGTCGTTTTCCAAAAAACATACATTTTCTGATCATGGCAAAAGCTAGAATTGTTAAAAAGTTAGAAATCGTTGAAAGTCAAGCAAAATCCATGTGCAGGAAAAGTTCATTTGCTAAATTCCAACCAGCAAATCATCTTGGTGGTTATGTGAGATGTGGTTGTTTAATGCATTTGAGATAATATAATTAGTGTGCAGAACCAATTTCAGGTCAAGTGTTAGATCTTCTCGAGTGGATTAAGTATGGGTAGAGTAAGAAATATCCTGAGACGCCATCCTATTTCACTCCTATGTTGTCAAGATACGTGAGAAGTGAAGTTAATCGTGTCCCTGGTATTGTTGATTTGGAAGACTTTGAGTTAGATTAATTATGATCAAATGATGAATAATCTTGAAATGGTGCATAAATGTAAATAGCTATAGATTAATTAGGAGAATAATAAATAAATAACATCAAAATAAAAAATAAAATAATGAATAAAACCATTTTTGAAAAAAAGAAAGTGAATAACAAGTTATGTAGAATGTGTAAAATTGCAATTAATCTTCTAACTGCAGAATTCTAATTGAAGAAGGCGGAATTTCAGCAGTCAAAACCCTGCAGTGCAAGGCAATTCCAGAGGCCCAACACCGTCCAGACGGTGGTGATGGCGTTCGGACGATCCTACCCTTATAAAATCTAGGAGCATAAAAAACTGTTCAGTTTCAGTTCCCTCACAAGCCAAAACACGAAAACCAGCATTTTCTTCCTCAAAATTGTTCTCAAATCAGCTACATAAGGCCATTTTTCTTCAAATTTTTTCTGATCAATCACCTATCTGTGCCATTTTCTAGGATTCTAACGATTGAAATCAAGCAATTAGAGAGAAATCAGTACAAAGATGGATCTAAGGCTTCGAACGAGAGGTTCTTCGAGTCGTACACAAAGAGGTCAATCTTTGCAATCTGAAGTGCCTCCATAGCAACCCCAGCCAAAAAATATCTAAAATGCCGAGGTATTTGAGGATGTTGAACAACAAGTCTAGTACGATGCTCATTTTCTTTCTAAAATTGTTATTCCCGAAAGACCAGTAATTTATCAAGATTTTGAGAATATAAGATTTAGACAAATTCTTGATACACGTGGGTGGCTAGATTATTTTAGGTTTGTTGCTCCTACCTATGATTGTTTGGTATGTGAATTTTATAGCAATCCACAAATAACTGGGGAAAGAGAACTTTGTGTGTATGTCAGGGGTAAAATTTTTCAAGTTACACCGGCTACTATAGCCGATATTTTTCAGTCTATGCAAAGACATCCCAACCCGCAATATCCTTACACCCAAGTGCCTAATTTGACTGATGTAGGGATAGAATTGATGGGTAATCCAAATTATGTATGGGGAAGGCCGTAAAAATATATAAAGCAAGGGGAATGACAGACAAATACTGAATTTTGAATTTAATTACTATGAATAGTTTGTTACCCCGAGTCCAGAAAAACTAAATATATACTGAGCAAGCCTACTTCCTATATGCTTTTGGGATGGGGCACACAATTGATCTTCCAAACCTCGTTGTGGATCAAATGCTTATTACATTAAAAGGAAAGAAACCCTCACTCCCATATGTTATGTTAGTTTCACAGTTATGCAGGGATAAGGGAGTGATCATAGATCCTTCATGGCCAACAATGGAACATTTTGCACCATTAGACAAGAAATTTTTTAAGAAAAGCCATGGAGTTCAGCCTAAGGAGCAACTTGAAGTACCACCAGTACCACAGGAGGAACCCTTTCAAGGAGCAGAAAAGTTTTTCTCACCAGAGTAGCCTCAGCCACAAGATGATAAGCCATACATACCAATGAATGATAGGACTGACAGGCAGATCTTACTAGGGTTGGAGACCAGTATCACCTAGCTGGATCAACGTATGGCTGGTTATGAGCAAAACTTGGCTGAGATATTAAGGCAACTCCGAGAGCATTTTGGTGGAGGCCCATCTTCTTCTTGATCAAAGACTATGGAGATTCTACAGACCTTTGCTATCTCTTACTCATCTTTTGTTTATGCACTTAAATTTACTTTATGTTTTGAATGTTGGTTTTGAACCTATTTTTGTTAGTTAATGTAGAACTCATGTTTTTAAGTTAGGAGGATTATTTCGTATAATTCACAGTTGAATTAGGTTATTATTCTACTGCTTTGCAAGGATAGTTATGATCTGATCACACGAGATTTTCATATTTTAGTTGTGTATTATCTTAATATTTTTATTTAAACTCATTCTATTGAGCACAATTAGATTTCTTTATTGTTAAAAGTCTTTTGAAATATTATACTCTTTGTATACATAGTGGAGATGTAAAACATATTGCAGATTTTGAGCTAATCTTTCTTGGAGAAATATTCTACATCTACTCAAATAAGAATCTTCGATTCAAAGGTAAATTTTCTTTGAATAATTTCATTAGTTTTGTTTTAACTAGCACTCATTGAATTATATTGTTAGCATTTTTCCTGAAGTTTTTACTTAGGAATTATACAGGTGTATGATTTCTGGAAACTGATCTTAGGCCATTCTTGATTTAATTTTGAGCTTTCGCCATTTTTTTTTTTACAAAATTATATCCTTAGTAAGCCGTGATTGAACCTAAAAGAGTATAAATTCTTTTCATGAAACCCGAGAAATACCTGAGCCATAGAAATATATATTAAACCTACTTTTACTATCTAATTTTCTTGCACCCTCTTCTAAATCAGTATGATACAGAAAAGCACAAGATGAAGAAAAGGTAGAAAAGAGCAAATAAAAGAAAATGGTGATTACTGTTCAAAGAAAAGAAAATAAATCTGTGAAAAAAATTTAAAAAGAAAAAAAAGAAAGAAAAGAGCCAAGAAAATGAAAAAAAGAGCAGAATAATGAAAGAATGTGCAAGTCTTGGAAAACTAGAAAGAGGTGTGTCATAATACTAAAAAGGATAGTTTTTAAATCCCATTGACGTCGTTTCTTAAACTTTAAACCAATGACCACATTACAACCCTAAAAAAGTCATTTTTGATTTCAGAAGTCATGCATGTGTATTAATCCTATTAATCCATAAAGGAGAATGTTGATAATATGTTTCATGTAGTATTAATATCCTTTCATGAGATTATGCCAAATTCCTATTTTATTCAAATAATTGTTCTTTTGATATATTACATGTGAAATTATTTGCTTTGAAAATAATATTCCAATTACATGTAATTTTTGAGTGAATAATCACTATAACATATGTGTATTCTTTATTGAGTGTATTCTAGGAGAGGAATGACATCAAGACTACCATGAAAGATGGTAATATTTCCTGAGTGATTTTTGAGATAAAGAAATCATTGCACATACATTTATAAAAATATATGGATAATATTACAACTAACGAGTGTTACTTTTATAGTGATCAGAGAAAAGAAATGTTCTAGCAACACAGAAGAATATTGATTTAATTTTATCTGTGATAAATATGAATTATGAACTCCTAACTATTGAAGTTTGTAGGTATCTTCACTGAAAACCTTCACGAAACAAAACTCGTCCACTAGGGATCACCTAGGGATTAAATGACTTGTTACATGTACTAAATACAATCGTGAAATCTACAAAAGTAATTTTATTTTATTTTTATTTACTAGGGACTAGTAAATTTTAGGCTAGGGAGTGTGATTAACCCTAATTAGTATGTAAATTAAAATAGTTAAATAAGTTAATTATGTAAGATAAAACAGTTAAAAAATGTAAATTAGGGTTAATACGTAAATCAGGGTTAGTACATAAATCAGGGTATACGAGTGTAATGTCTAAAGTTTCAGGGTTTTTTGTTCGAAAATTAAGGGGAGCAATCTGCTAAAGCTTAAACCATCAAGGAGGCAAGTGTAATATCAACAAGAACACTCTAGAATACTGTGGAAGATCATTACCACAATCCAGAAATCCAACACTGTTCGGATGGTGGTGATGACGTCCGGACGGTTGTCTAAGGCAGTTCAACTTTCTTCCTTCTTCCAGCATCTTCATTTGGCTTATAAATAGGCCTGGATAGCTTCCTTAACCGAGAGCTTAGAGAGAGGAGTCCTTGGAGAGAAATTCAAGCATATTCAAAGAGAGAATCCAAGGGGAGATCCTATCTAACCTACCTTCCAGCCAGAATTTTGTTATTTCTACATTTCTGTTATACCTTTCTACTTGGAGGGTTGAACTTCCGCCACCTTTGTGTCTTAATTGATATTAAAGGTGGTTGTATTTCAACTATTCCTTGGAAACGAAGTGTCTGTCGTTTAGTTTTGTAATGAAACTGTCTCGCACTTCTTGCTTGTTTATAGCAATGAGGTGTAAGTAGTTTACTTTTACCTGTCAGTGAGGGGTGAACATATGTATATTATTGATTAAGTTGTGAAAATGCCGATGTTTAATTATGCTTTATTGTTATATATACCTCCCTTAAATGATGGATAGTTATATCTATAATATGCTCACGGTTATGAACACTGAGTGATACTTAATATTCTATATCATATTATCTACTATTATGTATTTCATGCATGATACAACGANCGGTTATGAACACCGAGTGATACTTAATATTCTATATCATATTATCTACTATTATGTATTTCATGCATGATACAACGATGTACGTAATTGGGTGTTACGTAAAAGTTGATTGATTGGTTATAGATGGGTTAAATCTCAGCATAGCCAATGCTTTTGATTCAATGCGTAGTTCGGAATTAAGTCATCAGTGAATCATCAACCTGTTTGTTGAATATCTGAAATGTTCCAATTGAATGGTTTGACCTTCTGGTTCACTAAGGATGTTTAACTGTTGCATGATACAAAGCTGTTAGATGAATAACCTAAGTGATCTTCTTGAATGGCTTCACCTTCTAGTACAACTGATACATAACACGAAACTGCCAATTGAGTAATTCAAGTATTCCTTGTGAATGACTTGACCTTCTGGTTTACTTGAATTAATCAATTGTTGCATATACCTACCAGCTAACTTAAACAGTTGTTGTGGTATGGTTTAATATATATCAGACCTACCAGTTGACTTTCCAGTGACTTGAGAGTTAATTGTTGTAAGGTGGCATTTCCAGTACTTAACCAATATAAAGCATATGAAATCCTTAAACTGAAGGGTTCCTTTCATATTATTGCCTTTTAACAGTTTACATACGCATTTTATTTATGCAATTTATTTTCCAGTCTATCACACACACACACACACACTACATGCTATCTCATGTTACTCTACTTTAACAACAACTTCATTGTTCTTATTTTAAATTCCAATTATTAAAAATCTTTTTGGGATCGATTTTGAACTTAAACTGAGAAAACTACAATTCGACCACTTATACTTTGATGTATGATATAAAACAGGTCGAATCAGTGCATGTTCTCTAACAATGGTTAGGAGCATCTTAGGGTTAACAAAAGTCAACCACAATTGACAACCTTGCCGTTACCAGTAGGGAAGCTAAAAAAAATAACAGACCCAATCTAATAAACCCAAACTAATAAACCACTTTTTTAGGAGATCATCATCTCGCTAGAGTTGTGTTAATGTTGGCCTGCTCATTGAAACAATAATACAAACAATTGGTGTTTCGGTGACTGAGGTGGGTTTCGGTAGCAATGTGTGCGTGTGGGGGTGGGGAGGCGTTTGTTGGCTAGGGAGGTTTTGGTGGCAGTGTTAGGGACTGGGGAGGAAAGGGGATGAAGGTGCTGGTTGGCTGTAGGTAAAAGTTTGACTTTGGATATATAGGGTGTTTGGTGGGTTGTTATGAGTTTCAGTGGCAGAAGGGAGAGGGAAGAAAGAGGTGGTTGCGGTAAGGGGAGACATACTCAGAGAGAGAGAGAGAGGGGGGGGGAGGGATACCCAGGTGAAGCTTTAAGATTGTCTATGGTTGATCATTGTGTCTCCGATGGTGCCTCTATAGTGTTGTTGTGAAAAGAGAAAGTTTCAGTAAGGAGAGAAAAAAGAGAGAATAGAAAGGGGCATTGGTGACTGCAAGGGCAGCTTAAGCCAATTTGAGCTCTAAAACGGAAATATTAAATGAATGTCTTTTTATTTTTAGTATTATTTTTTTTAAAAAAATTAATTTATTTTTAATTTTCTATATGAGAGGGAGACAAAAAGAATGATGTGTTAATATTGTAGAGAAAGAGATTTCAACTTTTGTTTTTGTCTTTTACTGGATGGAGAGAGAGAGAGAGAGAGAGAGAGAGAGAGAGAGAGAATAAGTGGGAGTAAATATGAGTTGACTTTTGAGTATTTTTTTATTTTTAAAATTTTTAATGTTATGGATTTGATTGTAGGTCCAAATTATTGCAATAAAATTTTTAATGAATTTAATATTTTTTGTGAGCTAGTGATGTACCTAAAATTATGTGGCTTCAAAAAATTTAAGGCCTAAAGCCTATGCTTTTTTTTTCCATACTATTAGGCTGGCTCTGGGTGGTTATTCGTTAGGGGCAAAGATCGAGAGGAGGAACAAAGAGAAAAAGAGAGGGAGGCAGAAGAGAAAGGGGATATAAAAAATAATTGGATGAAAAGATCGAGATGGATGCAGGTGATAAAGGAAATTAGACTAAATAATATAGTATTATTATTATATTAAATATTCTGCAACTGTGATGTGAAAAAGTGATTTCTCTGATATAGAAAAGAAATTATTTAGAGCAGCATGAGCGATGGTCAAAATTTAAATATGGACGTTAATTTTAGATTTAGATGATATTGATTTTGGGCAAGATTGAGAGACGAATTCAATGTATGAGTGTCAATTTTAGAAACTAAAAATTTTGAGCAGCAAAAATATTTTAAAAGAGCTAATGTAGTACGTCGGATCAAAACGATCCGAGACGTTAATAGTTTGAGACAATTTGATATAACGTCGTTCGTTGGATGATGATTTTTTTTGTTATGAAATGATTTGGACCGCTCTTTGTCTCTAAAATTTAAAATAGTTCTACTTTATTAAATAGATAGCATACCCACTATCTTTTCTTATCTCTATTGAATTACTAAGCAGGTAGAAAAATTCATTTCTCCCTCTTTGTATAGACAACAATAAATTAATCTAAAGCTACATGCATAATAGATATATACTAATTGAGTTAATAAATTAGCCTTAAATAGCGTTACTCTTTTGCCAAAAAGACAAAACTAAAATATTTATGAATTGCCTTGTAATTTCTTTGAAAGTTACCAGGGATTATTGAGTCAATATCGTTACAGATGGTAGACCAAAAATAAAAATGATCCTTCCTGATAAATTTCAGTGTTAGGAGAGTTATTAATCGAAGGGTTAATTAAAAGTTTTAATTTTAGATTGGGATATTATATTGATGTGTTGTTGCATCCAATGGTATGTGAGTGTTCAAATTTTTTATAACAATTAGTACTTTCGTCGGTATAACACTGCACAGAGAGAGAGAGAGAGAGAGAGAGAGAGAGAAATTTTGGACTGATAGTGCAAGTGGAAATGGACGCGCCTCCGGAGAACGATTGCTGTTCGATATGCCATGGGAACTTCAGCTTTCCATGCCAAGCGAATTGCTCTCATTGGTTTTGCGGTCCTTCTCTCTCCGTATATATACACACACACACAACACATATTTTAGTTAGGGCTCTCAATTTTCTATATTTTTTTTGGAACAGGCATGATTGTTGGTACTTGATTTAATAGCTTTTATATGGTATATATATATATTCGTATTAATTTACGAATGGATTTTGTGTGTCAACATGATATCTATTAATCTATAAATGGATTTTTACGGAATCCAAATAGATGAAGTGCTGTTACTAAAAATGATCGAAACTGAAGCTTCATAGAGAGACTGTAAAGTTTGTTTACGATGCAGAGAAATGTAGAAAACGAAGAAAATAAGTAAACATAGGGTACAATTGTTCAGAATCCACAATTTGCTCACGGAGTGAATGCAATCAATGCATGGTATCTTGAGTATGCACTATACTATTCCAAAAGTTTCCAAGTTATGATTTTATATTTTCTGTAGTGTTGAGATAACAACAGTGAGATTATAGATTTGAATATGAAACAAATGTGCAACTACTGTGCAAGCGTTTGTCTCAAGTCCTTCTTCTTTCAATACCTTTAATTAATCAGGATCAATTTGGATAGTGAACCTGACAAATTTACGTTGTCTTAGTTATTTTTTTTATATATTTCAAAAAGCCTATCTCCTATCTGGGACTTGAACCTTGTAATCCTCCCCCTTTGGAGTGGAAAGGGAAAAACACCAATGACTGTTGGTGGTGCAGCACAAACTTGTACACTGACGATCAACCTCATAATGTTAAAAGTTTTGAATACGTTGATGAAGTCTTACAATGTGCAACATGGTGGGACTCTGCAACATAGAAAACGCCAATCTGGAACTCGAGAGAACCTTCGAGATCCAAAACAGGAATTCTACTTAGATGACTTTCTTTTTTTCATTTAGTGTCATTAAACACAGGATCTATGTGTTTCTATGTCATTGTCACTAGAGGAATACAGTTTCGATGTTTTGAAAAATGATCACTCTGGTGAATGTTCAACTTTAAATGACTTTCTGCTTGTAAAGTATTTGTTTATTTAATTGCAGTATCATTTTAACATATATGCATCAATGTTGTGCCTTTAAAGTGATGTTTGATTGGTGAATAACTATAAATTATTGATGAAATGGCTATTATGCTGGCTATGGTAGGAAGTCACTAGGTAATGACGTGAATCAGATAAGATGTTTTTTTCCATGCTATCTTATTCTTATCCAGAAGGAGGTGTTGGAGTACTTTGGCCTTTATGTGTAGCTGAGGTAAGAATGTATATTTAGGCTGTGAGAGAAAACAAGGATTATTGTGGTTTAACAGAAGATAGGAACAAGGGAAATCATACTGATGAAGAAGGATGTGTGAGCTGTTGATACAAGCTTGGGATGAGGTGCTTTTGGGTTAAATGAATTAGTCTTACGGGCTGAGATTAGCACCTTGGGCTGCCCTTTTCTATAGCAAGATGTTTATCCAGGGTCAATTATTTATGATTTATTGTTTTTGTGTTTAGATGTATTGTAAGATATACCTTTGTTAAGTTGGGAGGGGAAGGCTGAAGGTTGGTTCTGTTTGCATTTCCCCTTTCTGGCATACTGCATTAGCAATACCAACAATGAGTGTTGGCTTTCACTCTGTGTTAAGTGAGGTCTCTGATAAAATGATTGTTAGAAGTTTTGAAAAATTTAATCTAGCCACATGAATGGATCAAAGTTTTGTTTCGTTATTGGCTCAGTGACAGAAACATTTGTGAACAATATGGAGACATGGAGAAATTTGGAACTTGATTTCGTAACATTGTCCGAAATAGTTAGCAACATCCTGAAACATTCTGAAATATGGAAACTTCACTTTTTCATTGCTTATGTATTTTGGTTTTTATGAAAATCGATACATTTTGGTCGTTTCCACAGAAACATAACGGAATTTTGATCCTACATATGCCCTCATTAGACAAATCTAAATCTGTCCTTGGATTAGTTTTACTGATTAGAGTCCGCCGTTAAGTTTAGTTTAAAATCTATTATGCACATCCACTCTTGCTTGATAGGACCAAGTTGGGTAACCATGTTTTTAATCATTCAAAGCCAAGTAGAAACCTAATTCTGGCTTTGTTTCCACTAGGGTTTTACTTTTGCACTCCAATTTGCAATGTTGCGCTTGATAGTAAGGACACAAATAAGTTCGCTATTTATTTCATATGGAGCTTAATTATCTAATTTCTTCTTTTATCAAACAAAAAAAGTAACTCAATTATTCAATGATTCAATATGTTTCTTTTTACCCAATCTAATAATTAGATTCACATCGCTAAACCTTAATGGTACCACTTAACTTTTCTTTGCACGAGCGTGATAATGAGGTATGGATGCCATATTTTTTTTTTATAGTAAACGGAAAGATGTTATAAAGAAGGAAGTATATGGGAGGACAAGGAGTCCTCAATGGATACATAAAGACATAAGAAAAAGAAAGCTTAGCTGGCTATAAACACAAAAAAATAAAAGGTAAAAAAGTGAGGGAATCGTGTGGCAACTCTAATTACACACTTGAGGCCAAAGATCTTTAATTAAAATAAGTGGAATCCCTTCAAAGCCCTTGGACGTAGACACCTAGAGAGATGCCATAAAAGGGATTCTTTCGTACAAATTTTCCCAAGGAGCCTTATTATCTTAAAAAATCTGCCCTTTTCTTTCCAACCATACTACTCACAACAAACCCAACACCGCACATCTCCATAAAGTCTTTACTTTGGAAGAGGGACCCAAACCATCAAAGTTTATAATATAAATTGAAAATGATAAATTAAGCAAGAGCTCAGCAGAGGAGCTCTGCTGGTTAGGGAAGGAGCTTCATGTTTCGGAAAGGCCCTCAATCTCCTTGCTCGCCAGCATCCCAACTCAGCACCTCCTTGGCTCCACACGCTTTGACTAATTTAAACCTGTTGAGATATCCACGCTAGAGAGAGCCATCTTTTGTTCCACTGCTGGTGCCACTCCATTCAAATAATAGTTGAGGATTTTTCAACAATCCAATCTTTTGACATATAAAAAGGCCAAGCTGGTTATCACCCAGGTAAGTCGACTACTACCAGCTAAATACCATATCTTTCAATCATTTCTTTTTGAATTTATCATTGGATGGTCGACTACCAGAGTCCCTCTTGTCCTCAACTTCTCTTGCAGGAATATTCCTACCAGTTGTCAAGTCATAATTTTGATCAGCCACCATGGTGAACAGTTTTTGGGATCAACAACTGGCACCGTTTGTGGGAAACACTACATTTTCAATTTATATTCACTAAACTCCGGATCTCATACCTGAGCAAACGAACCAGCAAAGGACCAAATTCATGTTCATGAGCGTTCAAGCTCTAATCCGGTGGGTCGAAGGACTGAATTGCCCCCAAAAAAGAATCGGCAAAAGTCAAAAAGCTAGAAAAGATGGTGGAGGAGCTAAAATGTTAGAACTAGCAAATCCTCCAACTTTGAGAAAGAGGCCAATCTCAAACCAGGGAGCATGGAGGTGNAGTATACATAAGTATCATTAATTTAATTTGATACCCTTCATTATTAGTATTATAATAAAATAGTATTATTAATTGGATTATATTACCGTAATAATATGATTTGGAGTAACTATTGTCATCATATTTATGTCACATATGGAGTTTCTCTAAGTAGCTACCCAGAGCCTACACCGATGTATGAGCCTGCTCGACACTCCACAGGGGAATGGATGTAACCATGTAAGTATGTACTCATTAGCATTTCATGTGTATTATAAGACCTTAATATTATGTAAAAATGTGTTTATTTCATAAAAATTAAGTGTTTGAAACTAATTTAAGTGACTTTCGCCTCAAGTCAAGCCTTTTTTTCCCTCAAATTTAAATTTATTCTTGTATAAATTGATGTTAACCTAATAAATATGTTGAATTAATAAATTATTTAGCATATCTTTATAAATTAATGGATTGCATTTGTGTTTCTATGCGTTTTCATATTTTTTCTGCGTTTCCATTGCGTTTCCGAAATGTTTCCGAAACGTTTCTATTTTTGAGTTGACCGAAACGGTACTTCGAAACGAAATTTTGATCCTTGGTGTTGATGTGAAGAAAGGGTAGAGGTACAACCCGATTGAGATGAGGCCACACTAGTGACTCGTTGGAGAGGTCACAGTAATCTCTGAAGGGTTTGTTGGAGGTGGAGAGAGTAGCTTAGCAAGGTGAGCTCATGTCTGCAAAGTGAAATCCGAGCAGAAGGTAAGCTCGGTCCATCGAGGAGAACAGCCTCGGATGGGTCCACCAATTATATTCTCTGATGAAGACCGTGGAGGAATTCAGCACCCGCATGATGATCCTTTAGTGGTGACACATACCAAAACTAATTATTTGGTAAGAATGGTCTTGATTGATAGTGGGAGTAAAAACCTCCATGAAGCAAAATCCATCATGGAGGTGTAATACCCATTATGGTTGGCTAATGCGGTGCTAGTGAAAAAATCTCGTGGAAAATGACAACTATTTGTTGACTTCACCGATTTAAACAAGGCATGTCCAAAGTATTATTTTCCATTGCCTGAATTGATGTCCTGGTTGACGCTACAACAGGATATGAATTGCTCCCCTTCATGGATGCATTTTTTTGCTATAATTAGATAATGACGGATGAGCTGGACCAAGAGAAAACTTCTTTCATTACAGAAGAAGGAACATATTGTCATTTGTTATAAAGTCATGTCTTTCGGCTTGAAGAATGCAAGAGTTACCTATCAGAGGCTGTCAATCACATGTTTAAAGACCTCATAAGTAACTCTATAGAGGTCTACATAGATGACATGCTCGTCAAAAGCCTCCGAGCTACTGAACACATCGAACATTTGAAAGGATCCTTCAAAATACTCAAAAGGTACAATATGAAGCTCAACTCAACAAAGTGTGCCTTTGGAGTTTCTTCGAGAAAATTTCTAGGCTTCATGGTTACTCAAAGGGGCATATAAACTAACTTGGAGAAAATCAAGGCATTTCTTGATATGAGATCCTCGCAAAGCACCAAGGAAGTTCAGGTGTTCATTAGATGGGTGGCGGCCTTGAACAGTTTCATCTCTAAAGCTAGTGACAAGTGCCTCCCCTTCTTTAAAGTCAAAGAGGAAGGCATTCGAATGGACCCCGGAATGTGAAGTTGCCTTCCAAGCCTTGAAGGAGTACATTAGCAAACCCCCACTCTTAGTTAGACCTAAAAAAGGGGAACAATTGTATTTGTACCTCGCAGTGTCTCTAGAAGTAATCAATGCAGTGCTCGTTTGCCAACGAAATAAAGCCCAGTATTCGGTCTACTAATCCGGACACTGAGGGGGGCAGAGGCTAGGTACCCTAATGTTGAAAAAGTGGCCTTTGCATTGATTGCAACATCCATAAAATTGAGACCCTATTTTCAGACACATTTAATTGTGCTATTAATCGATGCCCCATAATAACAAATCCTTTAGAAGTCCGATGTGTTTGGATGATTGGCAAAATGGTTTATCGAGCTCGGGGAGTTCGACATTCAGTACGTACCACGAACCTCTATTACTAGATCTAATAGCAGAATTCACTATCGAAACAGCAGAGCTAGTGGACTCTGGCTCTCAGTTAACATAATGGCAGATGTATGTGGATGGATCTTCTAACTCATTTAGAGGAGGAGCTAGTTTGACCCTTATCTCTGCAACTAAGAAAACGATCGAATACGCTCTCTATTTCGGATTCAAGGTCTAAAACAATAAGGCAAAGTACGAGGCCCTTATCACATGATTACAACTTGCTAGGGATACAAAGCTTGAAGGCATATAGTGATTCACAACTAGTAGTGAAGCAATTGCAAGGGGATTACGAAGCCAGAGAACCCCAGATGAGTTCGCATTTGAGTATGGCGACAAAGATGGTTGCAGATTTCGATCACTTCTAAATGGTACAATTACCTCAGTCACATAATTCTCTTGTAGACACACTAGCATACCTAGCTTTAGCTCTTTCTGATAACTTGCTCAGAACCATTTCAGTAGAATTCCTATCGAAACCAAGCACTCATGGTGCTGATGTCTAACAAGTCATTAAGAGCCTGGTTGGATGGATGAGATATCAACATATCTACTGTATGAAACGCTCCCATAAGAAATCTAGGAAGCACAGAAGCTTCGGAGAAGGGCAATAAGGTATGTAATTCTAGACCAGGTGGTCTACAAAAGAGATTACTTGCTCCCATACCTAAGATGCCTGAGCCCCACTGAAGCCGCTTATATGCTTGAGGAAGTACATGGAGGGGTATGTGGAAATTACCTGGGAGGACAAAGTTCTTAGGCTAGGTTAATTTTGGCCCATAATGAGGAAGGACGCCCAAAGTTAAATACGAAAGTGTGAGAAATGCTAGAAGTTTGTTGTAGTACCAAAGCTTCCCCTAGTGGAGCTCACACTCATTATAAGCCCATGGCCTTTCGCCCAATGGGGAATTAATCCCGTGGGATTTTTCTAATGGGAAAAGTACAAAAGAAGTTCAGCGTTGTGGCCATAGACTACTTTACCAAATGGGCTATGTAATACCCCGTTCCAATTTGACAAGGAATTAGTTAGAAATATTATCTTGTAAAAAATAAGAAAAATTTTAAAGAAGAATTTAGAATAGTCTCGAATAATCTAGAATATTAGAGAAGTTTCTAGAAAATGTAGAATAATCTAGAAGATTCTAAAAAGTTTAAGAATAACCTAAAATAGTCTAGAACAATTTAGAAGAATCTAGAATGTTGAAGAAGTTTTTAGAAGAATCCGGTAAGTTCTAGAGAAATTTAAAATATTTTAGAAGGTTTTAAGAAATACTAGAAGGTTTTAGAGAGATTCAGAATGTTCCAGAAAGTTTCGAAAAGATTTAGAAGGTTGGAGAAGACTTTAGAATATTATAGATGAATCTAGATACTTGTGGAATTACCATGTGCAAAATAAGTTGGAAACCTAGAAGGATCTAGGAGAGGGGATATGGTAGAATATTCTAGGGAATCTCTCCTAAAAATGTCACATGTCAATATTCTCTAGAATAATCCTAGGATGTCTATAAATAGGGCATTTGAGGATTGGATTAAGGATACTAGTGCATAAGTAGTCTTTCACTTTCAAGAAAGAATAGAGAGTAAAAGAAGAAGGAAGGAAGAACACCTTATCAAAGGAGAAAGAAAATTGTGAGAGAAAGAGGAAAGACATCGACAACATCTCATTTTGGGTAACAAGCAACACTCAAAAAGCATATTATTTGGACTTGAGGTGAGTGGATTGACATACTACGTATTTTTCCTATATTACTAAACATTTTAAAAATAATACATAATGCTTGTTCATTACTAGCTTTATAAAATGTTTTACTAAGCGTTTAAATATTTGTGGCATACGATTTTCCTTACCTTAATGAATACTTTTGTGAAGTATTGTGACTTAATTACTTGTTTATATGGTGAGACTTTGTGATAGTGAATAGGACCATGATTGAAAGTCCAGGGAAATTATTCTTCTGTGTGTGGGTGACTCTGGCCACTAGGGAACAGATCCGGGGGAGGCTGAGGTGACCATAGTGCTTAACGGTTGAAGAAACAGTGCCTGGTGCGTCCTGGTGACCTTCACTCGATTGTCTTAGGGAACAGACCCGGGAGAGGCTGTGGTGACCCTAAGTACGATGTTGGATTCAACCTTGAGATATATTCTGACATTTGGTTAAAAGTTTAAGAAAATTATTCCTCTGTGTACGGGTGACCTTGGCCACTAGGGAACAAACCCGGGGGAGGCTGGGCTGACCCTAGTGCTCAATGGTTGAAGGAACAGTTCTTGGTGCGTTCTGGTGACCTTCATCGGATCGTCTTAGGGAACAGTTCCCAGGCGGTAACCCGTGGTGACCCTAAGTACGGTGTTGGATCTAACCTTGAGATCTTCTAGCATTTGGTATGGTTCCCAGATATCGTACAAGTCCTTACCAGTATGAGATGATGATATAATTTGTTATTGTCATAACGTTTTTACTAGCTTTGTTTATGATTATCTATCGTATGTCATACGTATTTTCTTGTTATCAGTTATTGTATTTGGTATTTGGTTGGTATCGATTATTAGACATCGTACAGTCTCCACCATCATGATATGATTCACCATTATGGTATAATTTCTTGTTGAAATCCAATTGTGTTATTCTTGATGAAGTTATTTTTTCAAATCTTTGATTTACATGTCATATGCCACATATGTTTTTCAGCCACTTTCAATATGCATGCCTTTCTATTCACTGGGCTTTGTAGCTCATGTTTTCAAAATAATATTTTTTCTAGGTAAACGATTGGAGTGTCAATAGTGGACTTAGGGAATTGATTGGGGACTAATAGTGTTGTGACCTCTGTAGCATATATCGTATAACAATCTTTACTTATTTGGATAATTGAGGCAAATAGGTTTAAGTATGTTTACTTTGATATATTGACATGAGATTAATTTAGTGTTAATGTTGTTTTCTGCTCCTATATTATTAGTTTATTGTTAGGCTTACGTGTTCTATAAGTTATGGATCTATGGTTCACGACCGGTCATACCCTTGGAGTTGGGGTGTGACCAAGGATCAAAATGTCGTGTCGACACGTCCGAAACGTCCGAAACGTTTCGGAATTTCAACACTCCGAAACGAAACAGTAGTTGAATCACAAAATTCCAGTGTTTCGGTCGAAACGGTACTGTTTCGGACCGTTTCGGTCGAAACGGCATTGTTTCGAACCGTTTCGACCGAAACAGTACCGTTTCGACAAAACAGTGATATATTCGGTTCATTATGAATAATTACATTTAATACCCCATTATAATTACATTTAATACCCACTGTAATTACATTTAATACTCACTATAATTATATTTAATATCCCACTATAATTACATTTAATTCCCACTGCTCTTCTGTCTTTTATAATTTTTTTGTTATAAGAATAAATAATTACACTTAATACCCTACTATAATTATATTTAATACCCATTATAATTATATTTAATACATACTGTAATTATATTTAATACCTCACTGCTGTGCAAGTTTTTTGCTTTTTTTTTTGTTATAAGTATTAACAATTACATTTAATACCCTAATGTAATTATATTTAATACCTACTGTAATTACATTTAATACCCACTGCAATTACATTTAATTTTTAAGTATACATAAGTATCATTAATTTAATTTGATACCCTTCATTATTAGTATTATAATAAAATAGTATTATTAATTGGATTATATTACCGTAATAATATGATTTGGAGTAACTATTGTCATCATATTTATGTCACATATGGAGTTTCTCTAAGTAGCTACCCAGAGCCTACACCGATGTATGAGCCTGCTCGACACTCCACAGGGGAATGGATGTAACCATGTAAGTATGTACTCATTAGCATTTCATGTGTATTATAAGACCTTAATATTATGTAAAAATGTGTTTATTTCATAAAAATTAAGTGTTTGAAACTAATTTAAGTGACTTTCGCCTCAAGTCAAGCCTTTTTTTCCCTCAAATTTAAATTTATTCTTGTATAAATTGATGTTAACCTAATAAATATGTTGAATTAATAAATTATTTAGCATATCTTTATAAATTAATGGATTGCATTTGTGTTTCTATGCGTTTCCATATTTTTTCTGCGTTTCCATTGCGTTTCCGAAATGTTTCCGAAACGTTTCTATTTTTGAGTTGACCGAAACGGTACTTCGAAACGAAATTTTGATCCTTGGGTGTGACAAGAGTGGTATCAGAGTCTAGGTTGCGACACACATCTGGACATTTATAGCCGTGTTATCTTTATAGAGGAGGTTAAGGTTCCCNCGGTCATACCCTTGGAGTTGGGGTGTGACAAGAGTTGTATCAGAGTCTAGGTTGTGACACACATCTGGACATTTATAGCCGTGTTATCTTTATAGAGGAGGTTAAGGTTCCCAGAGTCCTTTTGGTTATATAAGTTAGAAAAAGTATACTTGATGGTGTGGAGTGAAGATATTACAAAATAATATGTTAAGGATGAGCGTTGCTCCTGGCAACCAATAAAGCTTCTTTTTCCTAAGTACCGATGCAACAAAGTGCACTAGTTCTTTATAATGATGTTTTAGAGAAAAAGNGTTACGAAATAATATGTTAAGGATGAGCGTTGCTCCTGGCAACCAATAAAGCTTCTTTTTCTTAAGTACCGATGCAACAAAGTGCACTAGTTCTTTATAATGATGTTTTAGAGAAAAAGGTTTTGAGGTGATTCTTGAGTTTCAAACTTTGATCTTTTAGGTTAGAGTACCAGTTTATATTATAAGGGAGCCACCTTCTAGTATAATGATTCACTAAAGTTGAGATTGGTGGATTGCTTAAAGGAACAGTTGGTGATGGTTGACCATGCTTGCTTTTGTGGATCTTAGACGATACATATGGTAATTTTGAAGACAGGATAACATCATATAATATTCTCTATGGTTTTAATAGAGTATGTTGTTGGACGAAATAAGAAATGAGGTGACCTTATGTGGATAGATTTTTTTGAAGTAAACAAATTGGGAGTTACTAGTTCATTTTAATAGTTATATTTATATGTGGAAAAAATTTGATTTTGTGGTCAGGTATCTATTATGCAATCTATTGTGATTGGAAGAATCAGATATTTTCACGTAAAAGTATTTATTAGTCTCATTTAGTGTCTTGGTGTAAGTACTTTATCATGAAGGGCTAACTAGTTCACGGTTTTGTAGAACACCNTTGATTTTGTGGTCAGGTATCTATTATGCAATCTATTGTGATTGGAAGAATCGGATATTTTCACGTAAAAGTATTTATTAGTCTCATTTAGTGTCTTGGTGTAAGTACTTTATCATGAAGGGCTAACTAGATCACGGTTTTGTAGAACACCAAAATTTCAGAGTTTATTGTCATGACCAGTGGAATGGAATAATAATTTGTAGAGTTGTAAAAGTTGGTAATCCAAAAGGTTGAGAATAGTTGCATATGATATGATCAATGGTGATTATTCAAAGGATGGAGGTTAGTAAATAGATGAAGTAGTGAAATACAGTTATAGAGAAAATGTGATAATNATCACGGTTTTGTAGAACACCAAAATTTCAGAGTTTATTGTCATGGCCAGTGGAATGGAATAATAATTTGTAGAGTTGTAAAAGTTGGTAATCCAAAAGGTTGAGAATAGTTGCATATGATATGATCAATGGTGATTATTCAAAGGATGGAGGTTAGTAAATAGATGAAGTAGTGAAATACAGTTATAGAGAAAATGTGATAATACAAATGTTGAAGGATAGTAATAGATGCAGAGGTAAAGGGAGATAGTCTAAATTATTAAGGACAATGATTGATAAAGTGATGATAATCCAAATGGTGGAAGATAGTGATAGATGATACAAATGATGGTGATACTCGACTTTTAAAAAATTTTTGTTGGATTTATTGGAGTTGTTCTTATGGTTAAGAAAGTGACTTAACTATTGAAGGTAATACCTTCAGTGACTATCCTTAGATTTCATTGAAGTCATTATGAAGACTAGACTGTTCAATCGAATGATGATTTGTGGCGGTGCAACATCATTTAAGATGATATAATTGGTAAACATTTTCAATATCTAGAGTGTTATCATGAAGGAGGTGGTGCTAGACATAAATTTAGGAATGGATCAAACAAGTCATTTAGATGTTATTGAGTAAATGTGTATTAAATTAGTAAAATTGATCAAAAGTTTGTATCGTAATCCCTTGCATATGGAAATTGACCTATTGATATGAGATAAAGGGCATAGTTTTAGTCAATTGTTGAAGTCCAATCGGTAGAACTTTGGGTACTTGGCTAAGTATGAGATTAACGGTGGTTTTTTGACCATTAGAGTAATTCTTTATTTGGTTAATGAGTTTGGTTGATTCTGACTCATTACAAATGAGTGAGTACTTTTTATGGTGAGCTTGGAATGCATAAGAGATAATTTTACGGAGTTATTCTTGATTCTTGACGAAGAATGATAGCAAGGTGAAAAATAGAATTTTCTTTTGGATAACATTTACTATCAACATAGGTGTGAAGAGAAAAATCCTATTTGATTGATATGAAGAAGAATCAAGCCTAGAGGTATCCAAATTAGTGTTATTCATGGAGACTTGTCGGTATAACTTAAAGATGTGATGTTTGACTTGGTGGAGGAGTTTGACTAATTCTCTTCATTTANCAGTTGGTAAAGGAAGATAACAACTTTAATGGGAGACAATCGAAGAAAGAGAGATACGAGATGGTAAATGCTGGTGGTTTTAGGTTCGCAACTTGCAATGGTTAATTATCAATTTCTTCTTCTTCATCCAATAAGTTTGCTTTTCTGAGGTGCACAAGAATTATTAAGTTATTCATAGATGAGTTTGATGTGCGAGGCTTAGGGTAGACAATAAAATAATGGATTAGAAGCCATAAGTTATTCTGTGATATGGGGAGGTGCTTCATCTTAACGATATATTCTAAAGGTAATAAGTGGGGACTAGTAACAATATCATGAGAGTCTGGGGAAGAGAGAATATAGAAATGTTTAAGAACAAATTGTGAACCTTAGTTCTAGACATCCTTGACATGTAATGTTGCTTCCAAAAGAGGTTTTCATTAACGTGCTCAAATCCATTCTACTTTGGTTTCCCCAAAGTTGGGTTTTATGGAGTAACCGTTCGGAAACTACCCATGCCTTAATTCTTTAATGTGTGAAATCTGAGATGGGCATTATTTTTAATCAAGTTTTGGTTCTATAATGTCAATCTAAAAGAGCTTGGTGGAGTTAAGGCTTAGATAGCTTATCGAAATCAATGATGAAAATTGACAAGACTGCGGAATTGGATGATTTTGCTTTGAATTTTGATCTGCTAGTTATGGAATGAGAAGTGATAATAGTTTGGTTATTGGATTTACAATGAACCATTCTATGTTCATAGTGGCTTGACCTAAGAACAACAATAATACAGGATCTGGACAAAAGGCAAATCAATTGGTTAACTGGTTACAAAGAATCATGGAGCTGAGGCTATTTTTTTTTGCAAAGGGGCAACTGCATCAGCAATACCACACTTATTCGGTTGGGATAACTAGCATAATTTCGAGGACGAAATTATTTTAAGGGGGAAGAATGTAATATCCCGTTCTAATTTGGCAAGGAATGAGTTAGAAATATTATCTTGTAAAAAATAAGAAAAATTTTAAAGAAGAATTTAGAATAGTCTCGAATAATCTAGAATATTGGAAAAGTTTCTAGAAAAATGTAGCATAATCTAGAAGATTCTAGAAAGTTCAAGAATAATCTAGAATAGTCTAGAACAATTTAGAAGAATCTAGAATGTTGAAGAAGTTTTTAGAAGAATTCGGAAAGTTCTAGAGATATTTAGAATATTTTAGAAGGTTCTAGGAAATACTAGAAGGTTCTAGAGGGATTTAGAATATTTTAGAAAGTTTCAGAAGGATTTAGAAGGTTGGAGAAGACTTTAGAATATTATAGATGAATCTAGGTACTTGTGGAATTGTCATGTGCAAAATAAGTTGAAAACCTAGAAGGATCTAGGAGAGGAGAGATGGTAGAATATTCTAGGGAATCTCTCCTAAAAATGTCACATGTCAATATCCTCTAGAATAATTCTAGGATGCCTATAAATAGGGCATTTGGGGATTGGATTAAGGATACTAGTGCACAAGTAGTCTTCCACTTTCAAGAAAGAATAGAGAGTAAAAGAAGAAGGAAGGAAGAGTACCTTATCAAAGGAGAAAGGAAATTGTGAGAGAAAGAGGAAAGACATCGACAACATCTTATTTTGGGTAACAAGCAACACTCAAAAAACATATCATTTGGACTTGAGGTGAGTGGATTGACATACTATGTATTTTTCCTATATTCCTAAACATTTTAAAAATGATACATAATGCTTGTTCATTACTACCTTTACAAAATGTTTTACTAAGTGTTTAAATACTTGTGGCATACGATTNACTATGTATTTTTCCTATATTCCTAAACATTTTAAAAATGATACATAATGCTTGTTCATTACTACCTTTACAAAATGNTTATTGAGATTGAACTATCTTATAGTTAGACATTTATAGAAAATTTGACAGTTATTAAGTAAAAAGGTAACAATATGTATTATTTTCATAGGATTGGTGGATGAATTTGAGTATGTGGATTAAAAGTCTGACTTGTTCATGAGTTTTTGTTGATTAATAGCAAGTTGACATAGTATAGTTTTTGATCAGGTGCTAGTGAAGAAAGTCACACATATGAATAAATTATGGAAACTTGGAATTTTTTGATGTTATTGTTGGAGCACCAATAAATCAAAAGTTTTAAGATACATCGTTCTATCTTAAATTGATGGTTTTGTGGGTACATTTGAAAAAGTGATATTTTAAGAGTAAAAGAGCGATTTAATGGCCGATCATTGATTATCAAATGGTTAGAGAATTTTGAGACTACTGGAATTTTATTTCAGAGAGATTCATAGTAATTGGAGGAAAATAATACGTAGATTCTTATTAGTATAAAATGAATATCATTTTTGGAAATATTTGAGTGATTGTGATAGGTGTTAAATTATCAGATTATAGAAGAACTTCTTAATTGCTTGGGTCATGAGGTTTGAATAGGCAAGTAATGGAGCAAACTTCAGAGTCTATATTGTAATTGGTTACCTTTAGAGATTAATGTATTGATTTGACCTAATGATTCGAATAATGTAATCAATATTTGGATCCTCTAATATGACTACGGTAACTTAGGATAATATTGGTGATCTTGGTTATTTCTTTCTGAATTCTTAGCTCTGTAAAAGGAACAAGTTTTGTGGTAATGTTAGTGTGGAGGTCCTGAGTCTCTAGAGTTGATCTTTTCAGGTAATGATGATTAATCAATCAATTCTAGGAAAAACAGATATTAAATTAAGTCACATAGCTACAATTGCATAAATATTAATATTTTGACCGCGTGCACATCAAAAGCTACAAAGATAGACTACTTAATTTCAGTAAGAGGAGAGAAGATATTATGAATTTTGAAGAATAAAGTATTTTTTAATAAAAAGAGATTTTGGGTATGACTGATCATTATGGAAGTTGCTTGGGAGAGAGATATGGGTCAAGTTTATACATAAATCAGTTGGTAAAGGAAGATAACTACTTTAATGGGAGACAATCGAAGAAAGAGAGATACGAGATGGTAAATGCTGGTGGTTTTAGGTTCGCAACTTGTAATGGTTAATTATCAATTTCTTCTTCTTCATCAAATAAGTTTGCTTTTCTGAGGTGCACAAGAATTATTAAGTTATTCATAGATGAGTTTGATGTGCGAGGCTTAGGGTAGACAATAAAATAATGGATTAGAAGCCATAAGTTATTCTGTGATATGGCGAGGTGCTTCATCTTAACGATATATTCTAAAGGTAATAAGTGGGGACTAGTAACAATATCATGAGAGTTTGGGGAAGAGAGAATATAGAAATGTTTAAGAACAAATTGTGAACCTTAGTTCTAGACATCCTTGACATGTAATGTTGCTTCCAAAAGAGGTTTTCATTAACGTGGTCAAATCCATTCTACTTTGGTTTCCCCAAAGTTGGGTTTTATGGAGTAACCGTTCGGAAACTACCCATGCCTTAATTCTTTAATGTGTGAAATCTGAGATGGGCATTATTTTTAATCAAGTTTTGGTTCTATAATGTCAATCTAAAAGAGCTTGGTGGAGTTAAGGCTTAGATAGCTTATCGAAATCAATGATGAAAATTGACAAGACTGCGGAATTGGATGATTTTGCTTTGAATTTTGATCTGCTAGTTATGGAATGAGAAGTGATAATAGTTTGGTTATTGGATTTACAATGAACCATTCTATGTTCATAGTGGCTTGACCTAAGAACAACAATAATACAGGATCTGGACAAAAGGCAAATCAATTGGTTAACTGGTTACAAAGAATCATGGAGCTGAGGCTATTTTTTTTTGCAAAGGGGCAACTGCATCAGCAATACCACACTTATTCGGTTGGGATAACTAGCATAATTTCGAGGACGAAATTATTTTAAGGGGGAAGAATGTAATATCCCGTTCTAATTTGGCAAGGAATGAGTTAGAAATATTATCTTGTAAAAAATAAGAAAAATTTTAAAGAAGAATTTAGAATAGTCTCGAATAATCTAGAATATTGGAAAAGTTTCTAGAAAAATGTAGCATAATCTAGAAGATTCTAGAAAGTTCAAGAATAATCTAGAATAGTCTAGAACAATTTAGAAGAATCTAGAATGTTGAAGAAGTTTTTAGAAGAATTCAGAAAGTTCTAGAGATATTTAGAATATTTTAGAAGGTTCTAGGAAATACTAGAAGGTTCTAGAGGGATTTAGAATATTTTAGAAAGTTTCAGAAGGATTTAGAAGGTTGGAGAAGACTTTAGAATATTATAGATGAATCTAGGTACTTGTGGAATTGTCATGTGCAAAATAAGTTGAAAACCTAGAAGGATCTAGGAGAGGAGAGATGGTAGAATATTCTAGGGAATCTCTCCTAAAAATGTCACATGTCAATATCCTCTAGAATAATTCTAGGATGCTTATAAATAGGGCATTTGGGGATTGGATTAAGGATACTAGTGCACAAGTAGTCTTCCACTTTCAAGAAAGAATAGAGAGTAAAAGAAGAAGGAAGGAAGAGTACCTTATCAAAGGAGAAAGGAAATTGTGAGAGAAAGAGGAAAGACATCGACAACATCTTATTTTGGGTAACAAGCAACACTCAAAAAACATATCATTTGGACTTGAGGTGAGTGGATTGACATACTATGTATTTTTCCTATATTCCTAAACATTTTAAAAATGATACATAATGCTTGTTCATTACTACCTTTACAAAATGTTTTACTAAGTGTTTAAATACTTGTGGCATACGATTCTCCTTACCTTGATGAATACTTTTGTGAAGTATTGTGACTTAATCACTTGTTTATATGGTGAGATTTTGTGATGGTGAATGAGACTATAATTGAAAGTCCAGAGAAATTATTCCTCTGTGTGCAGGTGACTCTGGCCTCTATGGAACAGACCCGGGGAGGCTGAGGTGACTCTAGTGCTCAACGGTTGGAGGAACAGTGCCTAGTGCGTCCTGGTGACCTTCACTGGATCGTCTTAGGGAATAGACCCGGGAGAGACTGTGTTGACCTTAAGTACGATGTTGGATCCAACCTTGAGATATATTCTGACATTTGGTTAAAATTTTAGGAAAATTATTCCTTTGTGTGTGGGTGACCTTGGCCACTAGGGAACAGACCCGAGGGAGGCTGAGGTGACCCTAGTATTTAACGGTTGAAGGAACAGTTCGTGGTGCGTCTTGGTGACCTTCACCGGATCGTCTTAGGGAAAAGTTCTCAGGCAGCAACCCGTGGTGACCTTAAGTACGGTGTTGGATCCAACCTTGAGATCTTCTGGCATTTAGTATGGTTCCCAGATATCGTACAAGTCCTTACCAGTATGAGATGATGATATAATTTATTATTGTCATAACGTTTTTACTAGCTTTGTTTATGATTATCTATCGTATGTCATACGTATTTTCTTGTTATTAGTTATTGTGTTTGGTATTTGGTTCCCATCGAATATTGGACATCGTATAGTCTCTACCATCAGGATATGATTCACTATTATGGTATAATTTCTTGTTGAAATCCGATTGTATTATTCTTGATGAAGTTATTTTTTCAAATCTTTGATTTACATGTCGTATGCCAAATATGTTTTTCAGCCACTTTTAATATGCATGCCTTTCCATTCACTGGGCTTTGTGGCTCATGTTTTCAAAATAATATTTTTTCTAGGTAAATGATTGGAGTGTCAATAGCGGACTCAGGGAATTGATTGGAGACTAATAGTGTTGTGACCTCCGTAGCATATATCGTATAGCCATCTTTACTTGTTTGGATAATTGAGGCAAATAGGTTTAAGTATGTTTACTTTGATATATTGACATGAGATTAATTTAGTGTTAATGTTGTTATCTGCTCCTATATTATTAGTTTATTGTTAGGTTTACGTGTTCTATAGGTTATGGATCTATGGTTCACGGCTGGTCATGCCCTTGGAGTTGGGGTGTGACAGGCTAAGGCAGAACCATTGACAACAATTACTGAACATAAGATCTAGGGTTTCGTGTAGAAATCTATTGTTTGTAGGTTTGACATCCTAGTAGTCATCATCAACGATAATGACAGACAATTTGACAATGACAAGTTCAAAAGATTCTTCTTTGAGTTCGAAATTCATGATCATTATTCCTTTCTTGGTCACCTACAAGCAAATGGGTAAACAGAGGTAACCATTCAAACTCTGCTCAATGGCATAAAAATTAGGTTGGAATAATTTAAAGAACATTGGGTGGAGTAGCTTCTAAGCATCTTATTGGCTTACAGAATCACAGTTAGAACACCTACCTGGGAGACCCTGTTCTCCTTGGCTTTTGGTGCTGAGGTAGTGTTCCTAGTGGAAATTGGGATAGCCACTCATTGAACTAAAGAGTTCAACCCGGTGCAAAATAACCGGTAGCTTGCTAATAACTTGGATCGGCTAGAGGAAAGAAGGGACGAATTCCAGATAAGAGTGGCAACATATAAAAGTAAAGTGGCCAAGTATTACAATGACCTGAGTCATGCCACGGGAATTCCTACTAAACGACCTCATCTTGAAGAAGGTAACCCAAGCCACCAAAGATCCCAGAGAAGGAAAGTTGGGGGCAACGTGGGAAGGACCTTACTGAGTTATAAAGATTTTGAAATCAGGAACTTATAGCTTGAAAACTTTGGAAGGGGTCAAGTTGCCACACCATGGAATGCACAACGTTTGAAGAAATTCTATCAATAGTCTCTTCACGTTCTACTTAGTATAAAGTTCAACTTTTTATGTAGCTAGTTCCAAATAAAAGCTGTGTGCACCACAAGTTTTCAATAAAGAATGTTATTCACAATGGCCACTATTGTTAAGAATATTCTTAGGGCTCATAGACCCTTATTTTTTTACTTTAAGAATTTCCTATATAAGGAAAAGAAGAGGGACATTTCTCTACAGTCCCAAAATAAACAAGACATTTAGTCTAACTCAGATTGAGCCCAAGTGGCTCAGCAAAAGCATATGCAAGCTTTACAGTTCTAAGCATTGCTCGAATTGCGTTCAAGTGACTCAATAGAAGCATATGCGAGTTTTATAGCTTCAAGCATAGCTCGGATTGAGTCCAATTGGCTCAACAGAAGCATATACGAGCTTTACAGCTCTTAAGTATAGCTCAGATTGAGCCCAAATGGCTCAACAGAAGCATATGCGAGCTTTACAGCTCAAAGCATAGCTCAGATTGAGTCCAAGTGATTAAACAGAAGTATATATGAACTCTTAAGCTTTTAGCCTAGCCCGAATTGAGCCTAAATGACTTAATAGAGGCACAGGCCTCTATACGGTTCATAGGCACCTACTAAAGTTAGACATGCTTGAGTTCTTCAACTCAAAGAAAAGGTGCTTCACAACTTACACTTACAAGGCAGGGGGATAAGCCATACAAGGGGGTGAAGCTACGATGATTGCAAAAGGATTTCTATTTCACAAAAAAAAAAATAAAAAGATACACTATGTACATTCAAAAAACAAAGGAAATAAAGAAAGGTTGGTTAAGGCTCAGCTACTTCAGGGGATGCAGATGAAGATGGTGCTCTCTTGCTTGCAGTGAGTTGGGTCCCTTGCAATTTTCTCCCTATCATTTCTGGGAGCCACTACCAATACACATGCAGTCATAAAGAGGAGAAAACAACATAGTACAAGAGATCAACGCTTAGGCGAACACAAGAAATAGGGCTGTTCACCTAAAGGACCTCTCTCTCTCATATAGGACCTAGACAGAAGAAAACAAGTCTCTTAGGAGTAATCAAGCTCCTAAGAGACCTTGGACCATTGTCTGCAACGCCAAGTATCCTCGTCAGCTTGTAGAGGCTCAATGGGGTACAAAAGCAGGTAATAAGGAATAGTAAACAAAATAAAGCTGGATTTATGCAGAGAAATATCAAATAGCACCACTGCTTACTCATATTGGTAAGGGCATCCCAAAGTCGAGGAACATGAAAGGCCTTTATTGTAGTTCCTTCAAACTCCCATGCGTCTTTTGAGACAGAAAAAACTACTCTCCCAACCGATTGCAGGAGTAGGAAGATCAGAAATTAGCTCAAACACCCTAATGTTCCCTGATGCCTGCCAGATGGTTCATGGTTATCTCGCTTGGTACTAAGAGGTTGATCCAATTACGATCCTCTATATCCTGAAGGGCTTGTTTTTGAAGAGTGCAATTTGCGCTTGGCGTAAAGCAGCTTCCATAATAGTAGAGAATAGAGAGGAAATGTGAATGCAAGTAACAAAGAAATGCTAAAGAAAAAAGATGGCATACAAAAAAGACATAGAAGAAAGGGTTTAAATAGAAATCCATTGGTGACAGTTCATTCCTCTAAATAGTAATTAATGCGAAGGACATGCACCAAATGTGCTTAATTCACCAGATTCATGGCATCGTGGAAATGAAACGACACCAGCTATACCTCCTGATGGCGTGACTGCAGTGATAAGTAGTAACTGTTGCTTGCACGTCTTTTAGACATTATTAAGGAAGTAGTTCAGTTGAGCTAACCTCCTTTATAATGGTGGGCCGGCCCTTTAACTTCTCATCTGGCCTAACTCAGATTGAGTCTTAGAGACTCAACAAAAGAGCAAGACACCATTCCCAGCTCGGATTGAGTACAAGAGGCTCAACAAAAGGGCAAGGCACCATTTCTAGTTCAGATCGAGTCCAAGAGGCTTAGCAAAAGAGCAAGACACCTTTCTTAGTTTGAATTGAGGCTCAATAGAAGCACAAAGGCTTCAAAACAAGCATATTATGTAAGTAGTGCTGACACGAAGGGAAAACTATTCAGTAAAAAAGATGTTTACACTATTAAAAAAGGAGATTGTGAGATAAAAAGCCTATAGCCCTATTTAGTCAGATTGCCTCCTCGGTCTACTTGGCTGGGTCAACATCAGTAGCTAGGGGTGCAACTTGGGCGGGCTAACCCGAATTTAACCCGAGCCCAACTTGAAAAAAACAGAGTTTGAGTTAGAATTTTTAATACTTGGATTGGGCCGGGACAAAAAATCTCTAACTTGAATTGAATTTGGGCAAGTCTCAAGTTTAATTCGAATATTAAAATCAGGTTGAACCGGAATATACATAAATATATAAATGTATTTAACTAGGATTAGTAATTATCTTCACTTTTTAGAGTCTAGACTTTCATTTCAATTCAAGTCTTCACCACCGCGCCTTCATCACTCTCAGATCCCTTTCTCACTCGTCACTCCTCCCTTTCTCAGCCTCCTCTCAATCGTCACTCGTTTGAGTTGTCTCAGATTTTCAATCTCCCTATCTCACTTGTCATTCCTCTCACTTTCTTTCTCTTCATCTGCGCCTCTTCCTTCATCTCAGATCATTTGAAAAAATCAAATCTACACTTGAAAAAATTAAATCTACACTTTAAAAAATCGACCCAAATTAAGTAATTCAAATCCAACCTGATTCTTAATCTGAAATCAGCCTGAATTAGGTAATCCAAATTCAACTCGAGTTCGCCCGGATTAAATTCGGGCAGTACTCGGGTTGAGGTAAGATTAGGGTTAGGGTTGAAGATTATATACCTAGGATTGGGATAGAGTTAAACTCTCAACTCACCCAACCAGCTCGAGTTACACCCTAATCAGTAGCAGCGTCCTTGGGCACTTCATTTGCTTTCTTCTCCTCGGACGGGTCAGCAATATCCCCCACGGTCTCCTCAGCAGCTACCTTGACAAGCTTCCCATCCTTCTTTTCTCCAGGAGGCTTATTGCTCACTTTTTCCCCATCCTTTTCCCTCTTGTCTCCCCTAGCCATAGGTGCTACATCATCTCCTGGAATGAATTGGAGAAGTCTAAGTTGGAAAATTTCTTTTGGGCTCACTTCCTGAAGTACTTGAAGCCATGCACATAGTATTCAAGAACCTCCTCCTTGAATTACCTCGAGTCCTGATACTTTGTTACGACAGCCTCCCTAGCAGACTTAACTTCAAGGTCTTTTTGCTCTAGCTTAAAGGAGAGGTCAAGGACTTTCTAAGAAAGAGCTTATTTCTCCTTTTCCAGCTCCTTGCTCCTCACAGATAGCTTAGTGGACTCAGTCATAGAGTTGTTCAGCTTAGCTAACAGCTCATTCTTGGCTTTTAAAACCTTATCCCAGTCCTTTTCGACGGGAGAGAGGTGGCCAAGGGTCTTCTCGGCCTCTTTCATAAGCGTTAGAATGCCTCCCTGAGCTGTCATCAACTTTGCTTCTCTTCTTTCCAGTTGAGAATGTTGGGCTTGAAATTGCTCCTTGTAAGCCTTCTTCTTGCCCAGAGTAATGTAGGAGAAGTTGGTGGTGAGAAGGGCAAGCTAAAAAAAAAGTAAATAAATAAAGGAGGAGAGTTAGGATGGAAAGAAAAAGGAGACAAGTCCAAAATATACAAGGTCCCACCCTCTCGATGGGTAGGGTCAGATTCTTGGTCACCAGGCAGTCTAGCTCTAGGTTAAAGGTGGTCTGCCCCTCTTCTTCGTGCTCAAACTTGTGGAGCGTAGCCATTGCCTCTTTCACACTATCCTACATTGTTGGTGGCGTGGTTATCGGATCCATGCAGAACGGGCCGGAGCAGTTTGATCCTTCTCCTTAGCTACCTCGGAGATTTTAGCCTTTTCCTTGCCCTTGACAGTTGAAGGGGTTGGAGGCGCATCAACCAAGGGGACCAGTGGAAAGGGGTCCTCTGATTGATAAGTCATTACAAGATTGACTCCTTCCTCCAAAATTACCTTGGAGGTAGGAGGAGATGCCGACAAAGTGGTGGAGCTCGGGGGTATTCCTTTACCCTGAGGGAAAGACACCCTTGGCCTCTTATGCAGAGGTGGGCTGGCATCAGAAGCCCTCCTAGCTATAATCTCTTGGAAGATTTTCTTGTTCACTGCTTGGGAGCCATGACTAGGAAGAAGAAGGAAGTACAAATGAAAACATACCATAGCTAAAACAAGAACCATAGTAGGGCAAAACCTATACCTTTGGAGGAAGAAATTGCTAGAATTGGAATAGGAGAAGTACCTAGTTGACACTCAAATAAAGCTTGGTCATTCACGAGTTCGGAGAGATCTTTAGTGGGATAATCAAGAGCTTTCTTAGCCTGAAGTTTCAATTCGAGAGACTAGGGATTTGATTACCTACATTTCAAGAAAGTAGAAGATGAAGATTTAGCAAATTGTATATTGCATTAGAGAAATTTCACTTACGGAGAGGAGTAGGAGATCCACATAGACAAATTTCCAAAATGGAATTGCTAGAAAGGGCCTTTGACGACCCAAAGTCCCAGCCAGGTCCGAAAATAAAGAACTTATCTTTGCACTCTTTCACATTCAAAAAGTAGCCCGTCAATAAGTTCTATCCTTCTCTCTTTGAAAGGTAAAATCACCCCAAGCCTTGCCAAGGGCAAGGGTTGAGTTTATGGCAGTGCATGAGCTTGGAAAGGATAGGCTATATGCTAATGCCATTGGCTCTAGTCCAAATAAGGCTTATGTCGAACAAGAATCCCTAGCTATTTGGGGTCAATTGAGCAAGAGTAGGATCCAAGAAGTTGAGGGCTTCCCTAATATACTTGGGCATTGGGAAATGAAGTTCAGCCTCAAAGATGAACTCATAAAAGCAGACTTCATTGGGCCCAAAAGAATCGGTGGTTTCATTAGAGGAAGGAATCCTAAGGCGCACAAAGTTGAGAATCTGGTATAAAGCCCTAATTTCTTGAAGTGGATTCTCATTGAGGCAACCACGGTAGTTCTTGGCTCCAATGACCTTAAGAGACGGAGTCAATCTCCAGAATGGAGTCAGAGTCCTCATTGGCTGCATCGATCGAGGATGTTAACCCAGAGTACTATCAAAAGTTGTGTGATTAGAATCGGTCTCCGTAATAGGAAAGGTGTGGTGATTGATGTATATATTTGGTGGCAAGGGACGATTAGAGCTATTAACAATCAAAGAAAGGCATAAATCAAGCATAGATTCAAGCTGAGCTTGAATAGACCTATCTACGAAGGATTCAAGATGAGCAAAGATTGAAGTTCTTCCTCCGAAGAAAACAAAAGTGATAAAAATGAAATTGAAAGGTATGGCTCCAATCTATATGCTCCAGGATAAGGAGTTATAATGAAGAATAAAGGCGAAAAAGGATAAAGTAGAAGAAGAAAGGGCGTACCAGACTTCTTAAAGCCCTCAAATATGTGCTAGGTAGTAGAGGGAAAGAAGCATTTTATATTGGCCCCACAATTGCTTGGAGGGTTGCGTATGCACGACCGTTGTTCTAGTTTTCCTAGTTGCTAACGGATAAATGCATTAAATTCATGGCGCGTGCAACTCACTGGTCTGAATTAAGGGGCAATTGATGATGATAAATTCAGCATGAGCTCAACAAAGGAGCTCTGTTGCTCGGGGAAGGAGCTCTATGGTTTTTAAAGCCCTCAGCTCCTTGCTCACTAGCGTCCCAGCTCGGTAGCTCCTTAGCTCCACACGCTTTGACTAATTCAAACCAATAGATATTCCACGCGAGAGGGTGCCATCTTTTATTCCACTTCTAGTGTCGCTCCATTCAAATAACAGTTAAGGATCTTCCAACGATCAAATCTTTTGACCTTAATTACTCCCAGCTAAATACCATATCTTTCAATCATTCATTTATGACTTTATCATCAGAGGGTTGACTATCGGAGTCCCTATGGTCCTCAAGCTCTCTTGTAGGAATACTCTTGCCGGTTGCCAAGTCATAATTCCAATCAGCCACAAGGTAAACAGTTTTTGGGATCAATATAAACCAAGTGACAACTTCTTGGAAATACCTAAGGAATCCCACCAATACACGAGCTTATTCCACAATTTGAATCGAAAGAGCACTGTAGAAACAAATGATCCATACATTCCACTTTTTTCTTGCAAAGGATGCACCATTACGGTTGCAGAGAAAATGTCGGCCTTCTTTTCTTTGTAGCGTTTCATTAGTATTAAGTTTTTTATGTGCAATCAACTACGCAAAAATTTGTAACTTTAATGGTGCTTTACTTGTCCAAATGAAAGATAAGGGTCCAAAGAATGGAAGAGTTGACGTATTAATCAAGGATTCAAAGGACAATTAGCGAGAATACTTGCGTGAAGAAGACAGTCTGAAGAGTGAGTCAAAACAACATTATTGAGAATACCCAATTCAATAACTTCTGGATCATTCAAGTTTCTGAAAAAGTTGAAGTTCCAACTTATAAAGGAGAAAGGGCACGAGACCATGCTAGCATTGGATGAGTTATGAGATCTAGATAACCAATATAACTGAGGAAACATGGATGCAAAAGATGACTCACCCCTCCAAACAACTTCCCAGAACCAGATCTTTTCCCAGTTACAAGCAACATGCACAACATTTCTAGAAGAAAGATATAAACCTTTGGCAAATGAATTTCCAAGGACAACGAGAAAATTCTTTCTCACTCACATTAGAATCCCACCCATTACCTTGAATCCCATATTTGCTTTTGATAATGTCATAAGCTATTATGCTCAATGGGAATCTCCAAAGACATTTACCAAGTAGAGAGAGATTTCTAGCCTTTAGGTTACCCAATGCAAGACCACTCTTACTTCTAGACTGAGACACTACATCCCAACTCACTAAATGGTCTTTTTTGCCTACACCACTACCTTCACATGGCATGGATGCTATATTGCCATGTACTAGAGATTATTCGCCCATTTAGTGTTGTGCTCGAAGTGCATTATTAACTTCTCTTTCACTATCTTATTGGGAGGTTCACTTGTGGTTATTCCTTTTGTATTATTTTGATATGATGCAAGATGTAAGATCTAAAAAAAAAATTCACTTTACAAAACAGGTAAAATTTAGGTATTGTTTGTATATTTCCCTATTTGAGATGTTATCTTAACAATGAGGTAATTGAAGATATGACTTTTTTTTTCAGGTAATTGCATTTTACAAGCTTGGAATCATGGACCTGTACTTCAGCCATGTAGATGCCCTCTATGTCGTCGCCCCATAAATTTACTGATTCCTAGTGAGGCTTCATCACGGCAGCGCCTTAATTCTGAAGTTTCTGAGCTTCTAGGAAGGGTTGAAACTTATAATCGATTATATGGTTCGCGCACAAATGGTTTCATTCAGGTATTGATTTTTATGTCACGATCTTTCCTTGGGCTAGAACCTAGAAACTTCAAATTTGCAACTCCTTTGTTTCAAACGGTGGCGATAGTCTATCGAGAGTCATTATTGATTTGCAAAAGTTGACAGTCTATTTGATGAATTATTTTCAGGAATATGGTGCATTATTAAATCTACTTGTAACAGTTGACCAATAGATTTTGAACCTGCTAAGGATTTTTAGTGCTTCTTTTTTGTAATCCTTGTGCACATGAATAGTGCTTTTTGTTCATTTTACTTTAAGTGATTCTTATGTCTTTTTTTTTTGTTTAGTTTTTTAGTGCTCAAAATTTTTGTGCCTTTTTTGCGTCGTCCTGGTTAGACATCTTTCTGTGTTTACTTGTAAAATTCTGGACATGCTTCAAGTTTTGTCCTTTTTGTGGGGGACTGCATTTTTTAACAATTATTACATTATGATGCTTTGGAATTAATCTCTTCGCTCTATCCCTTTATCTTGGGTGCTAGTGTTTGTTAGAGATGATGGTTCTACCACTTCTTATTATGCCTTTATTATTTTAATTGTTTTTCAGTTTTTTTCCATGTTTCCTCTCTTTGACTATTGTTGACTTTGTTTATGTGCTGCTATTTCTCATATGTAGGTGGGTTTTCATCTTTTCTTTTGCTCTTTTTTTTTTGGTGGCCTAGTTGTTAATTACCATGTAATAACTTCCCTTTTGTCCCCTTAGTAAATGCTTGGTTGTATGGTTTTCAGAACTTTACTTCAATTCCTAATATAGAATTGGAATCTAATAATCTTTCTTATACCGATGCTTGTGAAGGTATGCCTTTCCTTGGAATCTAGCAAGTTATCATAAGGTCTTGAAAGGGTTTCATTTCTTTCATTTTTTCTTTGATAATGGAGAATTGTCCCAACCAATCGGCCCTTAGAGTCATGACTACAATGTGAACTCTAGATTCATGTAATCACGAGAAAACCATGTGCATTACTTTTTAGATTTCAGTTGGCCGATTTATTTTTTCCCACAAAAGTTAAATTCCATTGTATTTTGGACGACGACCCAGATAGGACGGAGTCACACTTAGGGTTAGGTTGACCGGACCCTTTGTGATTTCCAAACACTTCAAAACCTGGTCTACTCAGTCCAATCTAGCTAATATAATTTCAATCTTAATTTTTGAACTTAGTAATGAATCTTACACATGATGTAATATACATTTTATCCCACACGGTTGCATGTATATATACGAGGTAATGTTTGTGCCTAAAGGCACTATATAACACAAAAAATATCTTCATTCTTTGTTTTTTAAATGTTGATATTACTTAGGGCACACAAAAGAAACATACCTTTCGATGGGGAGAGGGTCCAGAGCGTGCGTGCCAGCCACTTAAGAAGAAAGTCTTTGAAGCTCCGGCTCTAGCCATGCTAGACATTCAGAAGCCATTCAAAATCAAGACGGACCGCTTTTGCTCATGCTTTGGGAGCCATTTTATGATAAGACAACCGAGTGGTCGTGTACCACATTGAGATGTTCAATACAAGCCTCTTCATCTCACATATGAGGAGGAGATTTTGGAAATGGGCAGAGTAGCAAGAGTAAGGGTGTACATATATAAATAAAGAGACTGGCGATGACATTTACTTGATTGGGCTCGTTTCAATCTATTTGGAATCAATCTAGGCCCAATAAATTTTTAAAAATGTGGGCAGAGTTTCACTTAGAAATAGGGCCTTGAAAAAATTTCAAACTTGTATACATTGTTCAGTGTTTTGAAAAGTTCGCCTAGGCGAGAAACGAGGCGAAGCGAGGTCATGTCGCTTTGAGGACCCTAGGCGAAGCGAATGTGACTGAAGCGAGAAAAAAACGAGAAAAGTGAGCACCTTGAGATTAAGCAAAAGGCGAAAAAACGATCTTCTTAGTTATACGAGGCGATGTGTTATTTTATTTTTATTGTGGACCGTTGGATTATTTTATTTTTATTGTGGACTGTTGGATTGGGGCAATTGGAAAAAAATTATAAGATGCCCATACAACTAATTACCCCTTTTTCCCGTAAATATAAAACCCAAGCCCTAATTTTGCTCAGGATCAGACGATCGATTGTTGCTCCTTCCTTTCTAGTCAGAGACGATCGACTACTACTCCTTCCTCGCTGGTCAGAGAAGATCGACTGCTGGCTGCTACTGCTCCTTCCTCGTTGGTCCACACACAGGTAGGGGTGCACTCGGGTGGGTTGGACAGTCAACCCTAGATATATAATCTTTAATCTTAACCCTAATCCTAACTTTAACCCTATCTCCTCAACCCGAGCACTGTCCGAGTATAATTCGGGCGGGTTCGGGTTGATGATTTTGAGCTGATTTCGGGTTATTTTACGGGTTCAATTCGGGTTGAGTTCTGGTAAAGCCCAAAATAGGCTTGTTTTTCTAAACCTAATACATATATTATATAATATTCACATAAATTAACAACTAATAACTTCAATCAAGTTTTTAACATAAAAATCATTGCCACTAGTCCACTTCGTAAGAGACAAAGAGGGGGGGTTTATATAAAAAATGAAAAATCAGTGTTAATGCTTTATATATATATATATATAATTTTTTTTTTAATTTGTTGGATTCGGGTTGAATCCATGAACCCGAGGCCTTAACCCGAGCCCAACCCAAATTGGGTTGGGATTTTTATACCTAAGCCCAAGCTAAGTATTAAAAACCTTTACTCAAGCCCTAATTTTTTCGAGTTGGGCTCGGATTGCCTAACCGAAGTTGCACCCCTACACACAGGTTTGTCTCCTCTTTTTCTTTTCTCTTCTGTTTCTCTGCTTCTTCTCTGATTCTTCTTCTCTCTTCTGGTTTTTCTTTTTGCTTCTGATTTTGTTTTTTTTTTTTGCTTCTGTTTTTTTTCTTGCTTCTGTTGATTGTGTGATGCTGATTGTCTTTTTTGATTTTGTTTTTTTTTCTTCTGTTTTTTTTTCTTTTCTCTTCTGATTCTGTTTCTCTGCTTCTGCTGATTGTCTATTTTTTTTTCTTGCTTCTGCTGATTGTCTGCTGCTTCTTTATGTTTGTATGGCTGATGATTCTGATTTTCTAATTCTGCTTCTTTGTAATTTTGATTTTCTGATTTTGATTTTGATTTTGATTTTCTGGTTTTCAGCTGATGATTCTGATTTTCTGACGCTTCTTTTTCTACTTCTGCTTCTTTAATGATGAATGCTGATGATTCTAATTGATGAGTTTTGACAACTTTGATACGTTATAATTGGATCGAAGCTCTGATACTAAGTTAGACTATCAAGGCGTTAGGGTTTGGAGAAAGAGAAGAGAAATAAGGGGGAAGAGATAATTATGAAGAGAGAGTAGTGTACAAGGATCTAAATTTTGTTTGAAAATGGTCGAAACGTCTGAAACGTTTCTGTTTCTAAGGAGACCGAAACGAATCAGTAATGAAATCGAAATTATAATACTTCGAGGTGTTTCATAATGTTTTGAGGTTTTTTATAATGTTTCAATGCATTTATATAATTATTTTGGAATATTTCAAGATATTTTGATATATTTCAATTAATGTTTTGGAAAAATAATTATTAAATTTTTTATATTTTTTCATTATGTTTTCGAAACGGGTCGAAATGTTTTCAAAACTTGTCGAAACGCTTCTACTTCTTAGCTGACCGAAACAATGCATCAAAACGAAAATTTGATCATTTGTAGTGTATTAGGGATACATAATTACATCCAAATTTATATATAACCATAAAGTACCAAAAATACTCTTAAGCTAGAAATACAACTTAACATAACATAGCATAATAGAAACAATGTGCTCTACCCCCATCAACAATAACAATGCAAAATTTACCACCACAAAAAAATGTGTATGGAAAATATTATGCTCCTTCAATCCTCTTCTTCTTTGATCTTCAATGTTGTCATCCTGTTCTTTTCTATACCACCAAGGACTCTTCTTGAACCAGAAGAATTCAACATCTTCATCATCCACAAATTCGTCATAGACATGTTTCATTACTTCATCTTTCTCATCCCCAAGCTCTACAAAGTTAATTCTTCGTTTTGGGCATATATAAGATGTGTATCCTCAACTCGCTTCTACCATTAAAGTGTAGTACCCTTCAATTTAAGCTTCACAAATAGCACATTTCTCTCTTCAGCCATGAGTTTCCACTCAAAATAGGTCTCCAAACTAGTTTCCCAATCCAAATAATCTTCGCATTCATCTTTTTGAAAAAATCAACAACTTCAATTTTAATTCGTCCACCATTCAAATCAAGTGAACAAACCAATCTCTCTTCCAATCCACCCGATTGAGATTGTTTATGTGCTCGATTTCATGGAAAAGATTCTCCTCTTCATCATCATCCTCTAGAATACTTTTCATTATGTCAAACGGGTAGCAGTTGCCTTGTGGAATCTCCATACGGGCTCCCACTCATTCCCATCGCTGAAGTGTTTGTACTGCTCACGACAAATCTTCAATCATACTCATCATCTCAACCATCTCAGTTTGTTGGAATTGATTTTTTCTTCCACCACGACTTCTACCACGTTCAACCATGATGTAAATCTTGGGTTCTTAGGCTTTGATACCAAATTGAGATGCCAAATTCTCTGCTCTAAATTTTTATTTAGAGCAAGAATGAAGACCTTTTGATGCATTTCCGACAATATGTTGACAAGAAAAATCATGAGCATCAAAGAAGGAAAAAAAAGTAAATGAATTTCTAGGTCAAAGAGACCCAAGAATGACAAAAAAATCAGATTTTCTGGAATAAGAATAAGAAAAAAATTGCTACAAAGACTCATAAAGAGGTATTTGTACTAGGGTTTCATCAGCCCTAACATCCTAGCCGTTGAACACCATAATAACTCTTTAATCCTAGCCCTCCAAGATAATTAAAAGCTCACATGAGAGTCACTTCGCTTTTTAAAAAGACTAGGACCAAAAATACCATTTGTAAGACTCACATAAAACATAAAATAATGCAAAAAATAAAAAGATACCTAACAAATCTACTAAGGAGGGCTTAAGCTAAGCCTATTTGTGGGCTCACTTGTTTTTGATAAGCCTATATCATGTGGGGTGGGTGAGGGTTGAGGCCTAAGGGTTTTGGTGTTAAATTGTGAGTAGTTGTTCAGCGATGTGGGTTTAGAGGTAGGCGTGTGGTGGGTTGGGGAGGATGAGATTTACAGGATGTGGGCGTGTGTGCTATGTGTGGGTGTATGCGTCGATGTGTGGGTGTGTCGATGTGTATGTGGGTGTAAACTATGGAGAAGAGAAACAAACAGAAAAAGAGAGATTGGGAGAAAGAGAGAGATTGCCAGAGGTACCTAAGATGGGGTAGAGAAGAATGCTAGAGTTGGTGGTTGGAGACTGTGCTAGGATATGGTGGTGGTGATGGAATGTAGAAATGATCTAGCAGTGGCATGGTGGAGAGAAGAAGAGGAGATGAGGGAGAGAGAGAACACGAATTGAGGAGGAGGGAGGAGGGAAAAGGTGCGTGAGATAGGGGTGAGAAAGAAGAGAACAGCTTGAGAGAAAATAAGGATGTGTGAGAGAGAGATGAGATCTAGGAAAAACAGGTGGGAAAGTAAAATTTTGGGAGAGATTTTCGGCCATAAGATTGATTTTAGATTAATCTGAGATGTTGATGTGGTTTATGTGTATAGATAATTACATTTGCATCCCCATCTTGAGTGCTAAAGTGGGAGTAACTAGCAAGTATTTGCTCTCAAACCTCATTTATTGAACCAAATCACATGAGCAAAAAAGTTCTAGCAAAAATGTTTGTTCTGTTTCACCACTTTGCTGGCAAATGTGACATTTATTGTCTGTCATTGGAAAACTTCTAGCAAGTAAGCTTTTGTTTGGACAACTTTCAGTTCCAATTCTCCGTAGAATAGTCTTGGGTATGTCGTTCATATATAGGATTTTTCCTTCTTCCAATCTACCTAGTCAAAATAAAAGCTTGGAGTGTCTTGATTAGTTCTGTAAGGGTGTGTTTGATTTAGGTATTAAGAAAGAAGGATCGGAAAAAATATCTGGGCCCACCTTATTCCCTTTACTCCCATGTTTGAATGCACACTTTGGGCCCTATGTTATCACCTAGAAATAATCCTGGCCCAGATGAATAGTGCATTTATAGTCATATACACCTTAAATAAATCCACCTATTTGGTCGGTTTAAATAGTCCGATTGGGGTATGTTTTGGTAAAAGAAATTTTTATCCTCAAGAATCTCTAAGATATAATTATCTTGAGGGCTTTTTAGTAATTTAATATTTATATCATCATTCAATGCTCCATTAAAATAAAGTATTAGATGGGATAAATGTGAGACCTACTACTTAATAATTGAACCAAACATGGGATGAAAAGTCATTATTACTATAATTATTCCAAGGCCCGGATGGATAGGTATGGGAAGGACAGGTTTGTTCAATCTGGTCTTTCCCAATGCCTAAACCAAACACACCCCAAGTGCAGTAAGCAAAATTACTATAAAAGTTGTATTCTTAGAAGGAATTGAGACCATATGATCTTCTTTGGCAAAGGACCGAAGCTTGATTTTTAGGATGGCTTGCACAGTTTTGAGTGCTAAATAAAGAAGAGAGCAACTCTTTGCCCATATTTTTCTTTCTTGATCAATCAACTTAAACACAAGGAACGGGGGACTTTCTACATCTTGGGTCAGCTATACCTCGAATGTTCATTGGATTGTTTTTATACTTGGAAGAAAGATCTTCTTGAGTAGTATTTAATGGGAGATCCAGGGTTTGACTTACATTATGAGTTTCCATCCAAGTTTGGCTATGAGAGACGTATTGATACTATGTATTTTCTTGAAATGTAATCCTCCAATAGTTTTAGGCTTGTATATGTATTCCCTAGATTTGATGGCCATTGCATGGTGGTCCTTAGAGTAGCCCCCACCAGAAATCCTAGATCTTTCTATTAAGTTTGTTGCATAGAAACTTGGGCAAGGAGAAATATTGCATGGCATATCAAGGATAGTAGGTTTGAATCTGATTAATGTAGCTCTACTAGCATAGGACAATAATTTGGATTTCGACCCTTGGAGTTCGTATTTAGCTTCTCTAGATGTATTTGAATGCTCTGTGTTGAGAAGAGGTAATCATAGGTAAATCTACATATAATGATAAATCCCAAGGCATAAGCTCCACACCCCATTACAAAATCTGCATGGTAAACTTTTCAATAATCTTATTTTATGCTTTTTCTCTCTCTCACACGCACACACACACACAACAGAGAGAGAGAGAGAAAGGCATGCATGCAGTCAAGTTGCATGCACAAGGGGCTACGAGCAACTCGCACTAACTGTAACAGCAATAGGAGTTTGATTAAGCTTGATTGAACTAACGCTTTCTATACTATATAAGAGTTGCACTAGAAAGAGATTTTTTCAACCAACGACGTTAGCTGCGAGTGCTCACCCCCGCAAGATCATGTTTTCATCAGCCCCATTGCTACATTTTCTTCCTATCTTGAATCTGAAGTACGGTAACATAGAAGTATAATAAGCATATTCAAAGACAGAAGCAAAAGAAGCAAAAAAAGGAAGAGTGAGACTAACTACTAAGCACAAGCAAGGGAGGAAGCGAGGGATGAGCTTCCCCTACTACTCAATAGTTTGTTGAGGAGCTTTCTCCCTTTCTGGTGGATCAAAAGAAGAGTCCTACTATTTGACCATTGTTCATTTTCACTACCTCACCCACAGCCTTTAGTTGACCTACATCCTTGTAGAACCTTTAGTTTGAGCTACATCATTCTTCACTGGCATACTAGCCATCTTTGATGCCACGGCTAAATTATACAATGTATTAAGCTTTCTATCATTATGTCCTATTGCTTTCATGTCTACCTTTTTTTTTTCTTCATGTTTTTATATTTCCCTTTTCAAGACATCTACTTTTTGGCAAAATTTCTTGCTATAACTGAGATATGGAACTCACTTTAGTTAGCAATGCCTTTGGGGAATAATAGAGGTTCCACTGCTTCAGGGCTTTTGACTTGCTCATTCCAAAATTCTCTTATCTTCTAAAAGTTTTGACCCATGTAAGACTGGTGTCCTACATGTGTGAAGCAACACAAGTGATGGATACCTATGGCCATTTGGTTTTTGCCATTGATTGATATTGGGAAGCTATAGAGGCTATGGACAACTTAGTTGCTAAGCTTTGAAGCATAGACATTAATACGGGATATGGGCACAGCACGCTAGGATAAGGATCCATTGACACGACAAATCTTAGAAAATTGTACAGAAATGGCTAGGAGGCTTTTGTAAAATAATTATGTATTAGGTAGATGATCTAGGAAGTACGGATACTCCGACGGGGGTCGATTTGGCAGTGTCAGACACGTGTCTGACACAAATACGTCTGGAATACGGCCGGACATGTGTCCGACACTTTCACTAGTGTCATGAACAAAAAATCAAAAAAAAAAATGGATACAAGAGGTATACGAGAAAGATACGGTACCTCTCTTCTTCAGCTACATATCTGAAATCTACAGAACTGAAAATCACAAATCTGAACTTGTATTGGCTAGGTATGTCAAAGAACTCTTCCTCCTCTTCTTCTTCTGACCCCTCTTTCTGAGATTCAGACCTGCGATCAATTGATTGATCGATCTCTTGTTGCGCTCTAGATCTGCAATCTCTCTCTTTCTCTCACTGCGATTTGGATTTGTGTGTGAGATGTCGGTTGGCATTTTCTTTTTTTATCAGTGAAGCCTCTCTCTCTCCATTTAAACAGATTAAATAATTAACCCACTATCCACATTCGTCCACCCAATTAGAATATTAATTAATTAATCCACTATCTAATTTAATATTAGTTTATTGTCCAATTATAAAATATTAATCAATTGCTCAATATTTATTAATCTGTATTATTAATGTTTTTTTAATATAAAAATATATAATATTATTTTAATTTGTTGTATCCTTACTGTATCCGTGTCATATATTTTGGAACTTTGTTGTATCCCTATGTCCGTATCATATCGGATATGATACTCATGTCTGTATCCGTACTTCTTAGTAGATGATAGATCATCAACATATAGATAGATATGATGATATAACTATAAGAAAACCAATGGTTCTTATGTCTAGTACTCTATTATGAATTGTTGGACTGATGGATCATATCAGCGATTGTTGAGACTTAAAGTTGGGTTTGTCTCGTGTGATTTGCAAAAATTTTTTGCATTTCCTTTTCTATCCTCTCCGTATGAACCCTTGTTGTCCTATCCAAATCTTTGAATTATTTAGATTTTTTAAAATGTATAGACAGCAATTTTTTGGGTAAATGTGCAGATAGCAATTTGACTTCTCTTTGGTTCATCATACTCAACTTATAGTGGTTTATGCATATGCAAAATCAAATCTCGATGGGGTTCCTTTTATAGGAGCCTACATCGTGTGGCTAAATTCTTTTGCTTGTTCATTTACTAGCTGTGGGAAGTTAGAGATAGAATTTTGGACAGTTATAAGGAGATAAAGATAGAATTCTTTGAAAACGAAAACAAATGAATGGTGGTTAGATAGGATATTGATTTTTCCTTAAAAAAAATGGTGCAAGTAAATTTATTGGATTGAAGTAACTATTTTTTTTCCTAAACAATTTGATAAATAAAATATTTATAGATAGATGTTAGATATCATAACTGTGATGGTAATTCATTTTCTTTGCATGTTAGTAGAAAACCATTGTGAGTTGACTTTTGAAAGATGATCTTTTTTCTTTTAACAGAGAGTTCAGGACCTTCCCTTTCTTCTCAGGAGGCTGTTACGAGAAATGATGGATCCTCAAAGATCTCTTCCCCTTGTCATCAGAGCACGTGTCTATTTGGCAGTTAAGTTGATTACGTGACCAAGCGAACATTTCTGTATCTGACATTGCAATTTTCTTATCTTATACACATGCTTGCTGGCATACCTAAAATCTTTCATTGTTTGTGTGTTTATTGTTCCTTCTGCAAACTACACAAACTTGTTTTCCAATTTTGAACTGGAAAATGCTGTCCTAAATGGCTTTTTGTCTTATGACCATTTTTTAATTTTGGTGATACTTTTTTGACTTTTTTGTCATGAGACTAAAACACATTCTTTGAATATATGCACTACTCATCCTTGACCCCTAAAGAAGATGCAAGTCGGCAACCAAGCCATCGAGGGACTCTCGAAGGGAATCTATTTAAGGCAAATTTTATTTCACTGTGCATCAGGTTATTTGTACCCATAACTGGATGTCCCTCTTGTCACTGCAATTACTGATGAATTGTTTCTTCTCTTATTTATTAAATTACAAGATAATTATATTAATTGATTACAATGTAATTTTTCTCACTTAGGCATTTTGTAGTGATTTCAGTTGGTTTGAAAAAAAAAGATTTATTGAAGAAACGGAAGAAACTTAAAAAGAAAAACTATTTAATGCTTAAAACTGAAAAATGTTTAGACCTTAATTGATGAAGTGCCTTTTGTAGATCTTTTGTCCCATATCGAAAGATTGGGGCCATCTAAGATTGATTTATATGATCGAAGAGCTTCGCTACTCGTTGTTAATCAATTCTGCTTTAGATGCCTCTAACATGGTAGCTACAGTTTAATATATTACGAATGAACTCCACCACCAGTAGACTTGGGAGTTCCAAATGTATATTGGTCTATCTCCGTGAACTCTTTCCCTTTAACATGGTATCGAAGCTAGGCTTGGGTGGCCATTGGGTCAAGTCTCTCACCTATTTGAATCTTTTGAAAAGTATATTTGTTAGTTTGTTTGCTAGCCTGTATGCGAGCTTGAGTTCCATGTGAGGGAGGGTGTTAAGAGAGTTTGCATTACATATAAAAAGATTACGGTTACCCAAGATTGATTTATATAGTTGAGAGCCTCTCTTCTCATTTTTTTTTTGATTTTGGGTTGGATGCTTTAAGATTGTACCATAGTTGTGCCTTTGGTGGTCAATTGGTTACATCTTTCACTCATTTGAATATCTTAGTATACATGTTAACCCATGTTTGAGTTCAAGATCCAAGTGATAGAGGATGTAAATATTAGAGTCATTTGAGGTTGGTCACTATAGTTAAGGCCCTTAAGGGACTTCTTCACCTATTGCCAATTGACTGTGGGTTTGATGCCTCTTAATACTTTTGATAATTTGTAACCTATTATCACTTAAAAGGACAAACTTGCTTAAAATAGGTGTTTACTTTTAAGTCAAAATTACTTGCCTTGCCATTAAATAAACTAAGTGGAAGGTTGATTTTAAGTGGAACTTTTATTAATGAATTTTTCCTTTATAAATGCTATTTTATCAGCTTGAAATCTTCAGCTTTGACAATCCAGGACTAAAACTGTGCAATACTTAATATTCAGTTTTATTAAACAACAAATTTTGATGAGACAACAACCAGATGCTGGTGCTATGGAGAATGTGTGTTACCCTTTCAATACCAGCGTCATATGTGAACATTAGCTTTCCTTTTAGACAAAGGTATTTTGATTGTAGCATGTGGTCATATGATGGCAGTTAGTATTTTTTGCAACAGTGTGTAATCAATTATGCAAATATGAGACGTAAATCTAGGGCAATTTAATATTGTCAAAACATCCAATTCAAAGCTGGTTGAGAAGGATGGAGAGGCTCCTTGACCACATATACCAACCATGGGTGGTCCTAATCTTTCTACATCGGATACAATCTCTTTTCGCAGATGTTACTTTTAAATCGAATGTTTTTTGAAGTATTAGGAACCATTCGGTTTTGGTTTTTCTCCACATTCTTACCGGTTGATCTTGGAATATGCCTATGATTTTTTCATTTGATATTTCTAATTTTATCCATTTCCTGATTATGCAGTTACTATGAGATTTAGAGGTGTAGTTATCTAGAGAGAGAGAGAGAGAGAGAGAGGTTGTCATGGGGGAAGATCTACTTATGCAGAGGAGATATTATCATGCTTGATCTTATATTGTCTTTTCTAAACAATGTGGTTTGTAATAAATGGCATTTTAATTTATATGTCTGCACTAGGAAAACAAAATTTTCTTTTTGCCTATTTTTTTTGTTCTATTTTTTTCCTCCATAGAATTGTGGTGGGAAGTGTTGTCTAATAATAACAGTGATTGCTAGAAACATCATATAGGAGAAGTGAAGGAATTATTTGCTTACTCAGCAAAGCCCTGTACCAACTATTTTGGAACGACTACATGAATCATTTTCCTCTATTGTGCTGTATCCATCAAGGGAAACTCCTTAGAAATATTCATACACGTGTTTATTCATCATCTAAAACCTATAAAGTTACTGTGGACAAGTTCTGATATAACAAAGAACATGTAGTGCCTTGTGTTACATATGCAAAGCCTGTGCAACTGATTATGTCGAAAGTTCTTTATTTGGCAGGCATTGGATATTTAAGAATTGGTTTGATAGGAAAAAGAAACTGTGTATGTTAATGTTTCTAGTTTTTGTACCATCGACTGCTGTTATCAGCTGTTGATTCTGTGTTCCTTTTAATTGCCATTTGTTTACATCCACAGTTATCTTACCAAATATTCCAATTTACTTCTCTTTCTAGACACATTTTAAATGTGTGTGTGTGTTTTTTTGTTGCAGATGGTATTAAGTGCCATTTACGTACTCAGCCCCGTAGACATTATTCCTGAAGGTAATTTGTTTGCAGAAAATCTATTTTGTTGTTAAATCATTGCGGATTGGTTTTCACCAACTGATGTGCTGTTTTTTGGCAGGGTTGTTTGGAATAATTGGTCTATTGGATGATCTAATTATAGTGCTTATCTGCTTTCTTCATGTTGCCACCCTTTATCGATCTGTACTCCTTTTCCGCCATGGAGGTTCTTCTTGAATTGCCATGAAGCTTGAACCACAAATATCTTGGAAAGAAAAGGAAAAGGGGTTTTTTTTTTTNGGGTGGTCCTAATCTTTCTACATCGGATACAATCTCTTTTCGCAGATGTTACTTTTAAATCGAATGTTTTTTGAAGTATTAGGAACCATTCGGTTTTGGTTTTTCTCCACATTCTTACCGGTTGATCTTGGAATATGCCTATGATTTTTTCATTTGATATTTCTAATTTTATCCATTTCCTGATTATGCAGTTACTATGAGATTTAGAGGTGTAGTTATCTAGAGAGAGAGAGAGAGAGAGAGAGAGAGGTTGTCATGGGGGAAGATCTACTTATGCAGAGGAGATATTATCATGCTTGATCTTATATTGTCTTTTCTAAACAATGTGGTTTGTAATAAATGGCATTTTAATTTATATGTCTGCACTAGGAAAACAAAATTTTCTTTTTGCCTATTTTTTTTGTTCTATTTTTTTCCTCCATAGAATTGTGGTGGGAAGTGTTGTCTAATAATAACAGTGATTGCTAGAAACATCATATAGGAGAAGTGAAGGAATTATTTGCTTACTCAGCAAAGCCCTGTACCAACTATTTTGGAACGACTACATGAATCATTTTCCTCTATTGTGCTGTATCCATCAAGGGAAACTCCTTAGAAATATTCATACACGTGTTTATTCATCATCTAAAACCTATAAAGTTACTGTGGACAAGTTCTGATATAACAAAGAACATGTAGTGCCTTGTGTTACATATGCAAAGCCTGTGCAACTGATTATGTCGAAAGTTCTTTATTTGGCAGGCATTGGATATTTAAGAATTGGTTTGATAGGAAAAAGAAACTGTGTATGTTAATGTTTCTAGTTTTTGTACCATCGACTGCTGTTATCAGCTGTTGATTCTGTGTTCCTTTTAATTGCCATTTGTTTACATCCACAGTTATCTTACCAAATATTCCAATTTACTTCTCTTTCTAGACACATTTTAAATGTGTGTGTGTGTTTTTTTGTTGCAGATGGTATTAAGTGCCATTTACGTACTCAGCCCCGTGGACATTATTCCTGAAGGTAATTTGTTTGCAGAAAATCTATTTTGTTGTTAAATCATTGCGGATTGGTTTTCACCAACTGATGTGCTGTTTTTTGGCAGGGTTGTTTGGAATAATTGGTCTATTGGATGATCTAATTATAGTGCTTATCTGCTTTCTTCATGTTGCCACCCTTTATCGATCTGTACTCCTTTTCCGCCATGGAGGTTCTTCTTGAATTGCCATGAAGCTTGAACCACAAATATCTTGGAAAGAAAAGGAAAAGGGGTTTTTTTTTTTTTTGGGAGAAAAAAAAAAAGAGGGGGGGTTGACAAAACAGAGAAGAAATTAAGAATTGTATCTTCATCCTGCCTAGGCCGCTAACTCATAATTCAAACCGAGATGGTGACTATATATGTTGATCCATCTTTTCGGTTTAGTTTCAGACTTTCTTTACTCCATGCATGGAAAGAGAAGCCTCTTCAGTCTGTCAAATAATCACATATTTTCTGCTAAAGAAAACGTCAGATTTGGCTCTGACTGGTTTAATGCTTTGATTCTGCATGTTATGGTCGCATTTGTAAACTTGGCTTATAGCCACCTTCTGAGCTTTATTGAGCACTGGATAGTCAGTTGGGTTGTATTTGTTAACTGTTGTTTTTCAATTTCCTCTTTTCAATCAGGTGGCTTATTGTTTATGTCGCTCTTATGATTGCCTATTGTTAAGATTGAGCTTGCTCTGCTTTCACGTTATATGAGAGCTACTCTGGAAGATGGCATATCTGTTGATTGTCGTGATTTTGAATGTTGGACAGCTAACATCTATGTTTACTTTGTGATGGTTTGAGTTCTTGTTTCAATCCATGAATTTGGTTCATATAATAAACCTACGAGTCAAGTTAGCTTGGTGACAAATGAAAAATTTCAATTTATTTACCTAATAAATGTTGAAAAAGGGGCTTTACTTACAAAAATAGAACAATTTATGTATTTTTTGATAACAATTTTAAGTATTTTGTTTTGCTATTTTAACTAGCTTTTTTTTTTTTCCGTCTTTCTCGTGTTTCAGTTTTCTCCAAAGCATATATGGTAGTGTACATATTGACATATATAAGTGTATTATTTATATTCAAGATGCTTATAATTCACTTTGCGAAAGAGTAATCCATTATGTTTTTATACTTTTAGGTATATAGATTGGTAACTAATACAATTGTGTAATTTCTGCTTGTGAAAACGGAAACTTACTTTATTAAGGCGATGTTTGTGTCCTGCCGAGTAAAGGAGAGAATGTAATACTTACAGGGATCCAAAATGACTAACCCATGTCTTGGAGTACTCTTAGCACTCTGAGATGGCGGCGTGGACACTCTTTATCTTTTATGAATGCCCGTCTCATGCAATCAAAAAGGAAAGTTCACAAAAAACACTGGCTTCCAAAGAGAAACACAGGCGAATGAAGGAGTTATAGCTGGTGGCCTACATTGCCATTGGCGTCTTTGCTTAAAGAATTAATAAAAGGGTGGGCTTATTTTCACCTCACATATCTCCATTCTCACCTTATTTAATTTCTCATTCTCAAACTATTAAGTTCACTTTTTTTATATACATTGCATTAATAACTAAGTCCATTCCATGTTACATACACCCTATTAATAATTAAGTTCATTCATTTTATGTACATCCTTTTAATGAAAAAAGTCATTGTAAGAAAAAAATAATGAATGAAGACAATTAGTTAGAATACATAAATATATTTATGAAACAAGAAAAAAAAGAATAAAAAATGAAACAAGTAAAAAAAAAAAACTAAGCATGCTAAAATAAGAAAAAAGAAAATAACAAAATGAGAAAAAAAATGAAAGAAAGATGTAGACCGAAACAAGAAAAAAGAAAAGAACGAAATAAGAAAAAAACAGAAAGAAAAAACTAAAACAAAACAAGGAAGAAAAAAAATTCAAATAAAGATTAAAGGAACAAATAAAGCTATAAGACGCAAAACCAAATATGAAAAAAAAAATAAGCATCAAACACAGACACAAAATCGAACAAGAAAAAAAATAACAAGCATAGATACAAAACTTAACAATGAACAAATAATCTGAAAATACACATATATACACACATACAAATTCTAAATAAAAAATTATTAAATTTGACAAAAATATAAAAATATACAGAAAATAATGAAAATTCATATAATAAACATGAAATCAAATATATAATTAAATTGTGAAGTAGTACTAACATATATTTTACTGAAAAAATTCATATTGAAAAAATATTTTTGTGAGTACATGAAAAGAGAAAGAGAATGNATCTTTGCTTAAAGAATTAATAAAAGGGTGGGTTTATTTTCACCTCACAAATCTCCATTCTGACCTTATTTAATTTCTCATTCTCAAACTACTAAGTTCACTTTTTTTATATACATTACATTAATAACTAAGTCCATTCCATGTTACATACATCCTATTAATAATTAAGTTCATTTATTTTATGTACATCCTTTTAATGAAAAAAGTCATTGTAAGAAAAAAATAATGAATGAAGACAATTAGTTAGAATACATAAATATATTTATGAAACAAGAAAAAAAAGAATAAAAAATGAAACAAGTAAAAAAAAAAAACTAAGCATGCTAAAATAAGAAAAAAGAAAATAACAAAAATGAGAAAAAAAATGAAAGAAAGATGTAGACCGAAACAAGAAAAAAGAAAAGAACGAAATAAGAAAAAAACAGAAAGAAAGAACTAAAACAAAACAAGGAAGAAAAAAAATTCAAATAAAGATTAAAGGAACAAATAAAGCTATAAGACGCAAAGCCAAATATGAAAAAAAAAATAAGCATCAAACACAGACACAAAATCGAACAAGAAAAAAAATAACAAGCATAGATACAAAACTTAACAATGAACAAATAATCTGAAAATACACATATATACACACATACAAATTCTAAATAAAAAATTATTAAATTTGACAAAAATATCAAAATATACAGAAAATAATGAAAATTCATATAATAAACATGAAATCAAATATATAATTAAATTGTGAAGTAGTACTAACATATATTTTACTGAAAAAATTCATATTGAAAAAATATTTTTGTGAGTACATGAAAAGAGAAAGAGAATGATATTCTAATTATGAGAAAATATAAAGTGGGTTTACTTATTAAAAGGGGTGTATGTAGTATAAAGTGGATTTAATTACTAATGTGGTGGGTATAGAAGGGGTGTGGTTAGTAGTTTGATATTGAAATATTAAATGAGGTGGGAATGAAGATTTGTGGGGTGGGAATAACCCCACCCTAAATAAAAACATGCATCTGCAAGGAGTCTCCAATAAGCAAATAACTAAAAAAGAAGGAAACAGTTGATAATACTAGATAAAAGCAAAAAATCAGATGGAAATTAACACAAAGGACGAAGAATAACATCCTGTTGTCCCAAAAGTTCTGCTGCGATCAACAGAAATGCCTCAATCGACAGACAACTTTCAGATGATTGCTTGTGGATGAGTTTTACTGCCTAACAAAGATATATGCTTTTATTAATTCAATCGAGTGAGTTTCAGTTATAGAGTGACTGATTTAACAGTCTTTGATTACAGTACTAACTACTTCCTAAAAACTAACTTTAACACTACTACTAAATGCCTTGATTGTGGGTTTTGTTGGGGGGGGGGGGAGGATGGGGATTTGAGTTGTTCTTATGTCTCCTTCTTTTCCTCTTTTTATCGCCACTTCTTTCGATGGTTTCTCCCTTGTCGACGGTTAGTTGGCTTTGTAACTCCTAGATAATTATTTCCTCCTTCAAACTAGAGCTGTGGTTGGTCGCTTCCCGCCTTTTCTTCAGACCTTGACACGTGGTAATCCTTTAATAATTTTAGACTTGCCAACAACACATATATTGAATGCTTTCATAATTTTTTATTTTATGTCCAAACAATGCCCCCTCATTTAATTGAGTTTTATTCTTAATTAAACTCAAGTAAATGAACTGTCATTACTTTTATCTTCTTTAAGCATATGTTTAAAAGCTTTCTGTGGCTAACCTGCTCAATGAATTTCCCCTGTTTACTTTCCTTTCTATCTTTGAAAACCTCTAGCGATTTTTCTCTTTTCCTTTTGCCGATCCTTAATGGCTCCCAAAAAGCAAAAGGATCTTCAACTCCTTTTGAGATTCCTTTCTCGCCGAGGTTCTCCCCTGAAATTAAACAAACAACCAACAACTTTGCAGACCCAAGGGTTTTGATTCCTACCTCTAACTCAAGTGGGGTTTTTACTCTAGGTCCTTTCTTTAAATTACATATCTGCGAGGGGTTTTTTGATTACTACTCTGTTCATGAGGGCAAAACCCTAATGCTGAACCAATCGCAACTTTCGTGGAAGTCATGGAACTAGGGAATCAACCCACTCTAATCATGGATCAACCCTGACCAATGTTGGGTCAATTGGGTCACCAAGATGGAAGCTCTTTATGCCTCTTAATGACGAAGATTGGGTATTGTTGGAATGATTAAGCTTTCCACCCAAGACCTGCATATGAACGGATGGATGATTGGTGTTGCTGCATGCTTTTGGTCTAAGTCATGCAATGCCATGCTTCTCCCCGTAGGTATGATGTCCCCAACGATTTTGGATGTCATCTATTTAATTGGGCTTCCATTGACAGCTGTAGAGGTGAATGCTTGTCTTCCCGCTGATTTTGGTTGTGATTTCTTCACTATCCCTTTTAGCATAGGGTATAATGATCTCATCAACCATTTCTTCACTTCTTAATTCTCTACCTCATCATTCGCAGAGCACGTTGCTTTTTTTCTTCATTGGTTATGTTGATTTGTTTTATGCATCCCTGGTTTCAAAGTGACCCGAGAGTATGTTGGTATAGCCATCCAATTGGCTAGAAACAAAAAAAAAACTTGCCTTAACCCTTTTTGTCTTTGGTGCATTGTATAGGAGCCTCTTTAACCTTACTAAGAATAGGATCACTGCTAGCTGTANAATTTTGGTTATGATTTCTTCACTATCCCTTTTAGCATAGGGTATAATGATCTCATCAACCATTTCTTCACTTCTTAATTCCCTACCTCATCATTCGCAGAGCACGTTGCTTTTTTTCTTCATTGGTTATGTTGATTTGTTTTATGCATCCCTGGTTTCAAAGTGACCCGAGAGTATGTTGGTATAGCCATCCAATTGGCTAGAAACAAAAAAAAAACTTGCCTTAACCCTTTTTGTCTTTGGTGCATTGTATAGGAGCCTCTTTAACCTTACTAAGAATAGGATCACTGCTAGCTGTAAGGGTTCTTTCTGGCTTTTTCAAGCTTGACTTTATGCCTATTTCCATGAGGTTTGGCCCCCTACTACCTTTCCTGTTCCTAAATTCATTCCTTTGAATTATGCCCATCGATTCCTCTTTATCTCAGTTCTTTATACTAAAAAAACTTTTAATTCTCACTTTAGCACTTTTTTCAATCTTTTCTTAGATCGTGATGATGCTTTGTACACTCCATTTTCTAATTTTATCAGCCTTGCTTTCCTTCTCAGACCTTTTTTGATGACCCAAATACCTCCTCAGAAGAGGCTAGAGAATCACACCGCCTCTTTTTGGGTAGTGTTATTATCCCTCAATACCTTCATATTGGGGGTTTTGTGTCTTCTTCCAAATTTTCTAGCTGCAATTTTGAAAGCTATAGTCCTAACCAGTTTGCTAAACAATTTGGCTTAATCCAAAATATTCCTTTCCCTTAAATGCATCCTTTTATCGATAAGCTTGTAGGTGAGAGGCTAAAGATAAAATCTGATGCCTTGATAACCCAAATCTCCCAGGCTTATGAAAATTCTTTAGGGACTTACGAATTTCTTCATTTTAGTTTTAACCCATCCTTATCTCTTTTTTTCTTGGAGTGGTGGCAGAACAATTCAACCCTACTTCTTGTTGATCCTCTAGAGACATATTTGTCTAGGCTCTATTTTGACATTAGAAACGCTACTAAAACTCCTTCCAGTCGCAAGTAGAAAACTGTCGAAATCACTTCCCTTCCCCTTGCCTCTTCTAACAAAGGGAAAACTATCTTTTAAGAGGAATCAAAAAAGAAAAGGCAAAAAGCCTCTTCTCCAAAATTACTGCTATCTGCCATGAATGCTTATGGCTCTGTCTCTCAGCCTTCCAAGAAAACTAAGACCTTTCAGGTAGACGTCAATGTGTCTGTGGCTATGGCTGTTGATGAGCCGGATACAGAGGAAACCCCTCTCATTCATAGGAAGACAAAGTCCTCCTCCCTTGCAAATACTCCAAAAACAACTTTTGTGGAAACCGCCCCATTGTCAATCATCTTTGAGAGGGTCCAAGAACCACTCCTACCCTTATTTGGTAGTGGGGACATTCCACTAAGTCAACTTGTCCCCTCTACCAAACAGAATGGCAATAGATCAAGGTGCTTGCTACGGTGCATGATTCATTTTTCTTAACTTCCTTTGCATTTTCTCTTTTACAAAGCATGCAAATCTTTGCCCATTGTTCTTTCCTTTTCATAGAAAGGGGGTAAAAAACCACCTATGTCTTCAGAACATAGCAGCCCTGAACATTTTTTCTCACCTTCTTCCATGCCTGAAGGTACTACATCTATACAAGCCAAGGAGAAAGAATTATGGCCACAATTTAGTCACCACTCCTGCGAGCCAATTCATGCCCCCTTTGTCTATTGAGGATCGTCCCTTGATCAGTTGGCAAAATTTCCCAAATGCTACTAGCGTTAACTCTAGAGAAAAAACCAACAAAGATAATATAACCCTTACTCGAATAGTTTCAATTGAAAGTCTGAACAATTCTTCCAACATGCACACCTATCCGCAACAACCTTCCAACAATTAGCCCAACTCCTGAGGAAATTGCTCGTGAGATTTCAATTGCGGCAATGCCTTCCAATGATCCTGCCCATCGATTGGATCTATTGAAAAAATCTTTGTCATCTGCTTCTTCTGTTAATCAGGTATCCCCTCAATGTAGTGCCTTTTTCCTCTTTATTTTCCTTCATACTTTACTCACTAATGGATCATTCCTTCTATTGATAGCCAATTCCTGAGTCTGCCTCTCGCAACTTTACCTCTGATTTTGATATAGAAGCTATTTACCAAAAAAATAGATGAGCTTTTGAAGGCAGTGGATTTTATTTCTACCTCGAGCACCTCTGTTCCTCCCATAGAAAGGGCTTTGCAATAAGAATTCTCCCTCTTCTTCAAGATTTTGGAGCTATCCTTTGATCAGCTTGTTGAAACTGATCTAGATTCCGTGACCCCATGCTTGGCCAAAATCTTTGCTGCCTCATCAACTTTCTTTAATGAACAACAACGAGAACAAGTGGCCTTCATGAGCACTTAACTACAGACAAAGGTCTCCCAAACCAACTGCTTCAAAAACGAAGCAAGGACCAAGATNGTTTTGACATTAGAAACGCTACTAAAACTCCTTCCAGTCGCAAGTAGAAAACTGTCGAAATCACTTCCCTTTCCCTTGCCTCTTCTAACAAAGGGAAAGCTATCTTTTAAGAGGAATCAAAAAAGAAAAGGCAAAAAGCCTCTTCTCCAAAATTACTGCTATCTGCCATGAATGCTCATGGCTCTGTCTCTCAGCCTTCCAAGAAAACTAAGACCTTTCAGGTAGACGTCAATGTGTCTGTGGCTATGGCTGTTGATGAGCCGGATACAGAGGAAACCCCTCTCATTCATAGGAAGACAAAGTCCTCCTCCCTTGCAAATACTCCAAAAACAACTTTTGTGGAAACCGCCCCATTGTCAATCATCTTTGAGAGGGTCCAAGAACCACTCCTACCCTTATTTGGTAGTGGGGACATTCCACTAAGTCAACTTGTCCCCTCTACCAAACAGAATGGCAATAGATCAAGGTGCTTGCTACGGTGCATGATTCATTTTTCTTAACTTCCTTTGCATTTTCTCTTTTACAAAGCATGCAAATCTTTGCCCATTGTTCTTTCCTTTTCATAGAAAGGGGGTAAAAAACCACCTATGTCTTCAGAACATAGCAGCCCTGAACATTTTTTCTCACCTTCTTCCATGCCTGAAGGTACTACATCTATACAAGCCAAGGAGAAAGAATTATGGCCACAATTTAGTCACCACTCCTGCGAGCCAATTCATGCCCCCTTTGTCTATTGAGGATCGTCCCTTGATCAGTTGGCAAAATTTCCCAAATGCTACTAGCGTTAACTCTAGAGAAAAAACCAACAAAGATAATATAACCCTTACTCGAATAGTTTCAATTGAAAGTCTGAACAATTCTTCCAACATGCACACCTATCCGCAACAACCTTCCAACAATTAGCCCAACTCCTGAGGAAATTGCTCGTGAGATTTCAATTGCGGCAATGCCTTCCAATGATCCTGCCCGTCGATTGGATCTATTGAAAAAATCTTTGTCATCTGCTTCTTCTGTTAATCAGGTATCCCCTCAATGTAGTGCCTTTTTCCTCTTTATTTTCCTTCATACTTTACTCACTAATGGATCATTCCTTCTATTGATAGCCAATTCCTGAGTCTGCCTCTCGCAACTTTACCTCTGATTTTGATATAGAAGCTATTTACCAAAAAAATAGATGAGCTTTTGAAGGCAGTGGATTTTATTTCTACCTCGAGCACCTCTGTTCCTCCCATAGAAAGGGCTTTGCAATAAGAATTCTCCCTCTTCTTCAAGATTTTGGAGCTATCCTTTGATCAGCTTGTTGAAACTGATCTAGATTTCGTGACCTCATGCTTGGCCAAAATCTTTGCTGCCTCATCAACTTTCTTTAATGAACAACAACGAGAACAAGTGGCCTTCATGAGCACTTAACTACAGACAAAGGTCTCCCAAACCAACTGCTTCAAAAACGAAGCAAGGACCAAGATGAGCTTCATCAATTCTATCAAAGACTTTGCTCCCCAACTTACTTCAAATAAAGAGAAAGATGAGAAGTTAACAGAAAGAGATGCTCTACTGTTCCAAGAGGAAAGGGAGCTTAAGGCAAAATTATCTATGGTGATGGAGTAGAGGTTAGAGATAAGACAAGAATGAGAAAATTTGCTACTTCCCACTAAAGAACTACTAACCACCCACCAAGATGGAAGTGACAAGTTATTGGCTGCAGCTGACAAACTAAGGCATGCTCAACAACAATTACGCTTGCTGTCAAATGAATGGAATACTTTCAAGCTCTATTTTTCTTTATAGGCTTTTGTAATCCTGTATATTCCTTTTTTCCTTCATGTATATTGTGGTTTGACTTGTTTGATCCATATAATAGAAAACTCCTTCTTTCCTTATTTGTGGACAACATGTCTTCTTTACATAGTGATTTACACTATATTTTCTTATTATGGAAAAATCACATCACAATTTTTTCAAAGACAATAAAGTCCCCTTGGTGACCTTCGTCTAGGCTCCTTTATCCAGTCACTTGGAATAAAAGAGAAACTATTTAAAATAAGAGAATGCACTTCCATTAACTTTTTGACCACATTTCATTATAGAACCAAAGTCATACCAAGGCCATCAACTAGTGACACACATATTCCAAAAATCTACATCTATCCTTTTATTTAAACACAAATCTAAAAGAAAAGCACTAGACACNGCACACATATTCGGAAAATCTACATCTATCCTTTTATTTAAACACAAATCTAAAAGAAAAGCACTAGACACCATTCGTAATGAGATGGAAAATCTATTCACGTATCACCTAGTTCATTTTTCTGATATTTGCTCTCCATCCTTGATGGCTCTTTTTTTTTCACATGAACAATCCTTTTGATGCATCAAAACCATTCAACCTTCAACTGGCTATGTTTCCCTGCATCAATATGTTCATTTGCCTCCTATGCCATCAACTTTGGAATCCATCTGATATCCTTTGATTTTTTCCTCTGCACCCTGAGTGTTTCTTGCTTGGCATTCCCCCTCCACTATAAAACCTTACACAGGTTTGAAGAATCCTTCTGTTAGCCTCTTGCAAATTCCAGACCCCTTTGCAGGTCTGATACTCTTTTGCAATATCCTCCTTACCTTGCTTAGGCACAAGGAACTTAAGCCTAGCCAAATCGTAGCAGATCTGGTGCAAGTTCTCCTCAAGATTCCTCTCTAATGGCCCTGTTTCAGTGGCTACCCCTATGACATTTAGATCCCTACGATAGAATTGTGCTTCAACATTATGTGCCTCTGCATGAAATGGGTTAGCATCTACCCAATGCACTTCCATCCCTTTTTTCTTGCATTGTCACNACCATTCGTAATGAGATGGAAAATCTATTCACGTATCACCTAGTTCATTTTTCTGATATTTGCTCTCCATCCTTGATGGCTCTTTTTTTTTCCACATGAACAATCCTTTTGATGCATCAAAACCATTCAACCTTCAACTGGCTATGTTTCCCTGCATCAATATGTTCATTTGCCTCCTATGCCATCAACTTTGGAATCCATCTGATATCCTTTGATTTTTTCCTCTGCACCCTGAGTGTTTCTTGCTTGGCATTCCCCCTCCACTATAAAACCTTACACAGGTTTGAAGAATCCTTCTGTTAGCCTCTTGCAAATTCCAGACCCCTTTGCAGGTCTGATACTCTTTTGCAATATCCTCCTTACCTTGCTTAGGCACAAGGAACTTAAGCCTAGCCAAATCGTAGCAGATCTGGTGCAAGTTCTCCTCAAGATTCCTCTCTAATGGCCCTGTTTCAGTGGCTACCCCTATGACATTTAGATCCCTACGATAGAATTGTGCTTCAACATTATGTGCCTCTGCATGAAATGGGTTAGCATCTACCCAATGCACTTCCATCCCTTTTTTCTTGCATTGTCACTTTCTGACAAAAAGATTAAGGCTTGGTGCAGGGATGATGACACATAGCTATTTTCATGTATCAATCTCTTCCTAGAAGAGCATTGAAATTGGACAAAGAATTCACCACAAAATATGTTTTTGTGGTGTCCCTATTATCCACTTGGAGTTGCACTAGCAAAATTCCTTTTACAGAACAAGAGTCTCCTACAAAATTACTGTCTACTAAGTCAATATGAAACAAATCTTTTTCTTCTTTGCCTAAAAATTTAAGCATTTTTGAAGGTAAAATATCCACCACTGCCCCATTATCAACTAAGATCATGTTAACTGGCTGACCATCGATATGGGCTTGAATGTACAGTGGCCTTAGGTGTTTAGACATTCTTTCCTAGGTTGGTGTAATATTACTCTATCTGCCCTTCAGTCTCCTTGCTTGATGCTTATAAACCATCCATTAGGTCTAAATTGCTTTACTGTTTCTAAAAGCACTGCTATAAACTCAGTAATATCCTCTACATCTCTTGCCAATTGATTGGTTGTCCTGCTTAGCCTTGAATGACTCAGGTAAAGCCAATATCATGTTACATGGCACATCATCTCTAAGAAATNTAGATCTGGTGCAAGTTCTCCTCAAGATTCCTCTCTAATGGCCCTGCTTCAGTGGCTACCCCTATGACATTTAGATCCCTACGATAGAATTGTGCTTCAACATTATGTGCCTCTGCATGAAATGGGTTAGCATCTACCCAATGCACTTCCATCCCTTTTTTCTTGCATTGTCACTTTCTGACAAAAAGATTAAGGCTTGGTGCAGGGATGATGACACATAGCTATTTTCATGTATCAATCTCTTCCTAGAAGAGCATTGAAATTGGACAAAGAATTCACCACAAAATATGTTTTTGTGGTGTCCCTATTATCCACTTGGAGTTGCACTAGCAAAATTCCTTTTACAGAACAAGAGTCTCCTACAAAATTACTGTCTACTAAGTCAGTATGAAACAAATCTTTTTCTTCTTTGCCTAAAAATTTAAGCATTTTTGAAGGTAAAATATCCACCACAGCCCCATTATCAACTAAGATCATGTTAACTGGCTGACCATCGATATGGGCTTGAATGTACAGTGGCCTGAGGTGTTTAGACATTCTTTCCTAGGTTGGTGTAATATTACTCTATCTGCCCTTCAGTCTCCTTGCTTGATGCTTATAAACCATCCATTAGGTCTAAATTGCTTTACTGTTTCTAAAAGCACTGCTATAGACTCAGTAATATCCTCTACATCTCTTGCCAATTGATTGGTTGTCCTGCTTAGCCTTGAATGACTCAGGTAAAGCCAATATCATGTTACATGGCACATCATCTCTAAGAAATAACTCTATCATCAAAGTCCATTATCTCCTCATCAGAGAGCATGCCCTTATCTTCTTCTAATTTTTCTTTCCCTTTGGTTGATGAACTTGTAGATACTTTCTCTATGTCCCCTTCAGACAGATCTAGTGTAACATCCCAATCTCACTACACTATTACAATATATATATAATATAAAAAAATAAAATTTAGGTATTCCCGCTCTTAATTAAAAACTTTGTATTAAAAGACAACCCATCTTAAAAATATTTATTTTAGGATCAATTTTTTTTCAAAATAAAAGTCTTATGCGCCGGTTTGCTACCATTTAGTCTGCATAACCCAAAAAAATTTACAAGTGTTGCTTACATGCCAAAAAGGGAAGAGTAAAAATATTTACATCATGTACAACCCAAAAAGTTCTTCTTTAAAAAAAAATAAGAAACTGACATGAGCCGTTCTTGACAACTCCTAACTGGACTCCTAGTTTCGACAGTGGATTACATGCTTGTGTACAGTTGACCTGAAAAGATTTCAAGGAATTTTTTTTCAGTGAGTTCTCATTTAAGATTTTAGAAATAAAATAAAGAAAATAATGTGACGTCCTTGCTCATTAGTGAAATTTTAATATTCGTGATTCCATAACTTATTCTCAATATCTTGTTCTGTTGCTCCACGGTTTCAATCAAAGATCATTGTCTCACCACCTAGGCAACAAAACACAAAAAAATTCAATCATCATATTAGTATATGATCGTCACACAGACAACTCAACAACATGTATCGCTTTATTCATTTTTTGAACGACTTACAACACATCAATAAATTCAGCTCTCATCACCTAGATGAAATCAAATTTAACTTCTCTCAGTCACGAAGGCAAACTTGAACACTTGGGTTACTTTTAGTCACGTAGACAACCCATTCTAACAATTAGCTTTTCTTCCCTTAGACGTATTGACTATGCAAATAAAATACGCCACTTAGACTTTGCAAATAAAATACGTCACTTAGACATCTGATGCTTAAACGTCTTGACCATATAGCTTTTCCTTCTGCTAGTCACACACACAACTAAAACCATAATATTGTATCCGTCAAAAAGACATTTTGTTCCTATCATAACACTACGACACTTTAGTCATTCGTTCACAATAAAACTCATAAAATAGCTAGTCACAGAAACAATCAAACATTTATACGTTGACAAAACAAAGACTAGCGTACATACGTACCTTAAGGAAAATTTATTTTGTGCATGACTCCTATGCCAAAGCTTTTTTGAGCAGTGTTCTTTACAATGCTCGTCCTTGAACCTGACACCCATTATTCGCAATCTCATTCGAGTGTTAATAAATAATACCACTTACTAGAATTAGTTTACTTGAATTAAGTTTCGTAATTTAATCATGTCATATTCAATAACTCATCCACAACAAATAATATTAATTACTGGAATCGATTAAACTAGTAGATATGATCAATTCAAGTCACTTGAAAATAATCTATTCATAGTCGGTAAAATTACCTACTCGAATTCATTATCTCTAAGGTAAAATTTTCTCATAAAATTATAGTAACCCAAAATATACTTGAATCTACTTAATTTCCCATAAAATCGTAAGATTGCATGCCTTTTTATAATTACTTATACCTATTAAATTCATGAAAATTCAAGAACAATTCACAAGATTCCTAATTACCCACCAAATTACAATCTATCTTAACCAAAATTCAACACATAGACAACAATTGCACTCATCTATGTTTTGGTACAACAACTTTGACTTAATTCACATACCCACCTAAATATAAAGGTGAATCCTTCATGCGTTAAATCAAAACTCATACTAAACATCATACATAAATATGTACACCATCCAAACACATACCAAATACTATACTTTAAATACATGCAACACTCAAAATGTATATATTAGAGTTGGATTTCTACATTTCAGAAGAGGGAAATGGATCCCAATTCTTACCTTTGTACCCACACTTTTTTTTCTTTCTTTCTTTCCTTCTTCTTCCCTTGGTTTCTTCTTCTTTCCTTTTGGTTCTTGTTCTTACCAAAATATTCTAAGTGCAAGACTTCGTGTCGTAGTTCTTTTTTTTTGCATGCAAGACATGATTTGCATGTCTTCATAAGTGGAATCCTTCATCATTGTTATATATATATATATATCAAAAAATATTGATAAACCATTAAATTCGTATTTTGGACCCTTAACCACTTGTTGTACATACTAACACATTTTATTTTGATAGCAATAAATTGATGTCACATGCTTGTCACCTGATTAATTCTATATGTGTTAACGCATATAAAATAAAAAGTCATGTCACATGTCAACGTTTGTATTTAGTTTTTCACACTTTAAATAAAATAATTCCCACTATAATCATTCTTTATAAAATTATTTCTGACTATTAAAATATTCATCGTTCATGTTCAGGTCTCATATAATTACTTGTAATTTAATACTGGTTGTCAATCCTACGCATATATGTTACATGTGAATATGCTTATTACAGATATTATATGTTTGTCATGTGTGTTCGGGTATTACAATTATAAATAAATGGATACTTCCATACATATTTGTATATCCATCTCAACTTCGATAATTTTTTTTTTCAAAAATTAATCCCAATTTTTATATCAAGACCAATACCCGATCTCCTATATTCCTGATGGCTTACTTTTTAGTCATCGAACTAAAATTACTATTGAAGTAAAATTAACATATACACCCTTATATATATATTTTTCTTGAATTCTTAACCCGTGACTAAAAATTTATCATCAGACCCATACTTATTTCTTTGTATTTCCAACTATTTAAATTTTAAATACAATGATTAAAATAAGTACTCGCATTTAAATCCCCAACACAAAATAAAATACCTAATTAGTTTATTCGGGTCTCACATTTAGTATCTGTTTGAACTCAACAATCTTCTGATCCAAGATATTTTGCTTGATCTGGACCTCCTTGATTTCTTTTTGTTGTTCCCTTGTCCAAGTGGGGATTTTTGTTCCCCATCGATGGACTAGGACTTGAGTAAGCCTCTGAAGGACTGTGATTTTGCTTGCTTATCCAAGCGACAAACTTTCTTTGTTCGCTCATTTTTTGAGTCCTATTGAGTGTTTGGTACCATGACCCAAATGGAAATTTTGGGTGCTGAACTTGGTGTCACTTATCATCATGGACTTCATAAGGATTCACTATTCCTGATCCAGCCTTTGAGATAATCTCAAATCTTCCTTTCCTTTTCTAGGACTGCTGCTCTTAGCGTTCTTGTCGTCTAATCCTTTGCCAAATAGTTTTCGTGGCAATCGATTGTCCAACAGAATCGTCCATTTCTTGTGTTTCTTCTCTCCTTCCTTGGTGCTTAGTACCCCTTGCATCCCTCCTAAGTTCAAGGAGATAGTGGGGGCCAGGATGATATCTTTCTTTGATTGAGAATATTCATGGGTCTACACCATTATAGATTTTTTTATTGCCATTGTAAATCTTAATATCCCCTTCACCTCTAGTGCTGAATTGGAGTCCTTTATCAATGAACTCCTCGAATACATCATCTAGTCGGATTGCATCAGGTTTGGCTATTTCTTTTTCACACTTGAAGCATATAACCAATGGCTCCTCATCTCTGGAACCAAGTTTGTTATGCATTGGGATTCTCGTCTTGGGAATAATTCTCTCTCTGTCAACCATAAAATTGGCATACTCCCTACTTCCTTGCATGTTAATAGAAACCACATTAATGTTTACTTCCTTAGGAAAAGGATCCTTGTCAATTTTCATGGTTTCTCCCTCTTTTATGACATACTTAAGCATTCCCTTTTGTATTAGGTCTTGCACTCGATTCCTAAAGGTGATCCAATTCTTAGTTGAATGCCTAAATGAATTATGTCATTTTCAATTCTCTTTTCCTTTTCTGTCTTTCTCCAGTGGGATGCTATGCCCCCGAGATAAAACTATGAACTTATAGTTGATCATCTCATCGAAGAGAGCATCAACCATCCACAAATCAAATGAGTATTGTCTAGAGGTATGGGGTGTATCTACCTTAAAAGAATGATTAGATGGCATATCGACATGGTCTTCAATATTTTTCAGGGCATCACACATGATTGGTGACTTTCCGATGACTTATGCCACATCTATTTCAACTTTTTTGTCGAAGTCTTGGAAGNAACAACTAAAACCATAATATTGTATCCGTCAAAAAGACATTTTGTTCCTATCATAACACTACGACACTTTAGTCATTTGTTCACAATAAAACTCATAAAATAGCTAGTCACAGAAACAATCAAACATTTATACGTNCATGACTTATGCCACATCTATTTCAACTTTTTTGTCGAAGTCTTGGAAGTAAGTTCCAAATGAACTATTTTTCCTTTGTTGCTCTTCCCTAAGCAACATTTCATATCTAGTAACCCTAGCTGAGAGTTCAAACAGGTCCCTGAACTCTATTCCCTCGAATTTTATTTGTAATTCGGAGTTTAAATAGATTTGGGCCAATTTCACTAGTTCTACTTTAGGCAAATAACATGGCATTTGNGATGACTCCAATGCCAGAGCTTTTTTGAGCAGTGTTCTTTACAATGCTCGTCCTTGAACCTGACACCCATTGTTCACAATCTCATTCGAGTGTTAATAAATAATACCACTTACTAGAATTAGTTTACTTGAATNTAGGTCTTGGCTCATCTCCACAAATTGGTTTTTGTTGAAAATAACATTTTGGTGGCCATTGATGTGTTTCCCTTGATCAAAGGGTTGCCCCCTATTTTTGGGTTGAACTCATCAATGGGTTCTAATGGAGGCATGAAAAACCTATAAAACCCGGGTAAATTTGAACTTTTAACAAAAGGGACAAAATGATAATTTGTCTTTACGGTGTGAGTTAAANAAATAATATTAATTACTGGAATCGATTAAACTAGCAGATATGATCAATTCAAGTCACTTGAAAATAATCTATTCATAGTCGATAAAATTACCTACTCGAATTCATTATCTCTAAGGTAAAATTTTCTCATAAAATTATANAAGGTCTTGGCTTATCTCCACCAATTGGTTTTTGTTGAAAATAACATTTTGGTGGCCATTGATGTGTTTCCCTTGATCAAAGGGTTGCCCCCTATTCTTGGGTTGAACTCATCAATGGGTTCTAATGGAGGCATGAAAAACCTATAAAACCCGGGTAAATTTGAACTTTTAACAAAAGGGACAAAATGGTAATTTGTCTTTACGGTGTGAGTTAAAAACTTGAATTTTCCTAGATCTCGTATGACGAAATGGACTTCATCGTTGGATTCGTCTCTCAAAATCTAGTTACCTCATCAATTTTTATCGAATTTCGAGATAATCAATTTTTTTTTGCGTTTTACGAGACGGTCGAGTCTCGAGTGATCCAAAAATGAAGTTTTTAATAAAATTTTAAAAGTTAGAAAATAATTTGAAGCAAGCTAAAAATAAAAATATTTTGAACTTAAACCGAGACGAAATTTAATCGTTTCAGGGTGAAAACGGACCTGGGAAAAAAAAAAAAGAGGACAGTGTGGTGCAATAAGAACCAAGTGTTTTGAGAGTATAAAAAGGGGAGAAATATCAGATTTCTCCCCATTGGTTCAGCCAGTCNTGAAAATAATTTGAAGCAAGCTAAAAATAAAAATATTTTGAACTTAAACCGGGACGAAATTTAATCGTTTCAGGGTGAAAACGGACCTGGGAAAAAAAAAAAAGAGGACCGTGTGGTGCAATAAGAACCAAGTGTTTTGAGAGTATAAAAAGGGGAGAAATATCAGATTTCTCCCCATTGGTTCAGCCGGTCTTTATGTTGGAGAGGAAGAGAGGGAAAAAGAGAGGGCTTCTAACTTCTCTCTATGATCTACGGAGCTCGGGTGCTCAAATCAATTTGAGGCAAGAGGAAAAGTTATTCCTCTCGACGAGGGCTACGCGGCTATACCAAAAAATGCTGGTTTTACCGAAGATCAAGGAACGAGATTTTTGAAAGCTAGAGATTCTAACTCGTTTTTGGGTTCNTGTTGGAGAGGAAGAGAGGGAAAAAGAGAGGGCTTCTAACTTCTCTCTATGATCTATGGAGCTCGGGTGCTCAAATCAACTTGAGGCAAGAGGAAAAGTTATTCCTCTCGACGAGAGCTACGCGGCTATACCAAAAAATGCTGGTTTTATCGAAGATCAAGGAACGAGATTTTTGAAAGCTAGAGATTCTAACTCGTTTTTGGGTTCTTGAAGCTTCCCAACGTGGTTTTACACTTCAAGAGGTAGGGTTCTTNTTATGAACTTATAGTTGATCATCTCATCGAAGAGAGCATCAACCATCAACAAATCAAATGAGTATTGTCTAGAGGTATGGGGTGTATCTACCTTAAAAGAATGATTAGATGGCATATCGACATGGTCTTCAATATTTTTCAGGGCANTTGATATATGTGTATTGATATATTAACATTGTGATAAAGTTTGGTCATTATATGCATATAATATAATTGGCCATGGAATATGTAGATATGTGGTTAAACTTGCTCTTGTGACATTTATTACATATAGGCATGACATTGATATAACAATGGTGCATTACATTGCATTTGCACGNAAATATTGATATATGTGTATTGATATATTAACATTGTGATAAAGTTTGGTCATTATATGCATATGATATAATTGGCCATGGAATATGTAGATATGTGGTTAAACTTGCTCCTGTGACATTTATTACATATAGGCATGACATTGATATAACAATGGTGCATTACATTGCATTTGCACGGAGGAATCACATCCATGGATAGGAGTATGGGTGTGAGTGTGAGTGTGCATGGTTGACATCATACACCACGTTGGTGGATGATGGGTGGAATCGAAAAAGTTGGATTAAAGATCCTACTGAGTCGCACGGTTGCATGAAAAAAAGAATTGGGTCGGAGTTAGCAAGAAGAACTAGACTATCCCTCAGGCGAGAGACTCGGTGATCAGATATGCACTCTATTGGTATAAGAGCCCATAAAGTGTGTCGAAGTACGCAAAACCGTTGGTGGAAGTCCATAAATTTCGTGTCGGTTGGGTGCCATTGGTGTAAGTCCATAAAAACCCACCCTAAGANGGTTAGCAAGAAGAACTAGACTATCCCTCAGGCGAGAGACTCGGTGATCAGATATGCACTCCATTGGTATAAGAGCCCATAAAGTGTGTCGAAGTACGCAAAACCGTTGGTGGAAGTCCATAAATTTCGTGTCGGTTGGGTGCCATTGGTGTAAGTCCATAAAAACCCACCCTAAGAAAGACCTGGATATGTTTATTTGAAATAGTCATTGGGTGTGTAACGTTAGTGGCGGGGGCTTGAAAAGCCCGATTTTATACTCATAGCATTGCATGGGTGAAAGGAGCCAGGGAGGGATCGGGTAGAGTTGCATGAGTGAGTGTCATCTCATATCATGACATGATGTGTTAGNTTTTATTTGAAATAGTCATTGGGTGTGTAACGTTAGTGGCGGCGGCTTGGAAAGCCCGATTTTATACTCATAGCATTGCATGGGTGAAAGGAGCCAGGGAGGGATCGGGTAGAGTTGCATGAGTGAGTGTCATCTCATATCATGACATGATGTGTTAGATTCCATCATAGACTTGCTTGATCTTGATTGGAACGGTTGTAACTTGTTAAATGTTGCATGAACATTTTATATGGACTTAGGTTGGGGAGTAGCCTCTGTAGAAAATACTTTACTGGGCATAGCTCACCCTATAAGGAAAAATATTTCAGGTGCGGGATACACGCTGGAGGAAGGCCCTCACATGGGACCTCAAGGATGAAGAAAGCCGGAATGTGGCTTTATTTTGAGTTTTTTTGTAAATGATTATGAAAACTTGTTTTTGATATGTAAATTCATGGAATTGAATGTAATAGAGTTGGTATGGACCTTGTGTAATATGAAAATCTTCATAAACATGTGTTGGATGAAAATAATATGTCTTGAAATGAATTGGAAATGAAAAACAGGTGAAATAGGCAAATTTGGGCAAGACCTATCGGTAGATCGATGTCCAGTGGGCAAAACCTACCAGTAGGATTGTGTACAGACAGAACTTTGTTCATCAGGCAAAATCTACCGGTAGAACCTATCAATAAGACTTTTCCAGTGGACATAGCCTACTGATATGTCCTACCAGTAGGTTCTCCAAAATTCTGAAATTTTAAAAACTGCTTTGTTATGCTTTTGGACTTTGGTTTCTTTAGTTTCAAGGATATAAATGGACACAAAATGAGGATAAATAGTGGTATAATGGATCATGGTTGGTCAAATGGTATAATGTACATGGGTTACGTGTGTGGATGATGATCCTGGTTAAGGGGATGCTATTGACGTGATGTCGGGTTGTGCGACAATTATGGTTACTTTCGCGGGTTGTCGGGTGGTCAAAGGTTGAAAAAGGACCCCCAATTTTAGGGGCGTCACAAAACCTCTCACGACCTTTCCTAGGATTTTCAGGGACCATCCTTGGTCCATTTCTTCCCCTAGGATTTCTTCCTGGGAAAAAATTTGGAAAGACTTTCACAGGTTCTCTATCGATTATCATGTTAAAGTGATTGTGATATGGGAGACCTGGTCTTTCACTAGTAACCATTGGTGATGGTATTTGATTTTTTATAGGGAATACCATAGGACTGGCCTTTCCTTCATCCACCACTTGATTTCTAGTCATAGTGTTTGATTTTTAATTGAATGGTCCTGATAGTGATGTTGGGACATTCAACAATTCATGCATGCCACTAACTAACTCTTTCCTAATGCCAGAAGTGGGGTTGTGCAATACTTGTCTCAAGTTCTACATAAACTCCTCCGTTTGCATACTTTCTTAGCCATTCATTGGGTTTGCAAACTCTACAGGGTGGGTACTTGAACTTGCTTCATGATTACCATCAACTAGTGTCATTTCCACAATTTCGTTAGTCCAAAACATGATCTCATCTTGTTTCCTTGTTTGCACTATCTTCCTTGATCCAAGTTAGCAACGATGTCCCAACGGGCGTGCCAGAAGATTGTTGTCTCAAAAATTTTGTTGCGATCGACAGAAATGCCTCAATCGATCGACAGCTTTCAGACGATTATTTGTGGACGGGTTCTACTACCTTGTTTTAGGACTTCCTCGATAACAAAACACACAAAATACTGAACTAACAAGAAATATGCCTTTATTAATTCAATCGAGTGGGTTTTAGTTATAGAATGACTAATTGAATAGTCTTTGATTACAACACTAATTACTTCCTAAAAATTAACTCTAGCACTACNTGGTTAAGGGGATGCTATTGACGTGATGTCGGGTTGTGCGACAATTATGGTTACTTTCGCGGGTTGTCGGGTGGTCAAAGGTTGAAAAAGGACCCCCAATTTTAGGGGCGTCACAAAACCTCTCACGACCTTTCCTAGGATTTTCAGGGACCATCCTTGGTCCATTTCTTCCTGGGAAAAAATTTGGAAAGACTTTCACAGGTTCTCTATCGATTATCATGTTAAAGTGATTGTGATATGGGAGACCTGGTCTTTCACTAGTAACCATTGGTGATGGTATTTGATTTTTTATAGGGAATACCATAGGACTGGCCTTTCCTTCATCCACCACTTGATTTCTAGTCATAGTGTTTGATTTTTAATTGAATGGTCCTGATAGTGATGTTGGGACATTCAACAATTCATGCATGCCACTAACTAACTCTTTCCTAATGCCAGAAGTGGGGTTGTGCAATACTTGTCTCAAGTTCTACATAAACTCCTCCGTTTGCATACTTTCTTAGCCATTCATTGGGTTTGCAAACTCTACAGGGTGGGTACTTGAACTTGCTTCATGATTACCATCAACTAGTGTCATTTCCACAATTTCGTTAGTCCAAAACATGATCTCATCTTGTTTCCTTGTTTGCACTATCTTCCTTGATCCAAGTTAGCAATGATGTCCCAACGGGCGTGCCAGAAGATTGTTGTCTCAAAAATTTTGTTGCGATCGACAGAAATGCCTCAATCGATCGACAGCTTTCAGACGATTATTTGTGGACGGGTTCTACTACCTTGTTTTAGGACTTCCTCGATAACAAAACACACAAAATACAGAACTAACAAGAAATATGCCTTTATTAATTCAATCGAGTGGGTTTTAGTTATAGAATGACTAATTGAATAGTCTTTGATTACAACACTAATTACTTCCTAAAAATTAACTCTAGCACTACTCGTAAATGCCGTGATCGTGGGTCTTATGGGGGGTTTTAATTTTTCTTTCGTCTTCTTCTTTTCATCTTTTTTATAGCCACTTCTTTTGACAATTTCTCCCTTATCGACGGTTAGTTGGCTTTGTAACTCTCAGACAGTTATTTCCTCTTACAAGCCAAAGTTGTGGCTGGTCACTTCCCGCCTTTTCTTTAGACTTTGATATATGGCAACCCNCCTAGGATTTCTTCCTGGGAAAAAATTTGGAAAGACTTTCACAGGTTCTCTATCGATTATCATGTTAAAGTGATTGTGATATGGGAGACCTGGTCTTTCACTAGTAACCATTGGTGGTGGTATTTGATTTTTTATAGGGAATACCATAGGACTGGCCTTTCCTTCATCCACCACTTGATTTCTAGTCATAGTGTTTGATTTTTAATTGAATGGTCCTGATAGTGATGTTGGGACATTCAACAATTCATGCATGCCACTAACTAACTCTTTCCTAATGCCAGAAGTGGGGTTGTGCAATACTTGTCTCAAGTTCTACATAAACTCCTCCGTTTGCATACTTTCTTAGCCATTCATTGGGTTTGCAAACTCTACAGGGTGGGTACTTGAACTTGCTTCATGATTACCATCAACTAGTGTCATTTCCACAATTTCGTTAGTCCAAAACATGATCTCATCTTGTTTCCTTGTTTGCACTATCTTCCTTGATCCAAGTTAGCAATGATGTCCCAACGGGCGTGCCAGAAGATTGTTGTCTCAAAAATTTTGTTGCGATCGACAGAAATGCCTCAATCGATCGACAGCTTTCAGACGATTATTTGTGGACGGGTTCTACTACCTTGTTTTAGGACTTCCTCGATAACAAAACACACAAAATACAGAACTAACAAGAAATATGCCTTTATTAATTCAATCGAGTGGGTTTTAGTTATAGAATGACTAATTGAATAGTCTTTGATTACAACACTAATTACTTCCTAAAAATTAACTCTAGCACTACTCGTAAATGCCGTGATCGTGGGTCTTATGGGGGGTTTTAATTTTTCTTTCGTCTTCTTCTTTTCATCTTTTTTATAGCCACTTCTTTTGACAATTTCTCCCTTATCGACGGTTAGTTGGCTTTGTAACTCTCAGACAGTTATTTCCTCTTACAAGCCAAAGTTGTGGCTGGTCACTTCCCGCCTTTTCTTTAGACTTTGATATATGGCAACCCTTTAATGATTTTAGGCTTGCCAACAACACATGCATCGAGTGCTTTCATAATTTTGTATTATATGTCCAAACACATACTCTCGAGAATGTCCAGCTCACTAAAATAAAGAGAACAATGGTAGGTGGGGCAATCTGCTTATCCATTTTGTCATTGTTTGATTGTGATACTTTTATCTAGGTTCTTAAAACTTGGAATGGATGGTTGAGCATAGGTGATAAGCAGTTATATGGATATAGTGCTTTTCCCCATAGATGCTGTAAACCCTCACATGTCTAAACTATCAATAATCGTCCAATTAGCTTTGTTATGCATTTAACGTCTCCATTTACATCCTAAATCAAAATATAAGAATAATAAGTATATTTAGGCTCCAAACAAATATAGAAGAACCAAGTAGTCCGACAGACTACCTTTCACCAATTTGATCATAACGCTTTGTTAGAAAGTCCAAATTGTGCACCGTTATTTTTTTTAGAACCCTTACTCATATATCTTTCCAACCATATAGGTCACACATACTAGAATTACCTGAGTCAAATCAGTTTATTCTCCGAAGTTGATAAACAAATTTACACTATGGTGTTCCTTGGATAGTAAAGTGTTGTGCTTTCTTCTTAGACTTGAAGGAGTAAACCCCCACATGTTTATATTAATATAATAATATACTTGTTGAGTGATTCTTATATATGTAATGACGTAAGAATAAACCATATATATTGAAACCGTAAGNTTTATATTAATATAATAATATACTTGTTTAGTGATTCTTACATATGTAATGACGTAAGAATAAACCATATATATTGAAACCGTAAGAATAAATACTAGGGAGGAATAAAATAGTAATTTTAATATTTTGAGTGTAAATTTATTTTATTTTTGAAATAAATCATAAAAATAAATGTTTTTGGGTTAAAATAACATTAAAAATGAATCCACAACGTCAAAAAACCTTAGGGTAGTGATATAGATCAAATTGGAGATCTTAGTGGTAAAACCGTAAATTTGGATAAACCCAAAATAGGCTGTAAACAATAAAAATCGGGGGTTGGCTGTGTTTAAAACACTGATTTCAGCCCCTTTAACCTCATTTCTTTCTCTCCACTCTCACCCCACACCTCTTGGAACCCTATGAGAAGGTAAATGAAAGGAAGGAGAGGAGAAATGAGGTCTATAGGGCTTGAGCTTTCACTTGAAATTCTTGATTTTAGGTAGAAATTTCCTTTCATTCTCCTACATTGAGGCTAGGGNGGAGGTCTATAGGGTTTGAGCTTTTACTTGAAATTCTTGATTCTAGGTAGAAATTTCCTTTCATTCTCCTACATTGAGGCTAGGGTTTATATCTATGTATATTTTGCTTCTAAATCTTAGATATATGTTATGAAATCATTATTTCTTGATACTCTTGCAAATATTATCATGTTTGGAATGAAGTTATGGTTTGATAGCCATGAAATCCTTGAAATCTCAAAACCCTTGTTTNCTAAACTATCAATAATCGTCCAATTAGCTTTGTTATGCATTTAACGTCTCCATTTACATCCTAAATCAAAATATAAGAATAATAAGTATATTTAGGCTCCAAACAAATATAGAAGAACCAAGTAGTCCGACAGACTACCTTTCACCAATTTGATCATAACGCTTTGTTAGAAAGTCCAAATTGTGCACCGTTATTTTTTTTAGAACCCTTACTCATATATCTTTCCAACCATATAGGTCACACATACTAGAATTACCTGAGTCAAATCAGTTTATTCTCCGAAGTTGATAAACAAATTTACACTATGGTGTTCCTTGGATAGTAAAGTGTTGTGCTTTCTTCTTAGACTTGAAGGAGTAAACCCCCACATGCTTATATTAATATAATAATATACTTGTTGAGTGATTCTTATATATGTAATGACGTAAGAATAAACCATATATATTGAAACCGTAAGAATAAATACTAGGGAGAAATAAAATAATAATTTTAATATTTCGAGTGTAAATTTATTTTATTTTTGAAATAAATCATAAAAATAAATTTTTTAGGTTAAAATAACATTAAAAATGAATCCACAACGTCAAAAAACCTTAGGGTAGTGATATAGATCAAATTGGAGATCTTAGTGGTAAAACCGTAAATTTGGATAAACCCAAAATAGGCTGTAACCAATAAAAATCGGGGGTTGGCTGTGTTTAAAACACTGATTTCAGCCCCTTTAACCTCATTTCTTTCTCTCCACTCTCACCCCACACCTCTTGGAACCCTATGAGAAGGTAAATGAAAGGAAGGAGAGGAGAAATGAGGTCTATAGGGCTTGAGCTTTCACTTGAAATTCTTGATTTTAGGTAGAAATTTCCTTTCATTCTCCTACATTGAGGCTAGGGTTTATATCTATGTATATTTTGCTTCTAAATTTTAGATATATGTTATGAAATCATTATTTCTTGATACTCTTGCAAATATTATCATGTTTGGAATGAAGTTATAGTTTCATAGCCATGAAATTTTTGAAATCTCAAAACCCTTGTTTCTTTTAAAAAATAGAGATTTTTCTTCTTCATATTCCTTAATTCTTGATTTCAAAACCCTAGT
>CAUOFW020003935.1:259295-313430 GCA_963454935.2 Ilex paraguariensis
AAATTTTATTATTTGATGGGTAAATGGACCCAGTGTGGTCAATATTTATTCATATATGGACCCAGTGTGGTCAATGTAGTATAATTGCATAGGTTGTGTATTGGGTAGAGCTCCCTGTACAAAGAAGACTCTGCCCGAATTTCGTTAAATTAAGGATGTTCTTTAATGATGGATTTATTTAGTTGCTCTCATGACATGAATGTTTTTAAATGGTAATGCCATCCAGAGTGGTTTGTAGGGCGTTACAGATGCTTCTCCAGATCTTACAAGAATTTTATGGGAGTTGTACTAAGAGGGGTTTCCTGAATTACTATACCAAGAAATTTTATTGTAATCTATGTACCTATTGTTATTGATCTTACAGAGCCTACCCAAAGGTTCAGGCTGAATTATAGGAAGTGGATAATACATTTTTGTATTTCAATGAGAAGTTCTACGACACCCATGATTGCCAATAATGAGTCGTCAGCGTATCGGGCATAACAAATCCTTATTAAGTAAAATTTTTTTAAGGTAAGTAGCTTGCAGTTCAAACCTCTCTTTGATCTAACAACTAGTATCATCTTCCTTCCCAACTCTATCAACAAGCTTACACTCTTACTAAAGGGAGAAGAGTGTTGGTTGTCCACGTGAAATATATGTAATATCTGTACTTTTCATCTCCTTTAATCACCCAAAAATCCCTCTTTAACTGCACTCAATCATCAATAGTAATATATCTCCTTGTCTCTTCTCGCTCCCCTATCTCCCTCTTTTTTTTTCCACTCTTTTGGAACCAAGCACATGGGTGGTCTTGTGTATGACTCACTAATATATATCTATATATATTACAATCATTTTTGGGAGAGAAAGGGCTTGAGAAGCCTTCCCCCCACTTTTCTTAATTTCTAGAATTTTTATTTAATTAATTACAAAAATTTAAGTATTCTTCAATAAACAATCGACATTTGGCTAATATAACCACAGTTTTACTAGCTTATTAATTAATCATCATCTCATTCAATTTTTTTTTTTTTAAATTCAATTGCAATCCACTATAAACTTCAATAATTATTGAATTACCCATGTTAGGTGATAGAAAAGGACGAAGACTATAAGGGTAAGTAGAAACGATTAAAATTAATATAGAGCAACTCAAGTCATTCACAACCCTTGGAAGTGGGAAAGAAGTTGATAAAAGATTTGTTTTTTTTTTGTTGAAAGTCTCTATAAATACAGAAAAAGAGACTTAAAGTGACTTTAAGGAGAGTGAGAAACTTGAGCTGCCTGAGATAGTCAACTTGGATGAGAATAATGTCTTGTTCCTACACCTAATCCACCAAGATTAAGAGTGCCTACTAAGCCTACTAACATTGTTGAAATTCTTGATGTGTTCAAGCAAGTAGAGATCAAAATTTCATTTCTAGATGCCATATGACAAGTGATTTCATATGCCAAGTTTTTAAAAGATTTATCCACTGTCAAAAAAAAAAAAAAATGAATGTGCAAAAGAAAGCCTTCTTAACTGAGCGGGTAAGTTTTATCCTATACACCAATACTTCGCTGAAGTTCAAGGATCTAGGTTGTCCCACCATTTCAATAATCATAGGAGATTGATGAGTGGAACAAGCATTGTCAGATTTGGGTGTGGGTGTCAACCTTCTACCTTATTCGGTATACCAACAATTAGGGTTGGTGGAGTTAAAGCTGACATCAATTACTTTCTAGTTGGTCGATCGTAATGTGAAAATACCGAGAGGGATTGTGGAGGATGTGTTGGTTCAAGTGGATAGATTTTATTTTTATATCGATTTCATTGTTCTAGATACCCATCTTATTACTAACCCTACTGCTCAAATTCCAGTTATTTTAGGACGACCCTTTCTTGCAACCTCTAATGCTATTATTAATTATAGGAATGTTGTCATGAAACTCACATTCGGCAACATGATGCTGGAGTAACTGTTTTCAACATTTGCAAGCAGCCGGGTGATAACGAAAAAATACATGAAGTCAACATGATTGATATCGCCATATAGTAGCATATGAAACACTTATGTGATAATGATATCGAGGATACTAAGTCAGGAGAGGGGCTAGACTATTTTTAAAGTAGGCACTTGGTTGGCTAAAGTTGAAGAGTTGCCACCGAGTCAGAAGAAAATTGTTCAATCCACTATTTTGCCACTTACACTAGAATTGAAACCACTACCATCTACACTCAAGTATGCATTCTTGGGTAGTGGTGAGACATTTTTTATGGTGGTTAGTTCATTACTGAAACTAGAGTAAGAGGAGAAATTGTTAACTGTCTTGAGAGCGCACAAGGGAGTTATTGCCTAGACTATAACCGACATTAAGGGGATCAACCCCATTATTTGCACACATCGAATATATCTAGGGGATGATGCCAAGACATGCCGATAACCATAAAGAAAACTGAATCCAATCATGAAAGATGAGGTTCGAGTTGACGTTCTTAAGCTACTTGATGTGGGAATAATTTACCCAATTGCTAATAACTAATGGGTGAGCCCTACATAAGTGGTAACAAAGAAGTCGGGGGTTATTGTGGTTGCCAATGAGAACAATGAGCTGATTCCAACTTAGGTAGCGACCAGGTAGAGAGTTTGTATCGATTATTGAAAGCTCAACTCCTACACTCATAAGGATCACTTTCTACTTCCTTTCATTGATCAAGTTTTGGAGAGGTTTTCAAATCATTTGTTCTATAGCTTTATGGATGGATACTAATACTATAATCAGATAGAGATTGCTCTGGAAGATCAAGAAAATACTACTTTTAGTTTGCCCTTTGGGATATTTGCCTATCGTTGTATGCCATTTGGGCTATGTAATGCCCTAGGTACATTCCGAAGGTGCATGAACGGGATTTTCAGTGACATGGTGGAGAAGATAGTGAAAGTATTCATGGATGATTTTTTGGTATTTGGTGATGCATTAAAGGGTTGTTTGGATAATTTNGATAACTAATGGGTGAGTCCTACATAAGTGGTAACAAAGAAGTCGGGGGTTATTGTGGTTGCCAATGAGAACAATGAGCTTATTCCAACTTAGGTAGCGACCAGGTAGAGAGTTTGTATCGATTATTGAAAGCTCAACTCCTACACTCATAAGGATCACTTTCTACTTCCTTTCATTGATCAAGTTTTGGAGAGGTTTTCAAATCATTTGTTCTATAGCTTTATGGATGGATACTAATACTATAATCAGATAGAGATTGCTCTGGAAGATCAAGAAAAGACTACTTTTAGTTTTCCCTTTGGGATATTTGCCTATCGTTGTATGCCATTTGGGCTATGTAATGCCCTAGGTACATTCCGAAGGTGCATGAACAGGATTTTCAGTGACATGGTGGAGAAGATAGTGAAAGTATTCATGGATGATTTTTTGGTATTTGGTGATGCATTAAAGGGTTGTTTGGATAATTTGGAAAAGGTGTTGGTAAGGTTTGAAGAAAAAAATTTGGTGCTCAATTGGGAGAAATGTCATTTCATAACAATTCAGGACATAATTTTGGGTCATAGAGTGTCTAAAAAGGGAATAGAGGTGGACAAATCAAAGGTTGAGTTAATTTCAAATCTACCCACCCCTAAAATTGTGAAAGATGTGCAGTCATTTCTTGGGCATGTCGGGTTTTATAGGCGGTTCATAAAGGATTTTAGTGCCTTGTCATGACCTTTAGGTAATCTTTTAGCCAAAGATGTTCCTTTTGTGTGGTTGCCGGATTGTGAGGTAGCTTTTAAAAAATTGAAAAATATGTTGATCTCATCTCCAATCATGCAACCACCATAGTGGGATCTTCCATTCGAGCTCATGTGTGATTCAAGTTATTATGAAGTTTGAGCTGTGTTGGGTCAATGACTAGACAAGAAAACTCACATAATCCATTATGCTAGTATGACCTTAAATGAAGCACCAATGAATTACACTACCACTGAAAAGAAATTACTAAATGAAGTTTTTACCTTGGATAAGTTTCAATCTTATATCATTGGTTCACCTATTTGTGGTTTATACTGACCATGTTGCTTTGAAGTATTTTTTTGTCTAAATAGGATGCAAAGCAGCGACTTATTAGGTGAATCCTCCTCCTACAAGAATTTTATCTGATCATTAAAGATAAGAAATGAGTGAAAAATGTGGTAGCCAATCACTTATCATGGCTGGTCTTTCAGGGCACACAAGAGAAAATGCCCATACATGATACATTCCCTAATGATCATTTATTTTCTATTACTATAGCTTGTCCCTGGTTTGCTGATATTGTGAATTTCTTTATGACTGGGCAAATACCATCCTAATGGAGTCCACAGGAGAAGAGGAAATTTCAGGTGGAGGTGAAAAAGTTTTATTTTGNTCCCATACATGATACATTCCCTAATGATCATTTATTTTCTGTTACTATAGCTTGTCCCTGGTTTGCTGATATTGTGAATTTCTTTATGACAGGGCAAATACCATCCCAATGGAGTCCACAGGAGAAGAGGAAATTTCAGGTGGAGGTGAAAAAGTTTTATTTTGATAACCCATATCTATTCAAGTATTGTCCTAATCAGGTCATGAGGAGATGAGTACCAGATAGTGATCAGCAAGATATCGTCTCCATTTGTCACTCGGAGGCATGTGGAAGTAACTTGCACTGTCGGAAGTGTATAAACCAATAGCCGGGCCTTGCACCCGAGGGGGGATCTATTCCTTCTTGNGTCCTAATCAGGTCATGAGGAGATGAGTACCAGATAGTGATCAGCAAGATATCGTCTCCATTTGTCACTCAGAGGCATGTGGAAGTAACTTGCACTGTCAGAAGTGTATAAACCAATAGCCGGGCCTTGCACCCGAGGGGGGATCTATTCCTTCTTGCTATACCCGACACAAGTTTTTCATGTATGCAACAGTGCGACTGAGTAGGATATTTAACCCCACTCATCAAACACCAAGCATGGTGATTGATTTAACCATGCACTCACACCCATGAAATACGATGTGTTCTCCATGCATATGTAATGTAATGAACTATTGCACTACCAATATCATGCTCAATGTAATGAATGCCAATGAGCCAATTTAACCACATATCATGCCCCATATGTAATGAATGCCCCATGGACAATTTAAACCACACATCTCAACATGTGTTATGGCAATTCATATCAATGCACATAATTACTACTATTGATCACAATGTCAATATATCAACATTTGTATCAATTAATTCCCAAGTATGCTACCACATAATCCATGTCAATAACACACTTAAATCACAAGACACATTATAAACATATAGCATGCCCACATAAACCCAATTTTCAAGAGTTTACATAAACACATCCACATATCAAAATCAAGCTTCAAGGGATTTCACAAATGAATTCCCCATGCCAAACCCAATTAGGTATTAGTCTAGGCCAATTCCATACCCATTTTCTTATTTCAATATCCCTAGTCAATTGACCTAGGTCATTATATACCCTTACCTATTCCATAGGATAACTTAAGTAAGAAATAAACCAAAGTAGGAGAAACCCTACCTCTTGGAGCGGAAAAGAAGGGGCGAAAGCTTCAAGAACACTCCTAAGCACCAATCCTTTGATTTCCCCAAAATACGCCTTTTGGATCTTCGGTGAAACTCTTCATTCTTGGTACGTACACATAGCCCTCGTCGCGTAGACCAACTTTAGTTTTTGGTCCAATGAATTCCGACCGACGGAACTTCTTAGATCGGAAGAAGAAGTCTTGAAAAACAATCTTTCTCTCTTCTCTCTCTTTTCCCTCTTCAACTTCTGAGCTTAGCCAGTCAATGGGTGAGCAAAATATCTGATTTTTCAGATATTAAACCCTATTTATATTTTTTAATTGCGCGGTTCACATTGCCCTGCACGTTTATTACTTCCGGGTCTGTTTTTAACCTGAAACGTCTTAATTAAATTCCGATTTCAGTTCAAATAAATTTTATTTGAACTTTTATTCAATTATAAGGAAATTTTATAATTTTTGTTTTTGGGAACCTTTGAAAGTTCATTCATCATTCAATTGTCTTGAAAAATATGTAAAATCTGACTATTTCAGAATTCAACAAAAATTGACATGGTAACTCAATTTCGTGATATAAATCCAATGGTGAAGACCGTTGCTCCTTCCGAGCTTTTTAGAAATATGCATTTTAAACCTGCATAATAGTGACAATTTACTATTTTGCTCTTTGTCGGAAAAAATTCAAATTTTTCTAGGTTTTACATGATAGTTGTTCTAGTTGTTTGTCTCATTTTGTAGGTAATTTGGATGATTTATGATGATAATAAAGTGACCAAAGTTGAGCACACAATGGAGAAAACATTTGGTTGAAATGGGTGATGATTTGATGAAGGAAAGAAGTTGGGAAGTATTCCAGAACATAAATACACATTGATGACAATTTGGGAAGGAAAGATTTTGACACTATTTTGATATTTTGGTCATAACTTTTTACCTCAATGTCCAATTGAACTGATGTTTGGGCATTGGAAAGTAGACTTAAGTTCTTCAAAAATGTATTTCACAAAAATTTTGTGAATTTATCTCTAACTATGTGAAAATCAAGCTCCAAGTTTGGGTAATTTTGGTACTTGCATCGGGACACAGTAGATGTGTCCGGAAGCACCTATGATGATTTTTTCGGCTAGGTTGGACCTTCCGGATGTGATTTTACAATCCGAACACACTTAAGAGGTTTGGTCTAGTAACTTTTGACTGTCGAGACGCGTGTCCTTGGACATGATGCAGGAGATTTGACTTTAAAAGACTCCTTTTTGGATAGAGATTGCTCTCAAACCAACTCTAGACCTTCTATTAGATATATAGAACCTTTCTTTTGTTGTGGAAGATCTTAGATCCCTCCTCTTAACCTTCTATTTTATATTTCTTAAATTTTGGAGATCTACAATGTCTTGTGAGTAGTTCTCTTTGTACTCTTTAGCCAAAGATATGGATTTGTGATTGTTCATTTGGATATTATATTTATGTAATTCTTATTTTATTATTAATGTTAAATCTTTATTTTTTTCAATATTGATTGAATGACTTTAGCAAAGTTTTATACTCTGTATAATTGTTTGATTGTCTATTAACAAGATTGAGTTTTTGGTATATTCAATGCTTATGATTCCCAACGAGTTTTATAAAACTAGTTCTTCAATTCTTATTTTCGAATCAATCACACCAATTTTTTTTCAAAGGTATATTTTCTAGTTAACTACAGTAATGTTGGAAATCAACTGAGTTATTATAAATTGCATAAATATAATTATTTGATGAACATGAACAGATTCAAATCCCGAAGCTACAGGGTCATTTTTTCAGTAGATTATTTCTTTTAAATTTTAATTGTAATTATTCTTCAAACCAATTCCACCTTTTTAAGAATTCTTGTTCTTCCTTTACCTTTAACTCAAAATTCCCTTTAATCCTTGTGGTTTGACTTCGAACTTACCGAGAAATTCTCAACTTCACCTTTTTCCAGGGAAACTACGATCCCATTGGACCGGTCTTTTCGTGGTCTGCACAGTGTATTCTTATGGGGTTGTAGTGGAAGAAATCTTTAAGAATGGACAAACTTTTAAGTTAATGGCTAGAGGAGACTGTTGAGGAGCTCACTGATCCTGTGTATCAGGATCCTTCTTATTAGTTGTGCCTTGTCCCTTTTATTAGTCAGATAGTTTTTTAAGTTTTGTTTAAGTTTATTTTGTTATGCTGATTTTTGTTTGTTTGTTTCGCATCTAGTTGTTTATAATTGGTGCTTCTCTTCAAGTGTTTTCCTTCCCTTATCTCTTTCATTTTCTCATTGCATTACTGTGTTTGTATTAAGGAAAATGTCTGATTTAAGTTGGGGGGGGGGAAGTTTATACCACTATATTTCTTTTTATGACCATAAAAAAATTATATGGATTATACTATTCTCTCTTAATTACTATAAAATATTAGATATTCAAATTGAAGCTCAAATTATTTTCATATTAGCACTCTATAGGAGTTTATTCTATAGCTGAGTATATTGGTCATGTTTTCATTTGAAACTCAATGTTATGTATACCGTGATCATGTTAATTTTTGTGATTTATTGAATGAGATTCACATCTTAAAAATCTTGACATCTATAGTGGAGATGAATGTATAACTCATGTAAGTCTTATGTCTAGCTTTGTGGAGGGTTAGAATACATTTACTTAAGGCATAGTCTTTCAATGTCAATCTCATTCAATAATCTCATCACTTTTCCTTTGGTTAGACTAGTGAGCTGATTAGTTGGTTATATCTCATAGTAAGAACACTTAGCCATACATTTTGTAGAAAGGATTTTAGGACTTTTTTGGAATTAATTTGAGCCTTAAGCCTATTCTTTCTTCTCATTATCCTTGGATGTCGCATTTGAGCCAAAGTGAAGTTTCATTTCTTTGCCACAAATAATAACCAATCCAAGCATAAAAGATTTGTACCATACCTTGGTTATCCTTGGAAATGTTATGTACTTGTCACTATGTTGGAAAAAGTGTTGGCCAATGCTCAACCACAAATAAAAGAAAAGGAAAAAAAAGAAGAAACTTGTGTGGAATTGCAAAAACATTGGGAAAAGCCCAAGGTTGTGACAAAAAGAGAGAGAAGGATATAATGCTACCAAGACATATCAAAAGGAGAAGCAAGTGTTTTGAAAAATAATGACATTCGCGGGATAACTACTTTTGAATTCTTATAATCCTTCGTTTCTTTAACCTTCACCCAAAGCCACATTATAACCAAAGAAATGTCCTATTTGATCTCAATAATTGTGGCAATTGTATATATCTAAATGAAATAAGAGATATATCGACTATGTCATATTTATTTGCTTCTAACATCCTTTCATGATATTATACCAAGGTCGTTTCATTTGAATGATATTCTTCATTTCAAAAATATATGTGAGTTATATTTTGCTTTTGACTATGTAATTTCTCTGCTCAAATATAACTTATGAGTAAAATAGTCACTATAATCAGATGTTTATGTTCTGAGAGTGCAACCATGGTAGATTTGCATCAAAACAAAACATTGGATAGCTAATAAAGACGTGGATGTTATTTGATCAATTTCTTAAATTTTATAATCATCTTACACACACACGAGTTTCCGATGCTAACATGAATGTGAGTACTCTTACATAGCATTTAAGTCTATAGCATAACTTTGTGTGAATTAATTTGAGTGGATGTGGTATACGTTAAATTTAATTTTAATTAGGGAATAATAATATGTTTTGGATAGAGAAAAAAAAGTTTGCAGGTATCTTCGTTGAAAATATTCACAAGACAAAATTCGTTCGCTAGGGGTAACCTAGGGGTTTAACGGCTTATTGCATATGCTAATTGCAATTGTGATTACCTACGAAAGTTGTTTTATGATTAAAATTTATTTGTGTGCATTGGATTGCTTTGTTGTGCTTTAAGTTTCCTTGCATAGTATATAGAGCCTATTTGAATTAAATTTATTTGCTTACACTTTGAGAAATTTGGGCATATTTGAAATATGATTTAAGGTCTTAGATTATTAAGTTCAACAAGGTGTTTGGGTAGTTGTCTAATTAAGCCAATGACAACCTAGGTAGAAAAAACTTTAGCTTTTTGGTTGAAGCTATCACATTTTGGTTTCTTTAACGTTTGTACCCAAAGGAACCTTTTACCTATTTAATCCCTTCTTGATTTCATTATGTGCCCATGAGATTTCTTTCAGCATAGGCATTGTGATTTATGATGATTTTTTATGTTTGATTGATTGTGCTTCTTTGTAATTTAAGGTGTAATGTAAGGATTTTATTTGTGTTTTGTGTTTGCTAGGGACTAGCAAAGTTTAAGTTGGGGGTGCGTTGAGTACAAATTTTTGCATAATTTTATGTCTTAAACAAACCATCGTAGCTTTGCTTGTGATTTTATACTGGTTCATATGAAATCAAAACATACAGAGAGTTCTTCTACTAGTTCATCGCGGACATAAAGGTTTTCTATCGATTCACCCTTCATTTTGTATCGGTACAAGAGAGTCAAACACAACAACGATTCATATTTGGAAATTTCAATTGTCCGAATCTTAAGGGATACTCTCCAATATTTTCTCTGAATGAGAGAGATATATAAAGAAAGAGGATAATATCATTGAAGGATTAACCGTATCTCTCTCATGTAATTTTTTCTTAAGCAAAAAAATCAGAGGATCTGATATATCTCTTCTTGAGAATTTTCTTCTGGAAAAAGAAAGGGGAGCCTCTCTTCAATGTTTACTTGCTAGGACTAGAAAAACACAAAGCATCATCTTCTTTTTGTCTTCTTCCTTTTCCGAAAAGTTGAGTATTTTTCGTTTTGTTTCGTTTGTAATAATTTTTAGTTCTTTTTTTGGATACAAAGTATTAGATTTAATTTTGTTTTCAATATTGGTTTTGATTTCGCTTCAATTGATGTCTTTCATACTTGCTTTCAATTCAACATGCAATATGTCTGAGTAGTTTAATTTCGGTATAATTGGAGGAGAGATTATCATCTGTGAGTGGGTGATTTTGACCTTAAAGTGGGTATCAATGCCTAGTGTTATTTTGCTGATTGAAATTCTTGATTTAGAACACATGGTTGATTTGTAAACATACTTGATTAACCGTTGACAATTGAATTTGACACTGGTAATAATATTTGGAGTCCATGCAATCAACGTGACACCGATTCGTCCATTAATTAGTTTTATATCAAACACACACATTTTTTAAATTCTGATTTTCATTGAATATTCTATGTTCAAGTGAGTTAAATTAAGATCTTGGATGAGTTATAAATTTGGTCAAAAATCCCACTCACTATGGGATGAAATCCGAATATTAGCCAGTTTGTTTTAATATTATTTTTCGAATTTAACAATCATTATCATCTTTGAAGATCAAAAGATATTTATTTTTGTTTATATCATACCACCATTTTAAATTTTTCATTGTTTCCTTGTGGAGACGACCTCGATATTTTTGGAGTTACACGCTTGGGAATTATTTTCAAAACAACCATGCTTTAAAGGACAAGCATTTTTGGCACCGTTATTGGGAAATGCAAGTGATACAAATTTGAAAGGTGATTCGGATCAACGACAGATAAGTATTGTGATTTCATCACGGGCCCAGGTACGTTTTTTTGCTGTAAATTACTTTAAAATTTTTATTTTTACTTATAGGATCATAGTTTTACATGTGGGCACGTGATAATATAGATAGACTTGTTAGACGTGACTAAAGACCAAACATGAACATAGACGAGGTAAATAAGGACGATGTGCAAAATCCAAGAAATGGTGGAAATAATCTCTCAATTGTTCCTCCTACACAAATGATGAGAGATTATCTCCAACTCCCAAGAACTTTTGCACCATCTTGCATATTTTTTCCAGTGCTAGCGCTTGCATTTATTGTTAATCAAGGTATGCTCCAATTACTACCACAATTTTATGGTGTGGATAAGGAAAATTCTTATCTTTTGTGATGCTCCAAAATTCGGGGGTCCTTTCTCAACCCGTTGACCACCCATCAACCCATGAAAATACCCATAAGTACTGCAAAACCCGATACCACGTTGTTACACCCCATTCACTAGGAAATTGACTTTGAGCAGAGTCTCCATTATACGGGAGCATTGCCCAATCTGTAACATGTGCATACAATAATCAGAAGACCATTCCAAGGTCCAAACCCCAAGGATTAAGACTTATTATTCTTTATTTATATCAACCAAAGAGGATCGCTCAAGATGTGATGACCCCTCAGTGTTACATTTTAAAATTTCAAATTTTGGGAAGAGGTACCAGTACCTCGTATAAGTGGTACCGGTACCTGAGCCCACTGTTGGCTAGATACCGATCAATGTTTTAAAACCCAACCCAGTCCGACGGGTTGACCCACTAAACTAGTGAACTGGAGCTTGAACCGGGCTGGTTCACCACTTGGATCGTTTCTGCATAGAACCCGGAATCAACTTGCTAAACCGTCTATAAAACTGCTAAACCGTTCAAACTTGACAGTTCAATTTATTTACTATAAATTCTAGAATTTTAGTCCTTTATGTTTGCCCTAAATCTAATCATTCCCTCCTAACCTCTTACCTCTTTGAGTCTTTGTCAATGGTGAACAATGTGAGTCTCTCTCTCTCTCACTGCTACATTGCGAAAGATCTTAGTTTGAAGTGGATTTTCTTCCATCCATCAAAGCTTTGTCGACTCAAATCGTCCACCAATACCTGGCAGCCTAGCAATAGGTATACTTTCTCCCTCTTTCTCTCATTTTTAATCATTCTCTCTCCCTTTCTAATTCGTTCAACAGGAGGTATACTTTAGTCATTCTCTTCTCTCTCTATTCTTTCTACTATAGTCTCTACTACTGTCTATTTATCTTTTTTTCATCTGCATTATGCAATATCTAATTTTTGGGTTGTATTTTTTTAACAAAATTGAACATACATTGAATCTTTTATTGATTTGGTGTTTGGTTTTATACAATCTGATTTTAGGTTTATATTTTGTACATTGAATGATTGAATGAGGCCATTGATTTTGTATACATTGATTGTGATGGTTTGTATTTTACACATTGAATGAATTATTGAAGATTTGTATTTTATACATTAAGCACACAATAGGGAAGATTTGTCTTTTATGAATGGTGATGAAGCCACTGATTTTTGGTTTGTATTTTATCCATTGAATGACATGAATATACCCTCTTTATGAGGGCTGTACCTTGGTGACATCTTGGCTTGATTTTTTGTATTTCATGTGACTTTTTACAAGCTGTCTTGCTACAATAGCAGCCATTAGAGATAGCTCGCTAGCACCCTTGAATTTGAGCCTCGTGCCTCCTTGCTTGCACCCTTTACTCCTAGTAGGTTTAGGATTGATACATAGTCGAAGACTTGGAATTGGAGTTTGAATTTAAGTAGAGGTATTTTTCTCTACTTAACTTTACAAGTTGTATTACAAATTTAATGCATTGGATTTATGTTTAAGGATTTTTGTCTACTTTAAATGTTTGATGCTATTTTTATAATTATTGTAATTTTTTAGCATATTTATTATTATTTATTTATTTTTATTATATGACCGGTTTGACCAGTGATCAAATTGTTGAACCAGTGACCCAACGGTTGAACCAGTGACCCATTGACTCGATCCCTTTGTCGAGTTGACATCTGGATCAGGTTTTAAAACTATGATACCGGTACTTGATAGCTTAGATACCAGTACTTGAGCCCACTGTCTATCGGAGTACCAGTACCTGAATGCCTAGGTATCGGTACTTGAGCCAATTGGAACCCAAGTACCGGTGCCTATAAGCTTTGGTACTAATATCAGAGCCTTCCGACAACGTGGTACCGATACTAGTACTTGTGAATCTAGGTATCGGTACTTCAGCCCATAATTTTCCCAATCCTTTCAATTTCCAATTCATCTTCATCCAAACTCATACCATATTCATCCATTCATTTGTTTACATGAAAACATTGTCCAAAATAGTTCATTACATGTCCCTTTTACCAAATTACAAGTCCACAACAAGTTACATAATTGATTACAAAAAAAATGCAATTTAAGGGCCACAATTCGGATTCGTCATCAATACAGGCCCAAGTAAGGGTTGTCCCTTGACGCTTGTCCAACACCTGAAATATGTTCCCATAAATAGTGAGCCACACTTAATAGGATATCTCCTAAGGAGGCTACTCCCCAACCTAGATGCACATGAAATGTCACATGCAAATTCATCACATCAAATATCCATTCAAGAACATACATTTCACAAATAAATGCTACTTATTTATACCATGTCATGACATGGAACACACACATGCAATGCAAATCCGAGCCCTCCACCAACTCGCATAACACATGCAATGTCATGCATATACATCTGGGCATTCCAAACCCCCACCATTGATGTTAGACATCCAATGACCATTTCATAAAATCTTATGTCTTTCTTGGGGTGGGTATTTATGAACTCTCACCAATGGGTACCCAACCGACATGGCAGCTATGAACTTCCACCAACGGCTCCGCATACGCCGAAATACCTTATGGACTCAATACTAACAGGAGTGCATATCCAAAATTATCGAGTCTTGCACCCGAGGGAGAATCATGCCCTTCTTGCTAACTCTGACACATATTTTCAATAGTTAGGTCCAACTTTTCCGAGACCACACATCAACCCACCAAGGATGGTGCTTAATCAAAACCATGAACACACACCCACACTCATGTCGCATGCCCACGAATTGATGATACCCGTGCATTTGCAAAGGTAATGTACAATTGCAATTATAATATCATGTTCATCATATCATAAGTATAATATGAACATATTCAATGTCCACAATCATTCCCGATTTCTCAATTGTCAATTATATCATAAAGCATATAATAACATTTTCCAACACCACTAAACATGTTATGACATTTTCCATTCAAACAGCACTCTTAATCATCCATAGACATTTTATCAAACACCTATAAGGCACAATGTAAACACATAGCATACCTAAACAACACATTGTCATGAATTCCACATCAAGCAATTTCATCAAACCCACTTGTACAAGAATTGGTTTTAGCATATTTTAATACCCATTTCCACATTTTAAAGATCCTATGTATGTGTTATACATGAGATTTCATCACCAACATCCTATTCATCTTGGCTCGAAGAGATCCGACGGTCAGATCTTGGTAGATCAAGGAGAGAAGATGGAAAGAACTTGGAGAATTCTCTCTCTTCTTTCTCTCTCTCTATAGGAAATTGCATGTGTAGAATGGGGAAAATATGATTTTCTCCCTTTTTATTCCCCTTGGATGCTTGGTGCACAATGCGCCACACGCCCCTCTTTTTCTGATCAAATTTTATCCCGATTCAATTTAATCTCGTCCCATTTTAGGGTCATTACATTTTTATTGAACTAAATTTAAATTATTTTTTGAATTTCAAAATTAAATTCTGATCGCGCTTATTTTAGTCGCGCGATGCTCAATCGCCTTGTAAAACGCAAAAAAAATTAATTGTATCAGAATTCGACAAAAATTGATTAGGTAACTAGATTTTGCGAGAAGAATCCAACAGTAAGGTCCATTTCGCCATTCAAGTTCTAAAAAAATTTAAATTTTTAACCCGTATCGTAATGGCTAATTACCGTTTTCCCCGTTATAATAAAATTTTAATTTTCTCGGATTTCATATTTTCTCATCAAGTAATTTGAGGAAATAGTTAGCACATTACTCAATCAAAATGTGCTAGTGGAAATTGTTAGAATGAAGTTATTTCCCTTTTCTCTTAAGGATAAAGTGAAATCTTGACTAAATTCTTTTAAATCCCGATCAATAGCTTCGTGATCCGACATACAAAAAGAATTTTTTTTAAAAATTGTCCATCATATAAAACTACTACTTTGAAAAATTAAATTTAGAATTTTTTGAAAAAAGAAAATAAACAGTTCTATGATTGTTGTAAAAGATTTAAGTATCTTTTAAACTCTATTCCACATCATGGATTTGAACCATGACAATTGGTTAGTTCCACAAAGATTAAGAGTGTCTACTAAGCTTACTAACACTATTGAAATTCTTGATGTGTTCAAGTAGGTAAAGAACAATATTTTGTTGCTAGATGTCATACGATAAGTGTCTTCATATGCCACTTTTACAAAAGATCTATGCACTGTCAAAAGAAAAATGAATGTACAAAAGAAAGCCTTTTTCATTGAGCGGGTAAGTTCTATCCTGTATACCAACACTCCGCTAAAGTTTCAAGGTTCTAGACTATCCCACCAATTCAATAATCATAGGGAATTACCAATTGGAGCAAGCATTGTTAGATTTGGATGTGAATGTCAACCTTCTACCTTATTTGGTATGCCAACAATTAGGGTTCGGGGAGTTAAAGCCAACATCAATTACTCTCCAACTAGTGTATCATAGTGTCAAGATGCTGAGAGGGATTGTGGAGGATGTGTTGGTCTAAGTGGATAGATTTTATTTTCTTGTCAATTTCATTGGTCTTGATACCCATCTTGTTGCTAACATTACTACTCAAATGCTATTTATTTTAGGAAGACTCTTTCTTGTAACCTCTAATGCTATTATTAATTACAGGAACGGTGTCATGAAGCTCAAATTTGGAAACATGACGCTAGAATTAAATGTTTTCAACATTATTAAGCTACTCGAGTGATGACTGAGAAATACATGAAATCAATATTATTGATATCGTCGTAGAGCAACATATGGAACACTTATGTGATAAGGATATCGAGGAAGCTAATTTAGAAGAGGTGTCAGATTTGGATTCTATTTTTGAAGTAGGCACTTGGTTGCCTAAATTTGAAGAGTTGCCACCGATTGAGAAGAAAATTGTACTATCCACTATTCAGCCTCCTACACTAGAATTGAAGCCACTACCAACTACACTCAAGTATGCATTCTTGGGTAGCAGTGGAATATTTCTGATGGTGGTCATTTTATCATTGAAATCAGAGCAAGAGGAGAAATTGTTGACTGTTTTCAGAGCACACAAGGGAGCTATTAGCTGGACTATAACCAACATTAAGGGCGTCAGCCCGTATTTGCACACATTGAATATATCTAGAGGATGATGCCAAACCATCCCAATAACCACTGCTTGCCCTACAAAGGGTTGTATTTTCACGAAACCTCCCAAATGTAAGAGAAAAGTATCGTGTAATAACTCAAACAAAAAGTCCAAGGTCATCTCCTCTAAGAAAGGATTGGAATCCAAGGTGATGAAAAATAAAAGAAAAAAAACTCCTTGAAGTTGAGAACTTTGAGAGTTAACTACTAATGAAATTGAAATTCAATAAATGGAAAACTAGATAATCTTCAAAATTTATCCAACCTATGAATAAGAGTTTCTACCCTAGATCTATAACTTATCTGCTTTCGCATTCAAATGAATGTTTTTCAACTAAAAATTTTGAAAGAACTAATGTAGCAATTAAAAGATGGTTTATGGTGGAAGAATTAATATCCAAAAGGTCGCAGAAAATACCACTAATTATTTGTACCAAAACTAATTGTATACAAATAACCGGGAATGCAAACCAAATAGGTTTTCGAAAACATAACCTATTCAATCAATCACATAAACGTTACAACCCTAGTTTAAAGCATATTCCCTACTTCATAGGGTGGGACTATTTTCTCAGATTATTCAGAGGAAGACTACTCATTCATGATAAAAGCATAAACCTAAGGGAACTCAAACATTAGGATCAAAAGATATGTTCATTCATATTAGTCATAGACTTTTAAATATAGGCTGACTCAAAAGACTCAAAATTAAGCCTATACTCCTAAAGATTCTTCACTAGACTTAGAGAAAAACTACTAGACTTGATCTAAAACTCCAAATCTAAACAACTACAGTCAACTTGCAGCTTAAGCATTGAAATCGGAGAGGATACTCAGATGATGAAAACTGGTGCCTGCAAACTCAGGCTTTTCATCACGAGACCAGGTGGCCTTCGACATAGAATCCTCTTTCTCTAGCTCCAACGCCTTAGCAACCATGATCCAAGTCAAACCTTCAAGGCATACTCACTTTTCTCCTGTGTCCTTAGGCCATTCCTTCTTAAGTATGCAAGGGACATCGTCTTTGTCCTTCTCAGATTCCAACTCGGTCCTTTTCTTCTTCCCCTTCTCCTTCTCTTTCTCTTTCTCGAATGTATGCGTGAATGAAGAGGCACCTGGAGTGCTAATCGAGGTTTCTTTCCCCAATCGCGTCTTGGCCATCTTTGTAATGACCAAAGAGATCATAGCCACTAAGAGGACCCATGTGACACCCCTAAAATCGGGAGTCATTATTTAACCCGTTGACCACCCATCAACCCACAGAATTGCCCGTGAGTGTCGCTTGATCCGACATCACTCTATTATTATTCCATTACATGAAATTTTAACTCACATGTATTACCCTTGTTCCTTTAATCGTTTAATCCAACCAAGGTCCAATATACCTTATTTAATGTCCATTTGTATCATTGGAACCAAGGAAAACAAAGCCCAAAAGTATGGCAAAATAATTTAAAAGTTTCAGATTTTTGGTGACAGTTCCAGTACTGTGTGCCGGTACGGTTTGCTTTCTGGAAAATACGTACCGGTACGGTTTTCTTTCTGGACCAGACTATACCGGTACACTTTGCCCAATTTTGTCTTTTTCACCTGTTTTCCATTTCCAATCCATTTCAAACTATCTCATTTTCATCCAAAACATGCATGATGGAGTTTTTCACATAAACCCTCATTGTTTACAAGTCATTACAATTAATTTACATGAATTTACAATGCCAAAACGAGGTTTTAACAAAAGTTTACAAAAAAAACTAAGGTTAAAGGCCACAAGTTGGCCCCTCTTCACCCTTGAGGCTCATAATGAGGATCATCCGCTAGAGTGTATCTCGCACCTGAAACATTTTCCCGTATAGGGTGAGCCACGCTCAGTAGAATATTTCCTACAGAGGCTACTCCCTAACTTAAGTGCATATGCAATATTCATATACAACATTTTCCAACAACAATCATTCCAACCAATATTTATGCAAATCAATGTTGGAATCAACATGTCATGCCATGATATCAGATGAGACCCACTCATGCAATTTAACCCCGAGCCTTCACCGACTCCCACTACACAATGCAATGCGCATGTGTAATGAATCCGTCAATTGACAAAAAATGCATCCAATGATTGTTTAAAATAAAAGTAATGCATTTGTAAAACCAAATCATTGTGGATGTTTCCCATTGAATGGATATTTTTATAAAACAAAATCTTGTGTCTTTGTTGGGTAACGGATTTTGGAATCTCACTGCCAGCTCCGTACGCCTTTCTATACTTTTTGGACTTGCACCGACGGAGTGGATGAACCAGTAGCCAGGCCTTGCACTCGAGGATGTGTCAAGCCCTTCTTGCTATACGCGACACAATTCTTCTTTTCTATGCAACCATGGAAACTCTGTTGAACCTTGGTTCAACGGTACCGAGGCCATTTGTCATCCACCAAGGATGGTGTTTGACCTAAACCATGCACTCATACCCATGAAATGCGATGTATTCTCCGTACATAATGCAATGTAATGAACCATTACGCTATCAACATCATGCTCAATGTAATGAATGCCAACGAGCCAACTTAACCCACACATCTCAACATGTGTCAAGGTAATTTATATCACATGCATATAATCACCAATAACAACAATTCACAAGTTTGTTATACATAAGTCATGCTATAACAACTTAAGTTTCACTTAGACATTCTATGCAAAATACCATCAAGTCACAACATTTCTCACATCATTTACAAGGCATAACATAAAACATATAGCATGCCCACATAACACCCATTTTTCATAGAATTACACAATAGTTGCAACCCACCAATTCCGATCTAGGAATTTTACTTAATTTGGGTCAAATTCACACACCCAATTCACCAATCACCCAATTTCGTCAATTTCACCACCATAGACAAGTGATATATATAGCTATCCATCTAACCATTACATATAACACTCTAGGTTGTAAAATAAACCCAAGTAGGAAGGAACCCTACCTCTTAAAGCGTAAACCCATTTGGTAGAAGCCCTCAAGACTCAAATTCTCGCCCCAAGCCCTTGATTCCATCAAGCTTAGTTTTGAAATTTTGGTGAAATCCCTCATTTTTGGTTTGGTCATGTAGCCCTCGTCGAGGAGAGCAACTTTTTCTCTTGGCCCGAGTGGATCCGAAGTCTGTGGAGTCGTAGATCGTAGAGAGATGGTGGAGAGCTCCTCTTTTTCCATCTCTTCCCCTCTCACATTAACTGCCTAAATAAAATGTGGAGGAAATCAGATTTACCCCCTTTTTATACCCTCCATTTACCTGGCTCACATTGTGCCACACAGTCTTTTTTTTTCGGGTCCGTTTTCATCCCGAAATGATTAAATTTCATCCTGGTTCAAGTCCAAATTAATTTTATTTTAATTTTCCTTAAATTATTTTCTAAAATTTGAAATTTTATCAAAAATACCATTTTTGGGTCACCCGAGACTCGACCGTCTCGTAAAACACAAAAAATCTGACTATCTCAGAATTCAATGAAATTTGACGTGATAACTAAATTTCGCGAGACGAATTCAACGATGGGATCCATTTCGTCATCCGAGATCTAGAAAATTTCAAGTTTTCAACCCATACTGTAGTGGCAAAATTATCGTTTTGCCTTTGTTTACAAAAGTTTAAATTTACCGGATTTTACAACCCAAACAAGCAGAGAGAACTCATAGAGCTCAATAGAGGAGTGAGAGAGAGACAAGACCTTTCTTGAGGCCATTATAGCAATGATCAAGGCAATATCAAAGATTACTTGGAGCACAAGGCATATGGAAGAAATCTCTACCAGTTACTTGTGAGAAAGAGAGGCTTTCATAGTGAAAGATTTAGAAAAACCTTTAGGATTCCTAAAAAAACTCTCGTTTTAACACTTTATATCTATCACCTACCGGTAGAACATACACGACCTACCAGTACAAAGACTCTCTATTTATAATATACTGGTAGTACATACACATTCTACCGATAAAACTACAAAATTCTTGAACATTTTCTATTTTCTATTTTTTTTTAATTTTTTTCTGTTTTCTTTTAATAAATCAAAACAAAACTAACTCTAGACTCAACATAAAAAACAATGATCTAATTTCATGCTCAATTCTTAAAATTATGCAACAAAACTTGATCCGATTAAAATCCAAAATTTCATGCCTTGGAATTTAAAAACTAAGCAAAAATCATATTCGTAGGCAATCACGATTGAATTTAACCTATGCAATAAGCCTTTAAACCCCTAGGTGATTTCTAATGGACATGTTTTGTCTTGTGAAGGTTTTCAGAAAAAATACCTACAAACTTGTCTAATTTAGCTATTCCGATTGCATCATTTTCATCAAATTCAACAAAAACAAAATGTCAATAGAATTTAAGCTCATTCACACATAACTATTTTCAGGCCTGAACAACATGCAAAAGTATTCTCACATATTACCATCAGAAATTCATGTGTGTGTGTCACATCAACTAGCTTAAGAAATTTGTCAAACAAAATTCTCATCTCTTTTTAGCTATTCAAACTAACTTTGACAACAATTCTCCCAGATTCCACTCAGAATAGATCTCTCTAACTATCATGACTGTTTCACTCATGGTATATATGGGTAGAATTTATGTTAACAAAACAAGTATATCCGACATATATTTCCAACAATGAAAAACATTATGAAACAAATCTATATTGGCAGAATTTCATGACAGAATGTCAAAGTAAAAAGAATGACACCATTGATGTATCTCTCTATCCATGAAATTCAATTTACCATCATTCTCATGATCAATCAGGATTTGTTATGGTGATAATGGGGTTATGGGTAAGGGTAAAAGAAACAAAGTATTAAGGAATTCAAAAAGAGTTATCCCAAGATCCCTTTTTGCTTTCTTTTGTAACACTTAACTCCTCCTTTTGAACATATTTTTCTCTCTCCTTACTTTCACTTCATTCTCTTTTCTTTCTTTGCCCTTTTTTTTAAAGCCTTTGGTTTTTTTTTTCAAATATTCTACTGATTCTTCCACTTTTTCTATTCAGTTGCATTCCCTTTTTTTTTTATGTTGCCCATGTTTGAGTTTTTGCCCTAACTCTCTCAGTTTCCATGATAAAAATTTAGCAATTCACAAGATAATATATATATATTAACTTGGCTTGGTTAACTTATGGCTAAGAATTGGACATTCAAATAGGTTTAATCACGACTTTGAGGGAAAATTTTCAGAAAGAATTGGCTAAAGCTCAAAGTTATCCAAAGATGGCCCAAAATCTTTTTCCAAGAAAATGACAAATTTAATTGATGGAGAAACAATCAACTAACCATTCCTCATACTCTAACCAAAACAAATGTAATGAGACTATTGAAAGAAGTGATGAAAGAACTATTTCTTGAGTAAGTGGCATATAAACCTCCAAAATGATAGGCTCTAAACTCACTAGGTTATATATTTGTCTCCACTATACATTTCAAGCTTTGAAAAACAAAAGCTCATTTCAAAAATCACCACAACTAGACAACCAAGGAGCATAAAATTTGAGTTTTTGATGGCAATAACGCATAATACCCAAGCATATAATAAATTCCATACAACAGTCCATATGCAATCAACTCAAATTACTGTCTACATATCACAATCCTCAAAGAATTCAAATCTAGCATCATATTTCAAAATAGCTAAAGCAGAATTTTTTTCATTTTTTTTCAGGAGCGACAAACAAAAAGAAACACAAAAATAAGCGAACAAACAAAATAGTGGTATAAACCCTCACCCCCAACTTAAATTATACATTGTCCTCAATGCAACAGAAATAACTATATGCAAGAGAACTAATGAAATAGATAAGGGAACGAAGTCACCTGAAAAAAATGGCTTCAAAAGGATTTCAACTACAAAACTGAAAGAAAAGTAAAGTAAAACAAACAATAACTAATGTACAATAAATCATGTAGGGAAGAAGAATCACCCATTTGTTGGAAGATCTTGATAAACAAAATCAACTAACTCCTCTGATAGAAAATCCTCTAAGAATGGCTTCAATCGCTGACCATTCATTTTAAATGTTTATCTACTCTTTGGATTCTCTAGTTCCACTACTCCATGTGAGAAAATTATACGCACTATGTAAGGGCCAACCTATTGATTGGTACTTAAATCTAGCATATTACTATATCTTTTTGGAACTAATTGTACTTTAATGGAGTTTAAGTGATGACATTTCAGGTCCTAAAGTGAACAAAGACTCAAGAACAACAAATATCACACTTGAGTGTAACACCAGTGCATTAGGGAATGAAATTGGAGAAGGTTAGAAGAAAGCAAGAACGTTTAAACGCCAACTCACGTTCGAACGTCCACTTGAACTATGAGAAGACCAGACTGCTAAGACATGGCGTGTTGTAGTTAAGAAGGAAGACCCTGAAGTATTTGAACACCACGTTTGAATGCCAACTCATGTTTGAATGTCCACTTAATTTGATTGAAGGCCAGAGTGATGAGTGGAAAAAGCCAAGATGTGCATGGAGTGTGTAAATGGGTTTTCACAGAAGACCACAGGTCACTCGAGTGAGGAGGTGTAAGCCCATATGATGTTTGAACGCCCACAAATCAAAGACAACAGAAATGTTCGGACGCCAGACAATGTATGAACGCCTATAAAGGAAAAACATATACAACGTTCAAATGACAACTCACGTTCGAACGTTCTCCACAAACAGACAGCAGAGTGGTTGGCTTTCACTTGAACTTGGGCGACATACACTATTATTTCACCACCCCTCATCTTCCTTGCCTATAAATACTCCCCTTGGGAGAGTCTTTGGAGAGAGGATGTTCTTGTAGAAGACTAAAACTTGGTTTGTAAGACTTAGACTACACCAAGAACTAGTCAAGAACTTGATGGAGGTTAGGAATCCCACTCATGTAGCTAGTCTTAGATGTATGTATATTTGCTTGTATCAAGAGAGTTAGTTCATCTTTTGGTTGAGGAAGAAACCCTCCATCTTGTAGTTAAGGAAGCAACCCTCTATTTGTTAGTTGAGGAAGCAACCCTCCATTTGTTGGTTGAGGAAACCACCCTCCAAAAGTGACTAGCTTTCTTCTACTTTCATTGTTTATGTTTTTCACTTCCATTGCTTGAGCTTCCTTATTTCTTAGAGGAGTGAAACTCTTCCACTTTTCTAGAGATTTACCATAGTCGTGAAGGGTGGAACGTGATTCACTCATTCTTCATTGAAGATTGGCTCCTTGTTTATTATACTTTACCTTGTAAGTTCTCTACTTGGAGGGATGAGTATAACTCACTTTTCTAACTTTAACCAAGCCATGAAGAGTGAGTAGTTCCTCATTTACTCTTTAGTAAGAGGTGATGAACATGTATTGATTATCTGAAAGTTATATTTGTGCATTTCCTTTATGTTTTAATGCTTTATATTCCACTTGCTTATTGAATGATTGATTGCATCTAGCAAAGCTAAGGTACTTTGTATAACCAGGGGTTCTTTCTATGTCACGGATGACTCTTGCATGGAAAGATTCGTTGGTTCAAGGCAAGTACCCTGGCTAGATTTTCATGACAACATTTCAATCTTCACCATTATTGTGCTTTATTTAAAGAATGGAACATTAATGTCATAGTTAGATGCCTTGTTGAAACACTTGCTTGTTTGTAGACGGGTTAAATCTTGGCATAGGCAATTCTTGTCAATTTCTAGAAAGGCATCGGAATCATGTGCTTAATTCTTACAATCCATCTTTACCTTCCAATTAATTTTCTGTTGACACGGGAATTAATTGAGTTATAAAACACAAGTATAATAAATCGGATGATTGACTACATGTTCTGATTCTCAAGCTAAAGGATGACTGTTTTACATTTGACTTTATCTTATATTTTGTCTAGAAAACTTTTGGAAAGAATCTTCCATTCTATTGAAAGAAATCTCATAACTTCAAACTCTCAAGGTTTCCAGTTACTTGGTCTCTGTCACTGCTTACTTTAGAACATCAATCATAGTTCCCTGTGGATTCAACTCCGAACTTAACCGGATTATTACTACAGCTTGACCGCTTGCACTTGGGTGTACACATTTCGGATCAAGTCAAGTTTTTGGCACCGTTGCCGGGAACCGTAAAAGGTGTTTTTCTGTAAAAGATAAAAAAACCTCTGTTTATGTATAAATATTTGCTTCACTATGTATAAATTTGTTTTAATTATTTTTTTTTTTTTGAAGATGCTCTTCACTATCAAAATTTACTAGTAGAATCTTCTGGATCTGTGAATCAACAAGAACCACCTTTACCTAGATCAGTAGCAGACTCTTGTGAAAGTAAAATGGAAAATGATGATAGACGAGGAGAAATTCCTGTGAGAGAGGGGGAAGTGCCTAACATTCGAACTCTGTGGGATTACTTAAATCCCACAAGAAATAGTGTTCCCTCTTGTTTTATCTTTCCTGAAGAGGCACCCCTCTTTACTGTAAAAACGGGAACGGTTCAACTAGTCCCTCAATTCCATGGACTCGAAATAGAAAACCCATATCTGTACAGAAAAGAATTTGAGGAAGTATGTGGAACCTTTCAAGACAATTCTGAGCTAGCCAAAATGAAACTTTTTTTCATTTTCTCTAAAGGATAAAACTAAGCAATAGCTAAATTCTTTAAAAACTCTTTCAAAACCTGACTAGCAAGCACTACAAAATGAATTTTTTAAAAATTTTTTCCCTCTACACCGCACTAATGCACTGAAAATGTAAATCATGAATTTTTTGATCAAAGAAGGAGAAATATTTTACTAAAATTGGGAGAGATTCAAAGATATACTCTAATCCTGCCTGCACCATGCTTTTGAGAATTGGACCTTGGTAGGATTCTTCTATGACTCTTTACCCACTAGACTCAAAATGATGGCTCAAGGAAAGTTTATAAGTAAAAGTCCATAGGAGGCATTTAATTTTTTTGACACCATATCTACCAGTTCTCAGATGTGGGACTCAGCCTCCCCTACCATTGTTGAACCCAAACCATCTACTTCCCAAGGGGGTAAGTATGTCTTGAAAGATGATCATAACCGAAGAGAAAAAATCTCCACCATGTCTCGAAAGCTTGAAGCTTTAGAGATGAAAATGGTTCATCAAGTTGATGTTGGCCCTTTCATGGAACAAGTGTGTGGGATCTATGCACTGACAGGACACCCTACTCGGGAGTGTCCAACCATTCCAGCATTCAAGGAAGTTTTGTTGGAACAGACAAATGTTATTTCTAACTTTAACAAGCCTTACTCCAACCCGTACTCTGAAACATACAATCCCGGGTGGCGGAAACACCCGAACTTCAATTGGAGAAACACACAACCAACTTCCATGAATCAATAACAAGGTTCACACCCACAACCTCAAGGACGTCCCACGTATCAATCATACCAAGCACCACAAAAGAGGAGCCACGAGGACACACTGAATCAGTTCATGCAAAGTCAAATGAACTACAACAATAATTTCACTCAGGCTTTCACTGATTTTAAAATGCATACCACTTAATATTTTGAGGATCTTAAAAGCCACATCCAAAAATTTGACCCAATCCATGACCACACATGAGAAGGGCAAGTTTCCTGCCCAACCAAAACCACCACAAGGCCAATTTGAGGTGAAAAATCCTGAAATCATGGAAACTCCACAAGCCCAAGCCCAAGTTGTCACTACACTGAGGAGTGACAAGGTGATTGACAAGACCATTAGGGACATGCTAATCTGCAAGCCAAAACCTGAGTCAATCCTAGTTAACTCACCAGTTGAGCCTAACCCAGTTGAACCTGAGAGAGTGGAGCCTAAACTTGTAATTGAGGAGGAGCCTGAACTTGTGATTGAACAAGATTTAGAACCACCAAAAGAAAAGGGACCATCATGTCCTATTCCTGCTCCTTTTCCTCATAGACTCAAAACTGCACAGAAGTTGAATAGTCAGCCTAAAATTTACAAGCTTTTTAAGCAAGTAAAAATCAACATCCCACTTCTGAATGCAATCAAACAGGTTCCATCTTATGTCAAGTTTCTGAAAGACTTGTGCATAGTCAAAAGAAGCCAAAATGTTCAAAAAGAGCCTTCCTGACAGAACATGCCAGTGCCTTGCTTCAACACAAAATCCTTCCAAAATACAAAGATCCAGGGTGTCCGACTGTGTCGCGTGTCATTGGAACTTTCAGAATCGAACAAGCACTGTTAGACCTAGGAGCTAGTGTCAACTTGCTCCATTTTTCTGTTTACCAGTAGTTGGGTCTGGGAGAACTCAAACCCACAAGTGTCACACTTCAGTTGGCAAATAGATCTGTCAAAATCCCTAGGGATATTATGGAAGATGTACTTGTCCAAGTGGACAACTTTGTATTCCCTGTTAACTTCATCGTCCTTGATACTCAGCTAGCAAAGCATTCAGAGAACCTAATTCCCGTAATTCTTGGACGACCCTTCCTAACAACTTCAAATGCACTAATAAATTGCAGGAATGGGGTCATGAAATTAACCTTTGGGAATATGACTCTTGAGCTAAATATTTTCAATGTTTCCAAACACCCAGGAGAAGACAAAGAAGAGGGAGAAATAAATTTTATTAAGTCATTGGTTCAGAACCATCTGAATAACACATTATGTGAAAATTCCACTGAATCCTCTCTGTCAAAATCTATCATATCTGAGACAACAGATGATGATCCAAAGAATTACCCAACTCATGCTGTTGATACATGGATCCCCAAATTTGAGGAACTTTCACCAAGTGGCACAAAGCCGCTCTCATCAAGTGACAACCACCAAAGCCTGAATTGAAACCTCTCCCATCTAACCTCAAATTTGCATTCCTAGGAGAGGACGAGTCGTACCCAGTGGCAATTTCATTTAAGGTCATAGACTTGCAAGAGTCTAAACTGATTGAAATTTTTAAAAGCCATAAAAGTACCATTGGGTGGACCATTGCTGACTTGAAAGGTCTAAGCCCGTTGATCTGTAATCATGCCATATACTTGGAAGAGGATTCAAAACCCTCTTGTCAAATGCAGCGACGATTGGACCCTCATATGAAGGAAGTTATGAAAATGAAAGTGCTTAAACTCTTAGATACAGGGATAATCTTTCCCATCTCCGATAGCAAATGGGTTAGTCCAACCCAAGTTATGCCTAAAAAGTCTGGGGTCACAGTGGTAAAAAATGATGCCAATGAACTAGTACCAACTAGAGTTGTCACAAGATGGCGGATGTGTATTGACTATCGAAAACTCAATTTGGTGACTAGGAAAGACAATTTTTCTCTTCCCTTTCTAGACCAGGTTCTAGAGAGAATTGCAAACTATGAATTTTACTGTTTCCTAGATGGGTATTTCAGGTACAATCAAATTGAGATAGCACTTAATGATCAAGAGAAAACTACATTCACATGCCCCTTTGGCACTGTTGCATTCAAAAAGATGTCATTTGGACTTTGTAATGCTCCTGCAACATTCCAAAGATGCATGTTGAGTCTATTCAGTAACATGGTCGAGAAATTTTTAGAAGTATTCATGGATGACTTCTTTGTCTATGGTGACTCGTTTGATTTGTGTCTGGCCAATCTAGAAAAGGTGCTGATAAGGTGTCAAGAAGCCAATCTGGTGCATAATTGAGAGAAATGTCATTTCATGGTAACACAAGACATTATCTTAAGCCACATTTTGTCGTCTGAGGGCATGAAAGTTGACAAGACAAAAATAGATCTGATTGAGAATTTGCCTGCTCCCAAGACTGTAAAGGATGTCCGATCATTCTTAGGACATGCAGTCTTTTACAGGAAATTCATAAAGGATTTCAGTACCATAGCAAAACCCATGTGTTATCTCCTAAGTCAGGACGTAATCTTTGATTGGAATAAAGCGTGCCAGCAAGTTTTTGATAAGCATAAAGGCATGTTAATTTCTGCCCCAATAATGCAGTCCCCTGACTGTACTCTGCCCTTTGAACTAATGTGTGATGCAAGTGATTATGTTGTAGGTGTTGTATTGGGACAAAGAAAAGATAAGAAATCACATGTCATTTACTATGCAAGTAAAACTTTGCATGATGCTCAAATAAATTATTCAACAACTGAAAAAGAATTGCTTGCGGTAGTTTTTTCTTTGGAAAAATCTTTATCTTGTTGGTTCTTTTGTTACTGTGTTCACTGACCATGCAGTATTAAAATTCTTGCTCACAAAGAAGGATACTAAGCCTAGGCTCTTAAGATGGATACTCTTACTCCAAGAGTTTGACCTGGTCATTAAGGATAAAAAGGGTGTTGAGAATGTGGTGGCAGACCATCTGTCCAGATTGACGTATGACTTTCACGAAGATGGATTGCCAATCAATGAAAAATTCTCCGACGAATAATTTTCATAATTGATGAGACTCCATGGTACGCTGATATTGCCAATTTTCTTGCTACTGAAACATTCCCTCCATGCTTCTCCCCTATGAAAAAAAAGAAATTTTTGAGGGAGGTTCGTAACTTCATAAGACGCTGCATCCCCACTCATGAAAGTAGATAGGTAATATCATTTTTCCATTCTGAAGCATGTGGTAGCCATTTCTCCTCAAGAAAAATTGCTGCAAAAATCTTGGAGTGTAAATTTTACTGGCCCACACTTTTACAAGATGTCCATGTCTTTTGTTTAATTTGCGATAGATGCCAAAGGTTGGGAAGCATTTCAAAAACAAACATGATGCCCTTAAACCCGATTCTTGTGATTGTAATTTTTAACTGTTAGGGCATTGATTTTGTGGGACCATTTCCCCCCTCCTTTGGCTATCTATACATTTTAGAGGCCGTAGATTATGTATCCAAATGGGTTGAAGCAATACCATGCCAGAATAATGATCACCAAACGGTGATCAAATTTCTAAAAGAAAATATTTTATCTCAGTTTGGAGTTCCTAAATCAATCATAAGTGATGGGGGGCTCATTTTTGCAATCGTCCTTTCTAGAATTTGATGAAAAAATATTTGATTTTTCACAAAATTACGACCCCTTATCATCCATAGACTATTGGATAGGCTGAATTGGCTAATCGGGAGATCAAATTAAGTTTATAAAAAATGGTAAATTCAGACCGCAAAGATTGGCCGTCAAGACTAACTGATGCAATCTAGGAATATTGCACTGCTTTTAAAATAATTTTGGGCATGTTTTCCTATCGATTAGTCTATGAAAAGCCTTGTCACCTACCTGTGGAATTAGAGCATAGGGCATACTGAGCCATTAAAGCAATGAGCAATGACTTGAACAAGGCCAAACTTTCAAGAAACCTGCAAATTAATGAAGTAGAGGAATTGAGAGATTAAGCATATGAGAATGCGAAAATTGCAAAATCCATGATGAAAATTTTTCATGACAAAAACATTGTGCGAAAGTCTTTTGAACCTTCTCAAAAAGTCTTGTTGTTTAATTCAAGGCTCCGCCTCTTTTCTGGTAAGTTAAGATCAAGATGGATAAGACCTTATATTGTCAAAAAGGTGTTTGGACACGGAGCAGTAGAAGTGGAAAACCTATCAAACGGTAATATCTTTACTGTTAATGGTCAGCGGTTGAAACCATTTTTGGAAGATTTTGTTAAAAATGTGAAAACCATTCTTTTAATGGACCTAGAAAATCCCTCCAAGAATTGCGCCTGCCGACACAAAAAGGGGTTGGGTCAGAAAAAACCTGATAAAAACCAACCTGAGTGGACGCATTTATAAGGCATCCCCCCTTTTTCTCTTTTTCCCNAGGGTCGGGTCAGAAAAAACCTGATAAAAACCAACCTGAGTGGACGCATTTATAAGGCATCCCCCCTTTTTCTCTTTTTCCCCCACCCCCTTTTCCTCTCTTACCACGCCCTTCTGTCCCTTTCCCTTTTCTCTTTTCTTCTTCTTCTTCTTCTTCTTCTTCTTATTTCTTCGCTATTAACGATCCTCTATAACCACGATTCAACTCGCAACAATACCATGACCATATTACCCAAAGACCCAATCCTTTGTCTCATGATCTGCATGTGTTTACTCTATTTTTACATGGTTCTTCTTCTTCTATCTGCACTCAAAATCAAGGATTTTCATCCTAACAGAAACCCAGATCCGTGAAGAGATGATTAATTTGTATATTTTTCTTGTAGGTTTTCGGCAGATGAACAGATCTCTACATTTCAACCTCATCTCCAAGCTCAACATATCGGTAAATTCGAAACATTGGAGATAATGTTCAGTTTAGGTTAGGGGGTGAGAACAATTCATATTTTGTGAGAATAATTCATATTTTGTGCCTGTATAACTTTTATTTTTGCTATTTTTGATCATATTGTGTACCTTGCCTTGAATTTTGTATAAGATAATGATTATGTGTGTGAGTCAGCTTTGATCGTCTTTGTGACTGGCAAATGTTAAAAAATCAGATAGTGAGTCTTAAAAAGTAGAAAGCATGGATGTTAAACTTTTTTGGTTTAGTCTAGGAGTTTTACGCACTTTTCCATCTGATGTGCATACTGTGATCATGAGAAAAGCAAGACTGGTAAGAAAGAATGAGATCCGAGAAGAGCAAAAGAAACCCTTCCGTGGCAGAAGCACTTTTGCTAAATGTCATCGAGCCAAAAGACTTGGTGCCTGTAAACAGCGCGGCAGAGTCTTTTACAAGAAAAGATATAATCAGTGTTCTGAACCAATTTTTGGTCGCGCACTTGATCAATTAGACTTAATAGTGAATGGACTGAGTAAGAATTACCCTGAGACGCCATGCTATTTCGGTACTATGCTTAACCGGTTTGTGAGAGAGGAAATTAGGAGAGTCACTGGTTGTCCTCACTACATAGATATGGAGGCAGACTCATATTAGAGTAGGTGGGATTAAAGTCAAGGGTCCAAATTTTTTTAAAAAGTGTAAAAATCCTTTTTGTTTTGTACAAACTCTTTTGACTGAAATGAAAATATGGGCTAAGTAAGGAATGTCCCAAAATACCAACCTGAAGCGTGGGTAGGGATTATCTTGAGACGCCATGAATTTTTTTTGTTTAAACTGGTGTGTTTTGTCCTCTTTTATTGTGTATAGTGTAGTGCAAAAAAAATTTGATTTTTGATTCAACGTTCGAATGCCAAGTGACGTTCGAACGTTAGTCGCTTGCAGTACTCAGCCTCTGATGAAGTCTCTGATGGAAACAAAAAGTACTGAGAGCTCAACTCGTTCGAACGCCAATAGCATGTTTGAACGATGGTAACATTTGAATGCCAATAGAATGTTCGAACAAGAGTAACTTATAGTACTTTGGTCTCTGATAGAACTCAAAAGTACTGGGAGGTCACTACGTTTGAACGACACCCATGTTCGAACAATATTTTAAAAATTCTTCTACATACATTCAAACATCATGAACGTTCGAACGATCCTTCTCAGGCTATAAAAGCCTAGATCGTCTTCCCCATTTCAAAAACTCCCAAAACCCTTCAAAATCCCCTAAGCCCTAGAACCCTTTTTCATTACCCAAACCTCAATCCACCCCGCATTCCTCATTTCTACCTAAAATCGACCATTCCCATAAGAAACATCCCTTTTTTTTCACCAAAAACTCAAGATTTTCAAACCCTCACAAGCTCAAAATTGAAAACGCCATGCCTAGAGTCAAACTACCTGCTAGGCGCAACCCAATAAACCAGGAGCCAAATTTCGTGGAGGAAATAGTCGAACTAAGAGAGGGGAGGCCACCCCTTACGCTAAGATATGAAAAGACCAGATTCCCCATATCTCTAAAAGCTAACAAGTACGATAATTTCTACCAAAAGGATGTTGTGGTTTGTGAGTGTGATGTAGTGTTGTCTGATTTTGTGGAATTGGGTTTGGTTGCGGAGATAGAGAGGAGGGGATGGGTGTTGTATTTGCAAAATAGAGGGGGGGCTATTGTTGATTTGGTGATGGAGTTCTACTCCAATGCCAAGATCATCAACGGGGCAATAAGGAAGTACGTAAGGGGAACTCATGTTGATGTTGACGAAGATTATATTCAAAAAATGAGGTAAGAAGTGTCTCGGGTGCAAAAATTGACATACCCCCCGAAGAAAAATGTGGAATTGGACAATGTGGGAAAGGAGTTAACGGGGGTGACTGATTTTTCTTGGTCGGGGCAGAGGTTTCTCCGACAAGGGGAGCTCACAGACAAGTATAAAATGCTAAATTTGATTGCAGTATCCAACCTTGCCCCGATCGGGCGAAAAAATGAAATTCTTCCCGACCTGGCCCATCTATTATACGCACTTGGGAAAGGCCACAACATTGATCTCCCCACCCTTATCTTGACAGAAATGAAGAAAGGTTGTGATGTAAAAATAAACTCCCTTCCCTTCGGCACCCTAGTGATTGAAATGTGCAAGGACCATAGGGTGAGGGTAAGGTCCGAGATGGAGATCCAAAAGCCAATGGGGCCACTGAACAAAGCATCATTTAAGAGGAGCCAAGGGCATAGTGGCATCCCAGGGGCTAGGCAAGAGGTGCCACCCACCCAAGGGGTGGATGAGGTGCAGGAAGAGCTCGACTAGGAGGAAGAGAGAGAGATGGAGGCAGAGAGAGAGCAAGTACAGACAAAAGAAGCAGAACCCAGCACGACCACCCGGCGTTCTTTACGAGACATCATGCTTTGCATTGAAGCTAAGCAGGAGGAGATCCTTAGTCATCTGAGGGGTGGAGTTGGTGGAGTCAGTGGAGCTAGTGGAGATGGTGGTGGAGATTGATTTATGTTCTTGTTTGTAGGTTGTGGATGTTTCTTCTTTGGATGAGCTTCTTCTTCTTTGTTAGTTTCTTGTGGATATTTAAAGTTTTTGTGTTGTGTCCCTTCTTTTGTGGTTTATTGTGCATGATTGAGGGGTGATTGTGGTTGTTTCTTCTTCTTTAGTAGATTGTTATGGATGTTTAAATTTTTTCTTTATATTTGGTCACATCTATTGCGGATATTTGGAATTTTTGTGGATTGAACCTTTGATGTGTAAATCAAATGATCATATTTCGTGAAATGAATGGTTTAGTTTATCACTTTTATTTGTTTAAAATGCATGTATAGAATTAGCACTTTAGTAATTCTTCAAAAAAAAAAAGAAAGAAACAGATGCGGATGCTAAGGTTGCTTGTTAAAATGACTAAGCATATGATCGGTTTGACACCTAAACTTAGCAATCTAGACTTAAAATCACATTTCTTGGAAAAATGGTGTTATTTCTATGCTTAAATTGTCAAATGTACATCAACATTTATTGTTCTTTAGGTACAAGATGACCAGACTCAAAAGTGGAACTGATATATAACCGACATTCTATGAAACACCCAACATAACCAGTGGAGATGACAAAGAATACCATGGTGAGTTTTGAGCCTTGCAATGCTTTTGAGAGGATATCAACATTTACTCAAAAAAGATTTTTCACTATCTATTTTTGAATAATCTCATTACATTTGCTTTGATTGATGCAATTAATATATCCCACAGGAAAACTTTGCATACGACATATACATGTGCACATACTTGAGAAAGGATCTTAGGCCATCTTTGTTTTGACTTTGAGCCTTAGCTATTTCATTTACGAAAGTATATCCCTAGTCAGCCATGCTTGAGCCTTCAATGAATGAGTTCTTTTTTCGAAAAACCCAGATGATAACCAAGCCACAAGAGAATATACTTAACATACATTGCTATCTAACTTTCTTGCACCCTCTTACAAATCAATATGATACAGAAAGGCAATCAAAAAAATAGAAAATGGTGGCTATTTCTCAAAAGACAAATCAATGGAAACAATTGAAAAAGAAAAGAAACGAAAAAATAGGGAATTGCCAAGAAGTGAAAAATGAGAAAAATGAAAGAAAGAAATAACATTCTCAGGCAAAATGTCGAGAAGCTAGAAAGAGATGTGTTACACTACATAAAAAAGGGATAGCTTTTGAATACCATTGACGTCATTTCGTTAGCCACTAACCTCTGGCCACATTACAACCTACAAAAAATCCTAATTGATCTCAAGTCTGATGCATGTATAGGTCGTCAACTACAAGTGGGGTATGTTAAATAGTATTTTTTTAACTGCATCAATATTCTTTCATGAGATTATGCTAAGACCATGATTGGTTTACTTTCTTAAAGATTTCACTCCCTTCCTAACTGTGCATGTGATTCTTTGACTAGCCACTTTCTGATCACATGCCCTTTGAGAGACAAGTCACTATAACCTAAGCGAATATTTGCTGAGAGTACTTCTAAGAGAGGTTTGTGAAATCAAAGCTATCCATGGAAGGTGGAAAGATGGAACGTTTGTTATATAACAATTCTTGTTGCTAGAATGGTCATTCCTACTACATAGGGAATTCCAAATGTCAATGTAACAGATGCTAATTTTTGCATAGAATAAATACCTATGAAAGAGGAGCATGCGGGATGTAAGTCGAAATTGAGGTTTGGGTGTCTCAATGACCATGATGCTAATTTACTTTACCCAGTAATCCCACACACATATCTGTTCGACTGAAGTTTGTGGGTAGCTTCACTGAAAACCCTCACAAGACAACACTCGTCCGCTAGGGTAAACCTAGTGGTTCAACAGCTTGTTGTATATGCTAAATGCAACCGGATGACCTACGAAAAAGGCATTAGAAATAGTTTTGTATTTAATTGTTGTTTTATTAGTAGGGACTAGCAATATTTAGGTTGGGGGGTGTGATTGGTACTTAAATCTAGCATATTACAATGCTTTTTGGGACTAATTGTACTTTAATGGAGTTTAAGTGATGACATTTCAGGTCCTAAAGTGAACAAAGGCTCAAGAACAACAAATATCACACTTGAGTGTAACACCAGTGCATTAGGGAACAAAATTGGAGAAGGTTGAAACAAAGCAAGAATGCTCGAACACCAACTCATGTTCGAACGTCTACTTGAACTATGAGAAGACCAAACTGCTGAGACATGACATGTTGCAGTCAAGAAGGAAGACCCTGAAGTACTTGAGTACCACGTTCTAACGTCTACTTGATTTGATTGAAGACCAGAGTGATGAGTGAAAAGAGCCAAGATATGCATGGAGTGTGAAAATGGGTTTTCACAGAAGACCACAAGTCACTCGAGTAAAGAGGTCAGAGCCCATTTGGCGTGTGAATGCCCATAAATAAAAAACAGTAGAAACGTTCGAACACTAAACAACATTCGAATGCCTGTAAAGGAAAAACAGATACAATGTTCGAATGCTAACTCACGTTCGAACGTTCTCCACAAATAGATTGCAGAGTGGTTGGCTTTCACTTGGACTTGGGCGGCATACACTATTCTTTCACCACCCCCTCCTCCTCCTTGCCTATAAATACTCCCCTTGGGAGAGCCTTTGGAGGTAGGATGTTCTTGTAGAAGACTAGAACTTGGTTTCTAAGGCTTAGACTACACCAAGAATTAGTCAAGAACTTGATGGAGGCTTGGACTCCCACTCATGTAGCTAGTCTTAGATGTATGTATATTTGCTTGTACCAAGAGAGTTAGTTCATCTTTTGGTTGAGGAAGCAACCCTCCATCTTGTGGCTGAGGAAGCAACCCTCCATTTGTTGGTTGAGGAAGCAGCCCTCCATTTGTTAATTGAGGAAGCCACCCTCCAAAAATGACTAGGTTTCTTCTACTTTCATTGTTTATGTCTTTCACTTCCATTGCTTGAGCTTCCTTCTTTCTTAGAGTGAAACTCTTCCACTTTTCTAGAGCTTTACCATAACTGTGAAGGGTGGAACATAATTCACTCATTCTTCGTTAAAGATTGACTCCTTATTTATTGTACTTTACCTTGTAAGTTCTCCACTTTGAGGGATGAGTATCACTCACTTTTCTAGCTTTACCCAAGCCATGAAGAGTGAGTAGTTCCTCATTCACTCTTTAGTAAGAGGTGATGAACATGTATGGATTATCCGAAAGTTATACCTTTATGCTTTAATGCTTTATATTCCACTTGTTTATTGAATGATTGATTGCATCTAGCAAAGTTAAGGTACTTTGTATAACCAGGAGTTCTTTCTATGTCATGGATGACTCTTGCATGGAAAGACCCGTTGGTTCAAAGCAAGTACCCCAGTTTGATCTTCATGACAATATTTCAATTTTTACCATTATTGTACTTTATCTAAAAAATGAAACATTAATGTCATGATTGGATACCTTATAGAAACACTTGCTTGTTTGTAGATGGGTTAAATCTCGGCACAGACAATTCTTGTCTATTTCTAGAAAGGCATCGGAATCATGTGCTTAATTCTCATGGTCCATCTTTACTTTCCGATTAATTTTCTATTGACATGGGAGTTAATTGAGTTATAAAACACAAGTATAATAAACCGGAAGATTAACTAAATGTTCTGATCCTCAAACTAAAGGGTGATTGTTTTACATTTGACTTTATCTTATATTTTTTCTAGAAAACTCTTGGAAAGAATCTTCCATTCTATTCAAAGAAATCTCATAACTTCAAACTCTCAAGATTTCCAGTTACTTGGTCTCTGTCACTGCTTACTTTAGAACACCAATCATAGTTCCTTGTGGATTCGACTTCGGACTTAATCGGATTATTACTACAACTTCACCGCCTGCCCTTGGGTGTACACATTACAGATCAAGTCACCTATCTTAAGTGTAGCTTACCTAGAAAAATGATGAAGGTGAGATTTGTATAAAAGCACTTTCTGTCCTGGCTCAAAGTCTTCCTCAAAATAGATTTATCATGAAAATTTTTGACATTTTTCTTGTAAATCTGAGTACTCTCATCGCATCTCTTCTTATCTCTCCCAATTCATTCAAGTCTAATTTCATATCGCTACCAGCAAGTTGTAAATTGAAGTTTGCTAAATGAGAAAGAAAAGATTTGTTAAGTTCCACAAAAGACCCAATAAACCCGAGGGGAGTTTATCGAACCAAAGGTGAGCTATTCCCTTGAGGATGGTAGAGAATTCTCTACACATAACTTGATCTAGAACATTGTGGAGTAACATCAAAGATTTATAGGTTTTCAAATGATCCTTTTTTCTATCAAAACTATCTATTGAAGGTAGTTTGAATTTTGTTGGGAGTGGATAGTGTGTAGAATGTGCGAAAATGGGGATTCCAGGCGTTGAATTAGAATTTCCACAGTTTCTAAAGCTCTAGCTTTGACAGTGTGCAAAACATCACCAATTCAATCGTTTACCTCCTTGAATTTCCAATCCAGATATGCATTCTCTTCTTACTGGTGAAGAGTACCGTTTTGACTATGTTCATCCCCTACATCCCTTTTTGGGTTGCATGGAGTCTTTTTTGAATGAAAGGCTTGTTGTGGTTGCTGCTGATGTTGACCAGCAAGGGCTTGAAGGATTTGTTGAGTTTGTTGAGACAAGCTTCAATAGTTTGGTTTAGTCTACCATAATTATTCTCTAAATTGAGTTCAATCTGAGCCTCTTGTAGTTTATTAGTCCATGGGAGTTCTCAATCATGGTTTTCTCCTTTATTTATTCCTTGGAAATTTTGCTCTCTTAGGGGATCATCATCTCTAGTTACATCCATTGATCTGGTAATCATCATCCACAATTTTTCTTTGAGTAATGCTACACTAATCAAATTTTGAGACCAAATCAAGAGCTCAAATGACATGGCAACTGATTTGGACTTCTGTATTTGATGTCATGTCATTTAGGTCCCAATAAAGACTTCAAATAATCTGCTGCCATGTCATTTGGGCTCTTGATTTGATCCCAAAATTTGGTCAGCATAGCATTACTGTTTTTCTTTTACTAAATCATAAAAAATGTCAAGGATATCCAACACAGATGACGCCAAACTATTGGTGCAGAAATTTGCCCAACCTTGATGCGAGCTAATGAGCTGGTTTCCTTGCTCCTTGTCACCCTTCCAAGTGGTTTGAACAAATTAGCGTATTATTTGTTTGGCTCTCTGGAACTTTAAGTGAGGGTTCCTCAAGCTATAAGACCTAAAAGGTAAGCTGAAGACCGGAGGGAGAGCTCTAGGGGCTGACCCTCCGATGTTTAAGTTAGTATTTTTTGAAAGGGATGTAAAGGTATTTGCAAGGACTGATGTTGCATACCTTTGGTCTTCTCCCAGGCTCCCTTTTATATTATTTTTTATGAATATTGGGTACCTTAGGCTCCTTCGTTTCCCTTGGGAGTTTCAGTTTCCTTTCTTTTGAGGAGTCTCCTTTTGAATGGCGGGAAGGACTTCTCCTCATGTGGGAGGCTTTTGAATCCCAAATAGGCTTGATAAAAGGTGGGGACTCCTTTGAATATAGGAATATCTACATTTTAATTATTTATCCCGTGCAGGCATGTTGTTGAGCTTATCTCGGGGGCTTTTTGATTTTTGAATTGTAGATAACATGATCCATAAGATTCCTTTCACGTGCTTGCTAGGTAGGGGAAAACTTTATTAGGATTAAGCTTGCTCCAAGCTTTCCCAGTACTGCTAGAGTTCCACAGGTTTGCCACTTGTAATATTTTAAAAGGTGGACCGTTGCTGGAGTTTTCCAATCACAATAATCAGTTTTCTCTCACATCAAGGTGTTTTTCCACTTTTCTTATGTGGAACTCTGTGTAAAATATAATAAGTAGACAAAAGTTCGTCCCCTCACATATTATATGGTAAACCTGAACTAGGGAGCATAGAATTAATCATATCACTTAAAGTTCTATTTTTCCTTTCTTCTACTACTCTTGACTGAGGAGAATATGGGACAGTAACTTGATGAACAATTCTATTTACTCTGTAAAATTCAGAAAACTCAGCTAGAGTATATTCTCTTACTCGATCTGACCTAAGAACTTTGATTCTTTTCTCTTGTTGATTCTCCAATTCATTTTTATAAGAGATAAAAATAATAAAGGCTTCATCCTTGGTTCTAATGGGGTACACATAGCAATATTTAGAGAAATCATCTATGGAAGCTGTAAAATATCTTTTCCCATTCATTAATTCATATTTGCATCCCTTACATAACTATGAATTAATTCTAGTGTTTTTGTTTCTCTATTAACTGTTTAACAAGGTTGTCTTGGTTGTTTGGATTAAACACAAACCTCATATTTTTCATTTAGATTGATGTCAACTTTAGGAATCAAACCTAAATTCATCATTCTTTTAATTGTGTAATTGTTAACATGTCTAAAACGTCCACGCCAAACATTTGAAGAGACAATAACATTGTAAAGAGAAAAATTACTACTTTAAAGCACAAATGTAAAACTCTAACCTTAGATAATTTAATGGTATATTTTCCAATAGAAGAAAAACAAATAGCGAAAGATATGTTAGTTGTAGATTTTATATAAGGTCAATCTTTTCGAGCATAAAAGGAAAGAGAAGGCATAAAAATTTCTATAAGGAACATAAATCAAAAAATAATTTCAAGAAAGGGTGATGTGTTTGTGGAAAAACCGGGGACTTTGCTAGAAATTTGCCATCAGAAGGATAAATACAAGAAGATGTTTGATTCACTAATTAATAAAGCCAATGTAGTGGCTGCCAGTACTAGTTCTGCTAGAACCAAAGATAGGTTTGTAACTATTAATCCTGAAATTAATTTGGCATTTGAATCCACTGATTAGTGGATAGATACTGGTGCAAATATCCATGTGTGTGCTGGCAAATCCTTATTTGCTATTTATCATTTCTCAAATGAAAAATTGGTGAACATGGGCAATGCTACTGCTGCACAAGTTATTGGAGAAGGAATGGTGAATCTCTTATTAACTTCTAGAAAGGTTTTATCTCTTCATAAGGTGCAGCATGTGCCGGACATCAGGTAGAATTTAATTAGTGGCTCTCTTCTTATTCAAGATGGATGTAGATTATTGTTTGTCTAATAAANATAAAATATCTTTTCCCATTCATTAATTCATATTTGCATCCCTTACATAACTATGAATTAATTCTAGTGTTTTTGTTTCTCTATTAACTGTTTAACAAGGTTGTCTTGGTTGTTTGGATTAAACACAAACCTCATATTTTTCATTTANTTTTTGTTTCTCTATTAACTGTTTAACAAGGTTGTCTTGGTTGTTTGGATTAAACACAAACCTCATATTTTTCATTTAGATTGATGTCAACTTTAGGAATCAAACCTAAATTCATCATTCTTTTAATTGTGTAATTGTTAACATGTCTAAAACGTCCACGCCAAACATTTGAAGAGACAATAACATTGTAAAGAGAAAAATTACTACTTTAAAGCACAAATGTAAAACTCTAACCTTAGATAATTTAATGGTATATTTTCCAATAGAAGAAAAACAAATAGCGAAAGATATGTTAGTTGTAGATTTTATATAAGGTCAATCTTTTCGAGCATAAAAGGAAAGNCAAATGTAAAACTCTAACCTTAGATAATTTAATGGTATATTTTCCAATAGAAGAAAAACAAATAGCGAAAGATATGTTAGTTGTAGATTTTATATAAGGTCAATCTTTTCGAGCATAAAAGGAAAGAGAAGGCATAAAAATTTCTATAAGGAACATAAATCAAAAAATAATTTCAAGAAAAATAGTGACAAGAAAGGGTGATGTGTTTGTGGAAAAACCGGGGACTTTGCTAGAAATTTGCCATCAGAAGGATAAATACAAGAAGATGTTTGATTCACTAATTAATAAAGCCAATGTAGTGGCTGCCAGTACTAGTTCTGCTAGAACCAAAGATAGGTTTGTAACTATTAATCCTGAAATTAATTTGGCATTTGAATCCACTGATTAGTGGATAGATACTGGTGCAAATATCCATGTGTGTGCTGGCAAATCCTTATTTGCTATTTATCATTTCTCAAATGAAAAATTGGTGAACATGGGCAATGCTACTGCTGCACAAGTTATTGGAGAAGGAATGGTGAATCTCTTATTAACTTCTAGAAAGGTTTTATCTCTTCATAAGGTGCAGCATGTGCCGGACATCAGGTAGAATTTAATTAGTGGCTCTCTTCTTATTCAAGATGGATGTAGATTATTGTTTGTCTAATAAAGTAGTATTGAGTAAGAATGGAAACTTTGTAGGGAAAGGCTATGTATCTGAAGGGTTATTTAAATTGAATGTACATAAGCAAAAGTATTCCACTTTGGAGGGAGTATATCTATGACTGCAACAACATGAAATATTTCATCAATTTTCATTTTTCTTTGATTCAATTCATGAACCAAAAACTGAAGCTCATGGGCTTGTTGCACAATAGATTTGTTATCAGTTATTTTAAAATTCAGCCCTTCATCTTCTTTTCCAAATTTCTTTTCTAGGGCATCCCATTATTATTTTGCAGTAGTACAAAAAATATTATTAAGAGTATTTGACAAATCAGACAATATTCAACCATTACACAAATAATCTTTGTCATCCTGTGACACAGTTGAAGAATTATCTGATATATTAGAAGAGTTATATTGTGTTGGTGTTTCTGTTGACACACTAGGATTATGAGTAACATAATTTTCTTGTGACACGCTAGGATTAGAAATAACATAATAAAGGCCCAAAGTGGTCAGTCAATAACGCATTTGCATTTGTCATCTATGAAAATTTTGTCTAGCGAATTTCTCTTGTTTTGCAGAACTTTGTTCCTCAACTAAACTTATTAAGATTAGAAATAATTTTATTCCAGTTATTCTATTATAAAACTGTTGGAATATATAATAACTTATGTATCTTATCCTACTGATGAAAAGATCAATAAGTTTAAATGCTCTAAGTCCCCAAGACAAAAAAGTCAAACAAAATAATAATAACAAGGAAATGTTAGAATGTAGAACCCGGTTTGACGCACGATACGGAAGACACTTACTTTAGAATAGAATACCGCCACCACCCATGTGCAAATAGTTATTGACGTTCTACTCCCAAGATACAAAGAACCAAATTGAAAATCTTGATGTGCACTCAAACAAGAAACCCGACGGAATTCAATAAATCTTTAACTGCCTTTTTAAAATAAAACTTCTTGGACACTCAAAGGACTCACAAAGGTTTTACTCACAAGAAGAAAAAAATTCAAGAAAAAAATCTTTTTGGTGAATAAAATGGAATACCAAAACCAAGTGAATGGAAACCTATATATCTATATTTATACTATACTACTAATAAAAGTATTTTAAGAAAAAAACTTTTGATTCACTATTGTACCCTCATAAAATATTTTAAATACAATACCATCTTTTCATAGTCAAATATTTAAATTACAATTACATCCTTATGTATTTAAATCTTCAAATTACCCTCTAACATATCTTTTAATTCTCTATTATCTTTGCATAAATATCAATATCTATGAATTTTTTAATTAACTTCATTATCCTCGAAAAAATATATGCGTCATTATAGTTTTCAATAAAGTGTTTAAAAACTGTATCAATATTTTATTACTCTTTTCAAATATGATAACATTATGTATATATACATGTATTTTTTTTCCATCTATATTACTAATAAAGAATGAAACTTTTGCCTTGGCATGATTTCGATTCACTATTAAAGAATTTTAAATATCACACTATCCTTTCATAGTTGAATATTTAAATTATCATCATATATTTATGTGTTTAAATCTCTAAATTTTTTCTAATATCTCTTTTAATTATTTATTTACAATGTATAAATATCAGTGTTTATGAAACTTTTTAATTGACTACGTTACCTTTAAAAAATATATGCATCACTATAATTTTTAATAAAACTTTCAAAAAATTGTCATCAATGTAATATTACTCATTTCAAATATAAATATAATATTATGCTTACATATGTGTATTTTATTTTATCTAAAATTTGAACCATTTGATTTTTAAGATAAAAAATAATCTTTTATGTATTTTTTAAATATAATTTATGTTAAGTCAACGTAATTCTTCAATCAATGTAACATTTTCATGTTTTATTAAGAGTTTATATATAAAAACATTATAGTGCATTTTTAAGTAAAACTTAAATTTTAGAATTTTAATATTCTTTTAAAATATATATTATAGAGTAATATATTATAATTTAGGGTTAATATCGTTTTTAGTCCCTGAAATATGCATGCTTTGACAGTTTGGTTTTCATTGTATTAATTTTATCAATTTGATCCTTAAAATATTTAGTTAATATTTAAATGATCCATACACAGACTGCCTGTTAAGTTTTTGACAGAAGTAATCACGTGATGGTGTCTGACGAAGTGACACGTAGTCACTTCCGTTACAAAACTTAATTGACTGTCTGGTTAGGGATTATCTAAACAAGAATTGAATATTTTAGGGACCAAAAATCATAAATTTCAATGAAGAACTATAGAATAAGATAACTATAAATCACAATTATAAATACAAATTAGATAAAAAAAAAATCAGAATAATGTGTACATTAATATTAATTATTCTTCATAGTTATTATGTATTAACTAAGATTTATAACATAGTAATATACTTTTCCACTTTTTCCTATCCTCCACTAAATGATTGTTCGTCATTAGGGAAACTATGTAGACAGCGATATTATTTATGTCTCTTAATCTTCTTTTGTTTAACCTTGTTTTTGAACAAATTCTCTCTCTCAGAAAATGGGACTAAAATCCTATGATCACCATACAAATCAGTTGGCAAAACCTTTTAGCTTTTCTCTCACCATCCAGTCTGAAAACTTTTTATTTTCTCTCTCCTTCCCTCCCTCTCTTAAACAGCCCTCCGAAATCGGATAAACCACATATACATAATATTAATGTTTTATATACGAAAATTATTTACGTGTGTGGTGCATTGCTACTATATAAAATGACACATTTTTCAAAAGGCACGAGATGAAACTGTAACGCCCCAAAAATCACCCTGGACAGCATTACCATTTAAAATCATTCATATCATGAGAGCAACTAAATAAATCAATGATTTACGAACATTCTTAATTTAACAAAATTCGGACAGAGTCTCCTTTGTTTAGTTGGTGGGTTTGCTTGGCCACCACGACCTCGTCAACGTCCATGTCCACGCACTTCGTCCATCCTGCACACCAATTCACAATTTAGCTCCTTGATGTACAAGACATTCTAAGTATAGTTCTAGTCTAAGCATAATGTTTAGATAAACTTTCAACCAACAAGATAGTTTACCCTAGTCCTATTTCTCTAGCGGTGATTCATAACCTACAGCTCCCATGTAAGACCTAAAGCCTAGGCTCTGATACCAAAATTTGTAACGTCCCAAAAACCACCCTGGACAACATTACCATTTAAAACCATTCATATCATGAGAGCAACTAAATAAATCTATGATTTACAAACATTCTTAATTTAACAAAATTCGGGCAGAGTCTCCTTTGTACGAGGAGCTCTACCCAAAACTCAACCTGTGCATTTATACTACATTGATCATACCGGGTCCATTTAACCATCAAATAAAAATATTTCATTCATTATATGTACTATCCACAATGTCATCCCAAAAGAATAAGCCAAGTTATGACAGTTACATCCCAAAAGAATTACACTCAACTTTAGCAGCGGAATAAACAAAATACTAGACTATTTATGATCGTAAATAGATTTCTTAGTCTAGTACAAAAATAACTATAGCCCTAGATGTCCACCTCGGGATCTAGAATCCCCTTGGGTGGGGCCTCCCCATGCCCCGGCTCATCAGCTCCGAGGTCCTCCTCTAGCACCAAATCTGAAAAATATTTAACGGTAGGGGATGAGCACGAAACTCTATAGCAAAATCCTCCCAACTCAAACAAGGTTTAAAAAAAATATAAAACAGGTCGGTCTCATTTCACAAATAACATATATAACTTTGAAAATAAAAATCAGGACATTTAAACAGATCTCAAGTTTAAGCACAACAATAATTTAAGACATAAATGAATCAAATATCCAACAACTAGTTCATTCCACCATAAATAGTTTCTCCCAAGTTCCTGCAGAATCCCATACTTCCCAAGATTCTTGTAGAAACCATTTCTGGTACAATAAACAATAACCATTTTTCTATATTTGTATCTTAGGTATGAAGTAAGATTTTGCATGGTCACCATTGAAAATATCATGACCCATGTACAAACCACACAATTTTCTTTTTCCACGATACCCCGTGAGTGATAATGGTTTAGCCTTCGTAAGGCACTAACCCCATTACGAGTGGTAGGAATAGTTCAACCCACACAGAGTAAGAAGTCGTCTACCCACTCCATGATACCCGGTCAATAGAAACCCATGTTTATCCCCACAACCACACAAGAGATACAATACCAACTATTTTCTCAAATACAAATAATTCCATAAACCTCCAATCACATGGGTATTTCTCAAATCACAAGAGAATCAAATAATCCCAATAGAACATTATAAAAGAAAAGCATGAGATCATCATAAATATTATTTCATTACTCAACACAAAGCACTAGAGTTTTCGGAATCAACAATAATGGAGAAATTAAGGGAAAACCCCCTTTTTCTTAAAAACTAAGTTTTGAAGCAAGTAAATGAGTTTTAATGGTTACCCAACCACCAAAATGCTTAAAACATGACAATAAATATAAGAATACCAAGAGTCAAGTATATAATAACAAGTAATTAAGATTTTTAAGCCAAAAGAATACATATAAACTAACCCTAACCTCAATGTAAGAGAATATGAAAAATTCCCCTACCTTGAATCAAAGTTGCAAACCAAAATCCAAGCTCAAGAGACCTCCTTTCTCCCTTTACTCCTTTCCTCTATCTTCTCCTAGGGTGCTAAGAAGTTTGGGGTGAGAGTGGAGTGAAAGAAATAGAGGCAAATGGGCTAAAATATGTGTTTTAAACACAGCAGTCCTGACGGGTTACTGTTCACAGGCTGCAATTTGGGTTTTCTCCAAAATTATGGTTTTGCCACTAAAAATCTCCAATTTAACCCATATGACTACCCTAAGGTTTTTTGACGTTTCGGATTTATTTTTAATGTTATTTTAACCTCAAAACATTTATTTTTATGATTTATTTCAAAATTAAAATAAATGTACACTCGAAATATTAAAATTACTATCTTATTCCCCGAACCGCCATATGTGCTAACGGCTATCCCAAATTCTTATGGTTTCAATATATATNAAAATTATGGTTTTGCCACTAAAAATCTCCAATTTGACCCATATGACTACCCTTAAATTTTTCGACGTTCCGGATTCATTTTTAATGTTATTTTAACCTAAACAAATTTATGTTTATGATTTATTTCAAAATTAAAATAAATTTACACTCAAAATATTAAAATTACTATTTTATTCTTCCGAACCGCCATATGTGCTAACGGCTATCCCAAATTCTTANGAAAATAAATTTATACTCAAAATATTAAAATTACTATTTTATTCTTCCGAACCGCCATATGTGCTAACGGCTATCCCAAATTCTTATGATTTCAATATATATGGTTTATTCTTACGTCATTAAATATATAAAAATCACTAAACAAGTACATTAATATATTAATATAAACATGTGGGGGTTTATACCTATAAAGTCTAAGAAGAAAACACTATACTTTACNTTCCGAACCGCCATATGTGCTAACGGCTATCCCAAATTCTTAAGGTTTCAATATATATGGTTTATTCTTACGTCATTAAATATATAAAAATCACTAAACAAGTACATTAATATATTAATATAAACATGTGGGGGTTTACACCTATAAAGTCTAAGAAGAAAACACTATACTTTACTATCCAAGGAACACCATAGTGCAAATTTTTGGTCAACTTCAGAGAATAANTACTATTTTACCCATGATTCTATCTAATTCAATTCAATCCCATCGTTTGTTTGGATATATACAGGAGACCCCTCAAAACACTTGGTTGAAGCAAGCACACAGAGAGGCAAAGTTTAACCTTAGTTTTATTCTCTACACACACACACACACACATATATATAATGTCTGTGTATCTACAAAGATTTTGAAAGATGAATATTGAACAAAAGCAAGAAAATTCTTTGATTGAATACTTCATCAAGCAAGCTTCGGTACACAAAGGTTCTTCACTTTCCGTCTTTTTCTTTGCCTCTGTGCAACAGTCCTTGGACGAGTTCTCACAATGATGCTTGGACGAGAGTGACATGAGAAAGAGAGGGGCAAATAGATCTGGATCTCCATCGGCCATAAGATCGAAGCAGATCTAGATCTCCACAGTGAGCCAGATCTGCTTCTATCTTAGTTCAGATAGAGAGAGAGAGACTTACCAGAGACCAACAACCAAGACGTCTTCGTCGCCTTCACAGTCTTCGTCACCTTCACAACCTTGAAACGAAGAAAGAAAGAGAGGGGTAGATAAGTAATTACCCAGCTTATCCAGTCGGTTGGGATTTAAACTCAGGGGGGAGGTAAGTTAATTTTAACCTATGTAGGAGGGTTAATTTGTACTGTAACAACTGGGTCAAGGTTTGACTTGGGATTGTTATCTAGTCTCAAAAAATGCTTCTCAAACAAATGATTCATGGGACCCACTGTCTTAATAACCTATCATTATGGTGTTAATTCACCTTAACCCATTATCCAAACACACCTTACTGCTTGTTCGAATTGCTTGAAGAGACATAAGATGTCATTGTTCGTCGAATAAACACATTGTTAAATGAACAGTAACACATAGAAAGACACTTTTGTTCACTGAACAAAGACGAAAAACATCCCAGGAGTGTGAACATACACAACCCAAATGGCGCCAAATTCAAATAATTAACGGACANAACTTCATTATCCTCGAAAAAATATATGCGTCATTATAGTTTTCAATAAAGTGTTTAAAAACTGTATCAATATTTTATTACTCTTTTCAAATATGATAACATTATGTATATATACATGTATTTTTTTTCCATCTATATTACTAATAAAGAATGAAACTTTTGCCTTGGCATGATTTCGATTCACTATTAAAGAATTTTAAATATCACACTATCCTTTCATAGTTGAATATTTAAATTATCATCATATATTTATGTGTTTAAATCTCTAAATTTTTTCTAATATCTCTTTTAATTATTTATTTACAATGTATAAATATCAGTGTTTATGAAACTTTTTAATTGACTACGTTACCTTTAAAAAATATATGCATCACTATAATTTTTAATAAAACTTTCAAAAAATTGTCATCAATGTAATATTACTCATTTCAAATATAAATATAATATTATGCTTACATATGTGTATTTTATTTTATCTAAAATTTGAACCATTTGATTTTTAAGATAAAAAATAATCTTTTATGTATTTTTTAAATATAATTTATGTTAAGTCAACGTAATTCTTCAATCAATGTAACATTTTCATGTTTTATTAAGAGTTTATATATAAAAACATTATAGTGCATTTTTAAGTAAAACTTAAATTTTAGAATTTTAATATTCTTTTAAAATATATATTATAGAGTAATATATTATAATTTAGGGTTAATATCGTTTTTAGTCCCTGAAATATGCATGCTTTGACAGTTTGGTTTTCATTGTATTAATTTTATCAATTTGATCCTTAAAATATTTAGTTAATATTTAAATGATCCATACACAGACTGCCTGTTAAGTTTTTGACAGAAGTAATCACGTGATGGTGTCTGACGAAGTGACACGTAGTCACTTCCGTTACAAAACTTAATTGACTGTCTGGTTAGGGATTATCTAAACAAGAATTGAATATTTTAGGGACCAAAAATCATAAATTTCAATGAAGAACTATAGAATAAGATAACTATAAATCACAATTATAAATACAAATTAGATAAAAAAAAAATCAGAATAATGTGTACATTAATATTAATTATTCTTCATAGTTATTATGTATTAACTAAGATTTATAACATAGTAATATACTTTTCCACTTTTTCCTATCCTCCACTAAATGATTGTTCGTCATTAGGGAAACTATGTAGACAGCGATATTATTTATGTCTCTTAATCTTCTTTTGTTTAACCTTGTTTTTGAACAAATTCTCTCTCTCAGAAAATGGGACTAAAATCCTATGATCACCATACAAATCAGTTGGCAAAACCTTTTAGCTTTTCTCTCACCATCCAGTCTGAAAACTTTTTATTTTCTCTCTCCTTCCCTCCCTCTCTTAAACAGCCCTCCGAAATCGGATAAACCACATATACATAATATTAATGTTTTATATACGAAAATTATTTACGTGTGTGGTGCATTGCTACTATATAAAATGACACATTTTTCAAAAGGCATGAGATGAAACTGTAACGCCCCAAAAATCACCCTGGACAGCATTACCATTTAAAATCATTCATATCATGAGAGCAACTAAATAAATCAATGATTTACGAACATTCTTAATTTAACAAAATTCGGACAGAGTCTCCTTTGTTTAGTTGGTGGGTTTGCTTGGCCACCACGACCTCGTCAACGTCCATGTCCACGCACTTCGTCCATCCTGCACACCAATTCACAATTTAGCTCCTTGATGTACAAGACATTCTAAGTATAGTTCTAGTCTAAGCATAATGTTTAGATAAACTTTCAACCAACAAGATAGTTTACCCTAGTCCTATTTCTCTAGCGGTGATTCATAACCTACAGCTCCCATGTAAGACCTAAAGCCTAGGCTCTGATACCAAAATTTGTAACGTCCCAAAAACCACCCTGGACAACATTACCATTTAAAACCATTCATATCATGAGAGCAACTAAATAAATCAATGATTTACAAACATTCTTAATTTAACAAAATTCGGGCAGAGTCTCCTTTGTACGAGGAGCTCTACCCAAAAACTCAACCTGTGCATTTATACTACATTGATCATACCGGGTCCATTTAACCATCAAATAAAAATATTCCATTCATTATATGTACTATCCACAATGTCATCCCAAAAGAATAAGCCAAGTTATGACAGTTACATCCCAAAAGAATTACACTCAACTTTAGCAGCGGAATAAACAAAATACTAGACTATTTATGATCGTAAATAGATTTCTTAGTCTAGTACAAAAATAACTATAGCCCTAGATGTCCACCTCGGGATCTAGAATCCCCTTGGGTGGGGCCTCCCCATGCCCCGGCTCATCAGCTCCGAGGTCCTCCTCTAGCACCAAATCTGAAAAATATTTAACGGTAGGGGATGAGCACGAAACTCTATAGCAAAATCCTCCCAACTCAAACAAAGTTTAAAAAAAATATAAAACAGGTCGGTCTCATTTCACAAATAACATATATAACTTTGAAAATAAAAACCAGGACATTTAAACAGATCTCAAGTTTAAGCACAACAATAAATTAAGACATAAATGAATCCAATATCCAACAACTAGTCCATTCTACCATAAATCGTTTCTCCCAAGTTCCTGCGGAATCCCATACTTCCCAAGATTTTTGTAGAAACCATTTCTGGTACAATAAACAATAACCCTTTTTCTATATCCGTATCTCAGGTATGAAGTAAGATTTCGCATGGTCACCATCGAAAATATCATGACCCACATACAAACCACACAATTTCCTTTTTCCACGATACCCCGTAAGTGATAATGGTTTAGCCTTCACAAGGCACTAACCCCATTACGAGTGGTAGGAATAGTTCAACCCACACGGAGTAAGAAGTCGTCTACCCACTCCATGATAGTAACCCATGTTTATCCCCACAACCACACAAGAGATACAATACCAACTATTTTCTCAAATACAAATAATTTCATAAACCCCCAATCACATGAGTATTTCTCAAATCACAAGAGAATCAAATAATCCCAATAGAACATTATAAAAGAAAAGCATGAGATCATCATAAATATTATTTCATTACTCAACACAAAGCACTAGAGTTTTCGGAATCAACAATAATGGAGAAATTAAGGGAAAACCCCATTTTTCTTGAAAACTAGGTTTTGAAGCAAGTAAATGAGTTTTAATGGTTACCCAACCACCAAAATGTTTAAAACATGACAATAAATGCAAGAATACCAAGAGTCAAGTATATAATAACAAGTAATTAAGATTTTTAAGCCAAAAGAATACATATAAACTAACCCTAACCTCAATGTAAGAGAATAGGAAGAATTCCCCTACCTTGAATCAAAGTTCCACACCAAAACCCAAGCTCAAGAGACCTCCTTTCTCCCTTTCCTCCTTTCCTCTATCTTCTCCTAGGGTGCTAAGAGGTTTGGGGTGAGAGTGGAGTGAAAGAAATAGAGGCAAATGGGCTGAAATCTGTGTTTTAAACACAGCAGTCCCGACGGGTTACTGTTCACAGGCTGCAATTTGGGTTTTCTCCAAAATTACGATTTTGCCACTAAAAATCTCCAATTTGATCCATATGACTACCCTAAAATTTTTCGACGTTCCAAATTCATTTTTAATGTTATTTTAACCTAAAAATATTTATTTTTATGATTTACTTCAAAATTAAAATAAATTTACACTCGAAATATTAAAATTACTATTTTATTCCTCCGAACCGCTATATGTGCTAACGGCTATCCCAAATTCTTATGGTTTCAATATATATGGTTTATTCTTACGTCATTAAATATATAAAAATCACTAAACAAGTAAATTACTATATTAATATAAACATGTGGGGGTTTACACCTTCAAAGTCTAAGAAGAAAGCACTACACTTTACTATCCAAGGAACACCATAGTGCAGATTTTTGGTCAACTTCAGAGAATAAAATGATTTGACTCAGGTATTTCTAGTATGTGTGACCTATATGGTTGGAAAGATATACGAGTTAGGGTTCTAACAAAAATAACGGTGCGCAATTTGGACTTTCCAACAAAGAGTTATGATCAAATTAGTGAAAGGTAGTCTGCCAGACTGCTTGGTTCTTCTATACTTGTCTAACTCGAGTTTGGGTGTCTTTTGTCACAAATCCTATCTCGTACCCATCTCCAATATAGGTAGGATGACTTTCATAAAGATCCATGTCTAGCATCATTCATTAACCAAAACCAAATTACCCTCCGTCTCCTAGAATCATCCATGACAACATAATGTAGAACTAGTATATTTAGAAAAAAATCTTTCTTCAATTCCTCTAAGCTAGCTCGTTGATGAGAATGCAAATGTCATATTTTTTTTTCTCTTTCATTATTTAGCCCTTTATACTTATTATTCTTATAGTTTGATTTAGGATGTAAATAAAGACGTTAAAAGTAGAACGAAGCTAATAGGATGATTGTTGATAGTATAGACATGTGGGGATTTACAATCCACCCCCCTTAAAGAAAGTTTCGTCCTCGAAACTTACCTCAAGTAGCGAATAAGTGTGCGTACTTCTCTCGCATTTCTAGCTCCGGTTTCCAAGTAGCTTCTTCCACTCCATGGTGTTGCCACAAAACCTTCACTAGTTGGATGACTTTGTTGTGGAGCACCTTCTCTTTGGCATCGAGGATCTTCACCGGTTGTTCTTAATAGATTGCTCCGTCTTGAATTTCAATATCTTTCNGACTTTGTTGCGGAGCACCTTCTCTTTGGCATCGAGGATCTTCACCGGCTGTTCTTAATAGATTGCTCCGTCTTGAATTTCAATATCTTTCAAGTCTACGACCTGCGTTGCATCCGATTGACACTTTCTCAACATCGACACGTGGAACACGTCATGTACCCCCGACAACTGAGTTGGTAACCGCAACTGATACGCCGCTTTGCCCACAACTTTGATCACTTCAAATGGCCCGGTATATCTTGGCGCTAACTTTCCCTTCTTGCCGAATCTAAATACTCCTTTCTTGGGCGACACTTTGAGGAACACATAGTCTCCCACTTTGAATTCCAAGGGTCTTCGTCTTTGATCCGCATAGCTTTTCTGTCGAATTTGCACTGTGAGTAGCCTCTCTCGGATGAGTTGAATTTTCTTGGTAGTTTCTCGAACAATCTCTGGTCCAAACAAACTACTCTCGCCGGCTTCCAACCAACACGTAGGGGATCTACACGGTCTTCCATACAATGCTTCATAGGGTGCCATCCTAATGCTGGTCTGATAGCTGTTATTAAACGCAAACTCCACCAACGGTAAGTGATCATTCCACCTTCCTTTGAAATCCAACGCGCAAGCATGTAACATATCTTCCACAATCTGTATCACCCTTTCAGATTGGCCATCTGTTTGGGGATGAAAAGCTGTGCTGAAATGTAACTCTGTCCCCATGGCTTGTTGTAGACTTTGCCAGAACCGCGCCACAAACCGAGAATCACGATCCGACAAGATAGAAAGTGGAACTCCATGCAAGCGCACAATCTCACGGACATACAGCTGGCTCAAAGTCTCCAAGGTGTCCGTGGTCTTCATACCCAAAAAATGAGCGGACTTGGTAAGTCTATCCACAATAACCCATACTGCATTATGCCCGCGTGACGTCCGTGGTAAACCAGACACGAAATCCATGGTGATGTGATCCCATTTCTACTTTGGGATAGGCAAAGACTGTAGTAATCCTCCTGGCTTTTGATGTTCGATCTTCACCT
>CAUOFW020003935.1:315816-372200 GCA_963454935.2 Ilex paraguariensis
TCTAACTCGAGTTTGGGTGTCTTTTGTCACAAATCCTATCTCGTACCCATCTCCAATATAGGTAGGATGACTTTCATAAAGATCCATGTCTAGCATCATTCATTAACCAAAACCAAATTACCTTCTGTCTCCTAGACTCATCCATGATAACATGATGTAGAACTAGTATATTTAGAAAAAAAATCTTTCTTCAATTCCTCTAAGCTAGCTCGTTGATGAGAATGCAAATGTCATATTTTTTTTTCTCTTTCATTAATTAGCCCTTTATACTTATTATTCTTATAGTTTGATTTAGGATGTAAATAAAGACGTTAAAAGTAGAACGAAGCTAATCGGATGATTGTTGATAGTATAGACATGTGGAGATTTACAGAAACATCACAACTTTTAACCCTTAAAGGTTGTGACTATTCATGAAACTATGATCATTCCTGAACTAAGAGTTTTGACTACCTAATTCCAAAAATTATGACTCTTGGATTAAAAGTTGTGTCCCTTAAATTTAATTTTGGTTTTATTTATATTTTTTGCAACGTATTATAATACACAAAAATCAACATAACATAAACATAGTTTTATTGGAAAATGACTTAAGTAATTGATGATTTTTCATTAAGGATGATCGAGCAACAAACTCAACACCAACACCTACACTTACAATCAGACTCTAATTACCAACTCATATGTCCACAAATTTGCAACAATCTGATAGTTTTGATATGCAAACATAAGAGTATGACCCACTTAACATGGATCTCCTAGAAAATAAAATAATAATGATAAATGTGATATCCTTATATAGAATGGATTGTCCTTCACGATTACTCATGTGGAATTAAGCACAACCTAGAGGGGGAAAAATAAGTTAATTAAAGTTATGCTTGAACAACAACCAAATTTTAACTTNACATTTAAACAGATCTCAAGTTTAAGCACAACAATAATTTAAGACATAAATGAATCAAATATCCAACAACTAGTTCATTCCACCATAAATAGTTTCTCCCAAGTTCCTGCAGNCAATAATTTAAGACATAAATGAATCAAATATCCAACAACTAGTTCATTCCACCATAGATAGTTTCTCCCAAGTTCCTGCAGAATCCCATACTTCCCAAGATTCTTGTAGAAACCATTTCTGGTACAATAAACAATAACCATTTTTCTATATTTGTATCTTAGGTATGAAGTAAGATTTTGCATGGTCACCATTGAAAATATCATGACCCATGTACAAACCACACAATTTTCTTTTTCCACGATACCCCGTGAGTGATAATGGTTTAGCCTTCGTAAGGCACTAACCCCATTACGAGTGGTAGGAATAGTTCAACCCACACAGAGTAAGAAGTCGTCTACCCACTCCATGATACCCGGTCAATAGAAACCCATGTTTATCCCCACAACCACACAAGAGATACAATACCAACTATTTTCTCAAATACAAATAATTCCATAAACCTCCAATCACATGGGTATTTCTCAAATCACAAGAGAATCAAATAATCCCAATAGAACATTATAAAAGAAAAGCATGAGATCATCATAAATATTATTTCATTACTCAACACAAAGCACTAGAGTTTTCGGAATCAACAATAATGGAGAAATTAAGGGAAAACCCCCTTTTTCTTAAAAACTAAGTTTTGAAGCAAGTAAATGAGTTTTAATGGTTAACCAACCACCAAAATGCTTAAAACATGACAATAAATATAAGAATACCAAGAGTCAAGTATATAATAACAAGTAATTAAGATTTTTAAGCCAAAAGAATACATATAAACTAACCCTAACCTCAATGTAAGAGAATAGGAAGAATTCCCCTCCCTTGAATCAAAGTTCCAAACCAAAATCCAAGCTCAAGAGACCTCCTTTCTCCCTTTCCTCCTTTCCTCTATCTTCTCCTAGGGTGCTAAGAGGTTTGGGGTGAGAGTGGAGTGAAAGAAATAGAGGCAAATGGGCTAAAATCTGTGTTTTAAATAGAGCAGTCCCGATAGGGTTACTGTTCACTGGCTGCAATTTGAGTTTTCTCCAAAATTATGGTTTTGCCACTAAAAATCTCCAATTTGACCCATATGACTACCCTTAAATTTTTCGACGTTCCGGATTCATTTTTAATGTTATTTTAACCTAAACAAATTTATGTTTATGATTTATTTCAAAATTAAAATAAATTTACACTCAAAATATTAAAATTACTATTTTATTCTTCCGAACCGCCATATGTGCTAACGGCTATCCCAAATTCTTAAGGTTTCAATATATATGGTTTATTCTTACGTCATTAAATATATAAAAATCACTAAACAAGTACATTAATATATTAATATAAACATGTGGGGGTTTATACCTATAAAGTCTAAGAAGAAAACACTATACTTTACTATCCAAGGAACACCATAGTGCAAATTTTTGGTCAACTTCAGAGAATAAACTGATTTGACTCAGGTATTTCTAGTATGTGTGACCTATATGGTTGGAAAGATATATGAGTTAGGGTTCTAACAAAAATAACGGTGCGCAATTTGGACTTTCCAACAAAGAGTTATGATCAAATTAGTGAAAGGTAGTCTGCCGGATTGCTTGGTTCTTCTGTACTTGTCTAACTCAAGTTTGGGTGTCTTTTGTCACAAATCCTATCTCGTACCCATCTCCAATATAGGTAGGATGACTTTCATAAAGATCCATGTCTAGCATCATTCATTAACCAAAACCAAATTACCTTCTGTCTCCTAGACTCATCCATGATAACATGATGTAGAACTAGTATATTTAGAAAAAAAATCTTTCTTCAATTCCTCTAAGCTAGCTCGTTGATGAGAATGCAAATGTCATATTTTTTTTTCTCTTTCATTAATTAGCCCTTTATACTTATTATTCTTATAGTTTGATTTAGGATGTAAATAAAGACGTTAAAAGTAGAACGAAGCTAATCGGATGATTGTTGATAGTATAGACATGTGGAGATTTACAGAAACATCACAACTTTTAACCCTTAAAGGTTGTGACTATTCATGAAACTATGATCATTCCTGAACTAAGAGTTTTGACTACCTAATTCCAAAAATTATGACTCTTGGATTAAAAGTTGTGTCCCTTAAATTTAATTTTGGTTTTATTTAAATTTTTTGCAACGTATTATAATACACAAAAATCAACATAACATAAACATAGTTTTATTGGAAAATGACTTAAGTAATTGATGATTTTTCATTAAGGATGATCGAGCAACAAACTCAACACCAACACCTACACTTACAATCAGACTCTAATTACCAACTCATATGTCCACAAATTTGCAACAATCTGATAGTTTTGATATGCAAACATAAGAGTATGACCCACTTAACATGGATCTCCTAGAAAATAAAATAATAATGATAAATGTGATATCCTTATATAGAATGGATTGTCCTTCACGATTACTCATGTGGAATTAAGCACAACCTAGAGGGGGAAAAATAAGTTAATTAAAGTTATGCTTGAACAACAACCAAATTTTAACTTATGTCTATCACAATTACTTCGTCCCTTTTACACAAGAACAATTCAATTAGCCATGATGATTGACGTAATTAATTTATTAATTTACTGATTAACACATCACGCATAGAGATCCCCACCCAAGGCAACCAACCTACTACCAAACCACTATGTATAATAAGATGCTTAATCAATCATATCAACAAACACATTGTGCCTGTATGTGCTACAAATCAAGAGTATGTAAAGATAAAGCACTAAAGAATACATTTGTTGACGTAAAAACCTTTATCAAGAAAAACTACAAAAAATCACTCAGGGTTCACCAAATCCATCTACTATCTCATAGTCAATCTGTAAAACCCGGGTAAACTTGAACTTTTCACAAAAGGGGCAAAATAATAATTTATCGCTACAATACGGGTTACAAACTTGAATTTTTCTAGAACTCGGATGACGAAATAGACCTCACCGTTGGATTCGTCTCACGAAATTTAGCTATCCGGTCAATTTTTGTCGAATTCTAAGATAGTCAAATTTTTTGTGTTTTACAAGACAATCGAGTCTCGGGTGACCCAAAAACGAAAGTTTTAATAAAATTTTTAAAATTTGAAAAAATAATTGAGGCAAGTTAAAATAAAAATATTTTGAACTTAAACTAGGACAAAATTTATCATTTTTGGGGTGAAAACGGACCCGAAAAAAATAGGGTCGTCTGGCAGTTGTGGGCCAAGTAAATAAGGGGTATAAATAGGGGGAAAATCTGATTTCTCCCCCTATTCATCAGTCGTTCACCCAATAGAGAAGAAGAGAGGGAAAGGAGAGAGCTTCTTCACTTCTGTCTACGATCTACAAGAATCGGTCGCTCAAATTCATTCGATCTAAGAACAAAAATTGTTCTCCTTGCCGAGGGCTACAAAACTATACCAAGGAGGTCGAGTTTGGGTGAGATTTCAAGGACAGGATTTTGGGGAAAGTGAAGGTTTAAGCTTGTCTTGGGTTCTTGAGGCTTCCCAACGTCTTTTTACGCTTCAAGAGGTAGGGTTCCTTCCTACTTGAGTTTATTTTACAACCTAGGATGTGAAATTGAAATGGGTAGGTTGATAGAGATATATATCACTTGCCTTTGTTTGTGAAATTAATGAAATGGGTAGGTTGATAGAAATATATATTACTTGCCTATGTTTGTGGAATTGATAAAAAAGGGTATAAAAATGGGTATAGAAATGGTTTAAAATAAATTCCAAGCATGAAATTGGTATGTGGTAATTACTTGTGTAATTCCATGAAAATTTGGTATTATATGGGCATGCTATGTATTTATATTTTGCCTTGTGAATGAAGTGTGTTATTAGCATATATTATGTAATGACATGCTTGGAATATGTTCTTGAAATAAAATGTTGATATATGTTCATTGATATACCGACATTATGATGGAATTGGTAATTATATACTTTAGATATGAATTGCTATGGAATATGTATAAAGGTGGTAACATTTGCTTATATGACATTCACTACATATGGGGCACGACATCAATATAGCAATGATGCATTACATTGCATTTATACGGAGTCATCGCATTCATGGGCACAAGACATGGATGTGGGTATGGGTGTGTGCATGGTTTGATCAAACACCATACTTGGTGGTTGACGGGTGGGCTCGAAAAAGTTGGATTGAAAATTCGATTGACTCGTACGGTTGCATGAAAATTGGGTCGGGGTTAGCAAGAAAGGCTAGACAATCCCTTGGGTGAGAGGTCCGGTGATCGGATATGCACTCTGTTGGTACAAGAGCCCATAAAGTGTTTCAGTGTATGCAGAACCATTGGTGGAAGTCCATAAATTTTGTGTCGGTTGGGTGCCGTTGGTGTAAGTCCATAAATACCCACTCCAAGAAAGACCCTGAAGATTTTTAAATAGTCATTGAGTATGTAACGCCAATGGCGGGACTTGGAAAGTCGGTTTTTATACTCATGGCATTGCATGGGGGGGGAAAGGAGCCAGGCAGGGCTCGAGTTGAGTTGCATGAGTGGGTATCACCTCATATCGTGGAATGACATGTTAGATTCCAACTTAGACTTACTGAATCTTAGTTGGAATAGTTGTGCTTGTTTATATGTTGCATGTGACCATTGCATATACATCTAGGTTGGAAAGTAACCTCTGTAGAAAATACTCTATTGAGCGTGACTCACCTTTTATGGGAAAAATATTTTAGGTGCTGGTGGTACATTGGCGGAGGGCTCTCACTCGGGGCCTCAAGTGTGAAGAAAGTCAAAATGTGGCTCTATTTTGAGTTTTTGTACAAATATTATGAAAACTTAGTTTTGATATGTAAATTTAGGAAAATGAATGTAATAGAATATGTATGAACCTTGTATTAAATGAAAATCTTCATTATACATGTGTTGGATAAATGTAATATGGTTTGAAATAACTTGAAAATGAAAAACAAGTGAAACAAGCAAAACTGGACAAAGCATACCGGTACAGCCTATCAGTACAACTTTGTCTAGTAGGCAAACCCTACCGGTAGGAATTTTTCAGTAGGCAAACCCTACTAGTAGGAATTTTCCAGTAAGCAAAACCTACCGGTATACCCTATTGGTAGGAATTTTTCCAGTAAGCTCACCCTACCTCTATGCCTTAATGGTAGGCCTACCAAAAATCTAAAATTTTAAAACTGTTTCGCCATACTTTTGGGCTATGGGTTCTCTGGTTCCAAGGATACAAATGGACTATAATGGAGTATGAAATATGGTACATTGGACCATGATTTGATTAAATGATAAAATATATACAGGTTACACGTGTGAGTTATAATCCCGGTTAAGGGGTATGTTATTGAAGTGACATCGGATTGTGTGACAATCACGAGTACTTCCGCAGGTTGACGGGTGGTCAACGGTAGAAAAAGGACCCCCAATTTTAGGGGTGTCACACAATCTAGAAGTATTCAAGTCTTATACTTAAACCAATACTATGGTTTGAAGTTCCTTTTCTTCAGATCTCTTCACAAGCTACACCTACTGGTGTTATGGATAGCTTCATTTGAACTCTCCGCTGCATAGCTCATTTAGGCCCCACACACTCTTATAACGCACCCAAGAATCTAGGTATGCATACTCTTCAAGTAGGTTTGGTAGAATCAAGCAAGTTCTTCTCCAATGTGTGATGTTGGATAAGAATCATAAGATGAGTTTTGCTCTTTTGGATTTAGGGATCTAGAGTTGTTTACAAGCTCTCAAGGGTTATTGATATGCAAAAAATACTCTCAAGAGGATTGCTTAATGATCTCTCAATGTTTAGGGGCAAGAATTAAGCTCATGGGAAAGGCACCCTAGCTTGGGAAAGTTCTTTCTATTTGTAAGCTCGGAATAAGGTTTGTCACGAACGACCAATAGGGCAGTGTGAGAGCAGTGCTACCCACTCATTACGCCTTTCCCGATTTTATCCCTAAATGTTTACAGATTGCTCTAACTAAGGATAGCAAACATAGGTCAGTCCCTACTAGTTTTTAAGCTAGAAACCTAGTAAAAATTTGTCCATTTAAGCACTAATGGGTGTTGCTTAAGTGAAATCCGATTAATGACTCAAGACTATGTGTTTCAAAATAAATGTAAAGTTTAGAAAAACTTTTCTTGAGAAAACACCTAGGAGTATGAAATACAATCTCCCTTCTTCTATTGACACTTTCAGATCTTCAACGTTATAGTATCATGATCATAGAATATATTGCAATTTACAAAAAAGATTTCTCGAAATTAATAATTAGATTTATAAATATTTGACTTTAAGGAACTCTAGCATACACATCCATGAAGATTATGCGACATGGATATGCTAGAAGACAAAATCATGGCGAATATATGGGATCATCGGTGTCTTCTTATGCTTTAAATCTAAGAGTTAAGATGTTACCAAATACAGTGTTTGTTGGGTTCATGGTGACGTGGTTTTCAGTATCAGTATCAATTGTTGCATGTTTACCTTTTTAGGACATTGTATGTGATACAAGATGAAGGAGAGACGAAAACGATTTCGAGCTACATACATAACTATGGCGCCTGGAAAAGTCATCGGTGTTGGTTGAGCTCCTGAGTGAGTCGCTGAGACGGTGTCTCGAAGAGAGGTGGAGCTCGGTTGCTTGCTGGCGGAGGAAGGGGTGAGATGAATGACAATGGTGAGGGAAAGACGCAAATCGAATGGAAAATCAGTAATAAAATAGGGCTAAATTAGTTGGCAGAAATTAATCACTCATTTCTACTGGTAGGGTCTACCAACTAATATTTAGTGTGGGGAAAAGTGCACCATAGGAAGAATGTTAAGAAGACAAGTTAAATGCCTTATTTGGATAAACTGCAAAGAAACAATAGAGTATTTTTGTGGGTTTAAGCACAAGGATGTGGGCTTGTCCAAGCATAAGTGGAGAGGTAAGGGTAACTGGGTAAGGATCCTGTTAGTAATGATCGAAAAAGATGAAAGCTGCGGACATGTTTGCAGCTCTCTTGCTAAGATTGACCCACAAAATATTGTGGGTTTATGCTCACTGGAATCTGGTATGAACTTGATGATGGGATACACATGTAGGCAGCTTGTCACATGATATTCTAAGCAAGGATCAAATATCATTTCGGTGTATTGTTTCGATCACTTAGGAAACGGAAACGTTTCGATGTGTTTCGGAAACGTTTCGACCCGTTTCGGAAACATAATGAAAAAAATAAAAAATTTAAGAAATATTTTTCTAAAACATTGATGGAAATATATCAAAGTATCTTAAAACACCTTAAAACCTTTTAAAACAATTGTGCAAATACATTGAAATATTATGGAATACCTCGAAATATTAGAATTTCGATTCCATCAATGTTTCGTTTCGATCTTTTTCGAAATGGAAACGTTTCGGACGTTACCGTTTTGAAACGATATTTTGATCCTTGATTGTAAGCAACATATTTTCTAAAATTGTGGGAGTTGGTTGTTGCTTTGGTCTTTAGTGATGTGAGAGGATGTGTTTTGTTGTGCCTTTATGCTTCCATTTAGTTTATTTTGTTGGCAATAATATACCACAATAATTTCAATATTTTGATATGAACTTTATCATATGCTTTTTCAGAGCAGTGTAAGTGGTCAACTAAGCATCTTTCTTTACTGTTGTGATTGTTTCTCCTGTGCTGAGTCGGTGTACATTTATGCCTCAAATTAGCATTTGATAGTGGATATGGGTGGGTTCTACAACAATATCAATTCTATATGAAAATGAATTGTTGTATTTATTCTTTCCTAGTTTATGGTTGTTGGAGTTATAGTAGTGTAGTTTATTAAAGTTTTTTGGCTCTATATACAGGGGGGCTATATACTTAGTTTGTATCCCTTTTTTACTCACCAATACATCAAGTTAGTATGAGAGCCATCCCTAACCAAAACTCTAACCCTAACCTTTGCTCTTCTCCCACGTCGCAGACCACTCCACTGACAAGCATCAGCAACCAAAACCAGCAACCCACTAACACCACTGCCCATCAGCAAAACCAGACCACTCCAGCAGACAGCCACCGACACACCAGACCACTGAGACAGCCATCNAGCAACCCACTGACACCACTGCCCATCAGCAAAACCAGACCACTCCAGCAGACAGCCACTGACACACCAGACCACTGACAACCCAGACAGCCACCAATAAAACCACATACCAGCCCACTCCATCGACCCACTCAAACCAGTGACAACCCAGCCTCCCATCAGTAACCCACTGCCAGTAAACAACCCAAGTCACCCAACAACTGGTAAACAACCCAGTGACTATCAGTAACCTACTCCACCGATTGCCCAATACACCGACTAAATCAATCCACTCCAACATACCTAAACATCCACTGACAACCCAACCAAATAATCAGCACAAAACCACAAACCACAAACCCATACCAGCAATCCACTCCACCCCATCACCCAAACTCAGACCAGTCGACTACCCGTCGCACTCTCTGTCACAACTTTGTTTTTGCCTTCGTGCTTCGCTCTCTTTGTCGTGCTTTGCTCTTTTTGTCGTAGTGCCGCAGCATCTAGCACCTTTCAAGTAGGGATGAATCCTCTTCTCCATTGATGTGCTCTTGATGCAGTAGATCAATTATTTATATTTACTAGATTTCTGGGCACCATGATCTGATTATTTGGGAGCTTTATGGATCTTCTTTATTTGTCGCTACTATTCAATTGGAGGTATATTATTCTCCCTTATTTTGTCCATTTATTTTAGAGTTTTTTATGTCACGAGTGCCCATGTATTATTGTTGATATGACTACTACTGAGGGACGTGAGACTCCTACCGTTGAGACCTCTATTGTTGAGTCTTCTATTAATACTTCCACTTGGAATGTACTGCCTATTTTTTCCACTGTTATGTTTGACTAGAATACAATACTTACTGACACAGTTGCGTTACTGATAATTCAAGGTATGATCTCTCAGAAGGTTACGACACATCTGTTAAATGGTCTTAACTTTGTTGAATGGTCACGCTCATTTCAGCTTTTCTTAGGCCGTGTGGGGAAGCTTGGTTGACTAACAAGATCTTCTTGGATATTTTGCATGGTTCTTTGAGAACTATGCTCTTCTTGGATGGTTATTTTACTAAATGGAGCCCTTTATTTGTTGGATTCACCAGTTTTATAGCTTTGTTTCGAAGCTATGAAGCGCATTATCAGAGATGTATTCCCAGTCAAGATAGGGAGTTCATATTTATGAGCTTTCTCAGGAGCTTTCATATGCTCGATTGGGAGATATGATGGTTCAGGATTATTATGGTTATTTGACTTAACGCTGGCTTGAGTATGAGACTCTACGTCCTTTTGCTGCTATTCCGAGGATAAAGCCCTTAGGAGCAGCATTTTTGTATACTCGAGAGCAGGAGGATAGGATTTACAAGTTCCTTATGGGGCTTTGTGATGAGTTTGAGGGACCTCATTCGCAGATGTTGTCAATGCTNACCCATACCAGCAATCCACTCCACCCCATCACCCAAACTCAGACCAGTCGACTACCCGTCGCACTCTCTGTCACAACTTTGTTTTTGCCTTCGTGCTTCGCTCTCTTTGTCGTGCTTTGCTCTTTTTGTCGTAGTGCCGCAGCATCTAGCACCTTTCAAGTAGGGATGAATCCTCTTCTCCATTGATGTGCTCTTGATGCAGTAGATCAATTATTTATATTTACTAGATTTCTGGGCACCATGATCTGATTATTTGGGAGCTTTCTGGATCTTCTTTATTTGTCGCTACTATTCAATTGGAGGTATATTATTCTCCCTTATTTTGTCCATTTATTTTAGAGTTTTTTCTNTGAATCTATTATCCGTACATCAGTTAGCCAAAAAAATTTACTGTGCAGTTGTGTTCTTATCTGATCCGTGTTATTTGCAGGACCTGAGTACCAGAAGGATTATTATCAGGGGACATGAGAGAGATAAATTGTATTATCTAGGCGATCCACCTCCGATTTCACCAGTTTTTCCACCTCCACCTCTATCACCTACTTTGTCTTTATCTGTTTCTAGCTTGCATGCCAGTATTTTACCTAGTACTTGTCATTATGATTTTTTATCACAAACTGTTTAGTTTTGGCATGACCGTATTGGGCATACAAATTTTAAATACTTATGTATGTTATTTCCTGCTTTGAGCAATGCTTGTGTTAGTTATAAATTTAACTGTGTTATATGTTTCCTATCAAAACATGTTCAGACCAGTTATATTTCTCGCATGCACCAGTCACCCAAACCATTTGACCTAATACACTCTAATATTTGGGAACCCTCTCCTGTTATTGCTCTGTCAGGTGCTCGATACTATGTGACATTTATAGATGACTATACTTGTTGTACTTGGGTCTACCTTTTGCATAGGAAGTTTGATGTACTTCCTGTCATCACTTAGTTTCTCTAGATAATTAAGACACAATGTGATGTTATTTGTTCGTGCTCTTCGTTCAGATAATGCCAAAGAATATGTGTCTGATGCCTTAGTGTCTCACTTTTCTTCTCAGGGTATCCTTCAGCAGCTCACTTATCTATATACTCCTGAGCAAAATGAAATTGTTGAAAGGAAAAATAGGAGTCTGATAGGGATGGTACATTGTATGCTTAGAGGTATGAGGGTACCGAAATCTTATTAGCATTTTATTGTTTTCACTTCTACCTTTTTGTGTAATTATACATTAAGTCGTATTCTTCAGCATAGGACTCCCTTACAGGTCTTATTCCCTGAGCGTACACTTTTTCTAGTCCCCCCTCGTATTTTTGGCTATACATATTTTTTTTAGGATCGATCTCTTATTTGCTATAAGCTTGATGATAAAGCGATTCATTGTGTGTTTGTGGGCTATTATCATCAGTCTAGGGGTTATTGCTGTTATGATCCTGTCAAGCGACGTATGTATCACAATCTAACTGTTACCTTTCTTGAGTATATTCCTTATTTTTCTTTCAGTTCTGTGTCGGCCCCTCCAATTGATGATACTCCCTTTGATTTTTTTGGTACCACGGGAGCCAGAGCCATTGGTCACTATCAGTACAGAGTCATCAGTCTCTCCTCCTCCAGAGCCACTCATTCCTATCAGTACAAAGTTACCAGTCTTGCTTTATTTGCAAGTTTATGTTCGTCGCCCTCGCTCTCATCCCCCTATGATGTCCCCTCTACCTCAAGCGATGTAGGTAATACTTTTCAGTTCGTTGAGCATGTTGATGCACCTGCTGTTAGTATTGATGAGATTATAGGAATTGAGCCAATTATTTTACATGGTGAGACATTGTCAGTAGAGGATGATGATTTAGGACGTCGTTATTCGCGACGTGATCGTCGTTTAGTTATTCGTTATGGTTGGATTGCCAAGACTTTATATCCAATCTCTGCTTATTTTTCTTGTGATGATCTATCTCCTACATTTCGAACTTGTAGTATAGCCTTATCAGATACGTCGGTTCCTCACTCTGTTTCAGAGGCTATACGGGAGCCCTAGTGGGTTCTTGTCATGTAGACGGAGATGGACGCTCTTCAACATAATCATACGTGAGATCTTGTCTATTTACTTTCAGGGGTGAAGCCTGTTGGCTGTCACTTGGTTTACACCCCTAAATTTTCTTGCGGATGGTACTATTGATCGTCACAAGGCTAGGCTTGTGGCGAAGGGCATTACTTAGGTACCACGTCGTGATTTTGGTCCTACCTTTACCCCCGTGGTAAAATTAACTATTGTTCGATTGATTATTTTTTTGGCTATGGAGTACTCTTGGCCTCTTTATTATTTAGATGTGAAAAATGCATTTCTTCACGGTGATTTGGATGAGATTATTTATATGGATGCACCACTGGACTTTCATGGTGAGGGGGAGTATGTTGAAAAGGTATGTCGACTGCGTAAGTCTCTTTATGGACCGAAACAGTCACCACGAGCTTGATTTTCTCACATTAGTAGTGTAGTTGTACGTTTAGGGTTCACTAGATGTCATTCCGATCATACCTGTTTCATTCGACAGAATACTTATGGATAGTGTGTCATTCTTTTGGTATATGTTGATGATATTATTATTACTAGAGATGATATTTTTGGGACTGCGCAGGTCAAGGTAGACCTTGGGAAGGCCTTTGATGTCAAGAACCTTGGGTTTCTACGATACTTTCTTGGGATTGAGGTTATCCATAGGAGCAGGGGGTATTGTTCTTTCTCAGAGAAAGTATGTTCTGAATCTTCTCTCAGACATTGGGATGTTGAGGTACAAACCGGCATCGTCACCCATGATTCCAAACTTGAAGCTTACTGTTGAAGGTAAGGACTTGAGAGATCTGGCTGTCTATCAGCAGTTGGTAGATGGACTTATCTGTCTAGCCAACACTAGGTCAGACATTTCATTTGCTGTTANGATGTTGAGGTACAAACCGGCATCGTCACCCATGATTCCAAACTTGAAGCTTACTGTTGAAGGTAAGGACTTGAGAGATCTGGTTGTCTATCAGCAGTTGGTAGATGGACTTATCTGTCTAGCCAACACTAGGTCAGACATTTCATTTGCTGTTAGCCGAGTTAGTCAGTTCATGCATAGACTATGTCAGCCTCATCTTGATGCAGTTTATCATATTCCCAACTCGAGTCTTGTCCTGGATTTGGGTTCTATGCATCAGGATCTTAGACTGGTTCTCTGGCCTGTTATTCAGATTCAGATTACAGGGAGCGTGTGACAATCAATCTACTATGGGCTTCTGTGCTTTTCAAGGGACTCATCGTATCTCTTTGAAGATTAAGAAACAATCAATTGTCTCTCGCTCGTCAATAGAAGCAGAGTATTGAGCACTGACACTTGGCACATGTGAGATTATTTGGCTACGATTGATTCTTGGCGAGTTGGGATTTCCGGNGACTCATCGTATCTCTTTGAAGATTAAGAAACAATCAATTGTCTCTCGCTCGTCAATAGAAGCAGAGTATTGAGCACTGACACTTGGCACATGTGAGATTATTTGGCTACGATTGATTCTTGGCGAGTTGGGATTTTCGGTGACTTCTTCATCTACATTATATTGTGATAATCGATCTGCTATTCAGCTTGCTTCTGACTCTGTATTACACTAGAGGACAAAACATATAGAGATCGATGTTCACTTTCTTTGGGAGAAGATTAGCAGTGGTATTGTCACTCCATCATTTGTGGGGACCAGTGATCAGGTTGCGGATGTTTGTACCAAACTTGTCACTTTATCCATTCTTCAGGACTTTGTTGTCATGCTTGACTTAGTTGATATTTTTGCGCCTAATTTGAGGGGGAGTGTTGGAGTTATAGCAGCCTAGTTTATTAGGGTCGATTAGAATTTTTTCCTTTTTACCTTTTTTTCCTTATTGTAATTTTTATTAGCTATATATACGGGGGCTCTACACTTAGTTTGTATCCTTNTTGTGATAATCGATTTGCTATTCAGCTTGCTTCTGACTCTGTATTACACTAGAGGACAAAACATATAGAGATCGATGTTCACTTTCTTTGGGAGAAGATTAGCAGTGGTATTGTCACTCCATCATTTGTGGGGACCAGTGATCAGGTTGCGGATGTTTGTACCAAACTTGTCACTTTATCCATTCTTCAGGACTTTGTTGTCATGCTTGACTTAGTTGATATTTTTGCGCCTAATTTGAGGGGGAGTGTTGGAGTTATAGCAGCCTAGTTTATTAGGGTCGATTAGAATTTTTTCCTTTTTACCTTTTTTTCTTTATTGTGATTTTTATTAGCTATATATACGGGGGCTCTACACTTAATTTGTATCCTTTTTTTACTCACCAATACATCAAGTATGGTTGACTGTGCTTTGATTTTGATTGGCATTTTTATTTGAAATATAGGTATTTGTTCCATCTGAAAGAAAGACACTTCATTTGTATGAAGCAAGATATTTGGTGCTACTAGAGGAGGTATAGATATATTATTTTCATGCTTTGCTTTCCCTACAAGGATTTTTCATATTCCTGCTTATAGGTGTATCGATTACTTCCTACCATGAGGGTCTATGTCATTGTTATATAAGGTTTTTCTAATGCTTGCTTTATGAGTTACTATGTAATACAATTACTGGTAGTGAATATGTAAACTTCTACCTTCATTTTTGTTTTAAAATTTTCTTTTGTTTGATGAGATTGGTTTTTTATTTACATAGTTGAATCTTGATTAGTTGAATATTAGGGTTTGGGAAAAGAAAGAGTCAAATTATGGAGCAATATTATGAGTAGGATGTGTGTTGCTAACACTGTATCACCTATTTATATTAGATTGATATTAAAGACAATCAAAATATTAGGAAAGCTATGTAGGAAAGTAAATTGCTAACAATAGTAAAGCACCAAAATAGGAAAACATAAAGTTAAATTATCAAGTCGTTAAGTCTTCAGAGAAGAGTAAGAGAGAGTAAAAGATTATGGAAGAGAGTAGTCTGTCAGAGTTACATAGCTACATCTCAATATATGTAAAATCAAACAGTATCGAAATTACCCTTATGGGTTACATCCTAATATAACTCAATATAACGTAGCATAAATCAACATAACGTAACACTTCCCCTCAAGTTAGTGCATAAATGTCTCTCATGCCCAACTTGAAAATGATAGGATGAAGAAGCTTGCTACTAAACCCCTTTGTGAAAATATTGGCCCATTGATCTTTTGATTTCACAAATGGTATGCAAATTAAACACTTGTTCAGCTTCTCTTTGATGAAGTGTCGATCAATCTCAACATGTGTAGTTCTATCATATTGAACTGGATTATGTGAAATGTTGATGGTTGCATTATTATTACACATAATGCAGTCTTATAGACCCTTCACCACGAATTCCTAACTCACTCAATAGGATTTGGAGCCATATAAGCTCACAAACTCCATGGGCTATTTTTTTGTATTTATCCTCTGAACTAGACCTAGGTATCACTGATTACTTTTTACTTTGCCATGTGACAATATTTCCTCCTATGTAGGAATAGTAGCCTAAAGTGAGCCTTTTGTCATCTATTGAACCTACCTAGTCTGCATCTGTGAATCCTGTTAGTTTTAAATAACTATTATTACATAACAAGATCCCTTTCCCTGGGGTTGACTTGAGATACCTCAAAATACGATGAACAGTTCCAAGATGAGGGACTCAAGGATCATGCATGAGTTGACTCACAATGTCCACTGCATAAGCAATATCTTGCCAATTATAAAAGAGATATACTAGTCTCCCTACTAATCTCTGGTATCTGTTCTTATCCACAACATCACCAACACTACTCATCAGTCGTTGGTTAACTTCAATAGGAGAATCTATTGGTCTACATCTGAACATCCTGGTTTCTACAAGTAGGTCAATAACATATTTCCTCTGGGAGATAAAAATGCCTTTCTCTGATCTGGCAATTTCAATCCCATGAAAATATCTCAATAAACCCAAACTTTGATTTCAAACTCCTTAAGCAACTAAGCTTTTAGTTTGGTAATTTCGTGCACATTATTTTCAGTTATCACTATATCATCTACATATACAATGAGGACTATTATTTTGGCATCTATCGACTTGGTGAACATAGTATGATCAATATGACTTTGAGTATATACAAATTTCAGTAGGGCTTTGAGAAACCTATCAAAGTATGCTCTAGGTGATTGTTTCAACCCATAAAGTGACTTCTTCAACTTGCACACTTTTCCTTCAGTTACTTGAGTTAAAAACCAAGGGGAATCTCCATATATAGCTCCTCCTCCAAGTCTCCATGAAGAAAGACATTCTTCACATCCAACTGTTTTAGACTACATCCCAAATTAGCTACATAAGAGAGAAGGGAACGTATAAAGTTCATTTTTGTCATAGGGGCAAAAGTCTCTTGATAATCAATGACATACGTCTAAGTGAATCTTTTTACAATTAGTCTTGCCTTGTTTCTCTCAACTGAACCATCGGCTTGTTGTTTGATGGTGAACACCCATTTACACCTAACTGTTACTACTCCAACAGGAAGGGGAACTAATTCCCAGGTGTCATTCTCCTTAAGGCTCTCATTTCCTTTACCATAACTTCTCACCACTTGGATCACTAAGAGTTTCTTTCCAACACTAAGGAACATTTATAGAAGACAAACAAGGGACAAACGTACGATACGATGGGGACAAGGAATCATAAGAAACGAAGTTAGAGATGGGATGTTGAGTACAAATTCGAACACTTTTTCTAACTATACTAAGAACCTCAAAATCATCAACAATTGGATTATCGATAACCTGGGTGACAACTGAAAGTTCATTATCTGGTAACTAAATAGAAGATGGCAGAACTAGAGTGGAGGAATTTAACTATGCCGGTGGCACATGAGTGGTCTGTACCTTTTGACGCAAAGAATAAGTCTTTAGAGTACCGGATGGATCATTGGTACTAACTATCTGTTGCTCCCCTTGATATTCCACTAGAAAGACAATTGGAGAAACGACTCTTGACATACCATCTCTTCCTCAATAACAGTGTTCTCCCCTTGAAGAGATGGATGGGGAGGACAGAAAAAGAACTCAAACTCACAAAAAAGTAACATCCATGCTAACATGCATCTTCTGAGACGGTGAATGGTAGCACTTATAACCCTTTTGAGTGGGATAATAACCAACAAAGACACACTGCAAAGCCTTAGGATCAAGCTTTCTTCTGGATGCTTTATAGTTATGTACAAAACAAACACACCCAAACACTTTAGGAGGAAGAGAAGAAATAGAAGGAATCGGTAATCTCCCAGAATGACACTCAATAGGAGTCTTAAATTATGGGACACTAGAAGGTAGATGATTAATGAGATAAGCNATAAGCTTGATGATAAAGCGATTCATTGTGTGTTTGTGGGCTATTATCATCAGTCTAGGGGTTATTGCTGTTATGATCCTGTCAAGCGACGTATGTATCACAATCTAACTGTTACCTTTCTTGAGTATATTCCTTATTTTTCTTTCAGTTCTGTGTCGGCCCCTCCAATTGATGATACTCCCTTTGATTTTTTTGGTACCACGGGAGCCAGAGCCATTGGTCACTATCAGTACAGAGTCATCAGTCTCTCCTCCTCCAGAGCCACTCATTCCTATCAGTACAAAGTTACCAGTCTTGCTTTATTTGCAAGTTTATGTTCGTCGCCCTCGCTCTCATCCCCCTATGATGTCCCCTCTACCTCAAGCGATGTAGGTAATACTTTTCAGTTCGTTGAGCATGTTGATGCACCTGCTGTTAGTATTGATGAGATTATAGGAATTGAGCCAATTATTTTACATGATGAGACATTGTCAGTAGAGGATGATGATTTAGGACGTCGTTATTCGCGACGTGATCGTCGTTTAGTTATTCGTTATGGTTGGATTGCCAAGACTTTATATCCAATCTCTGCTTATTTTTCTTGTGATGATCTATCTCCTACATTTCGAACTTGTAGTATAGCCTTATCAGATACGTCGGTTCCTCACTCTGTTTCAGAGGCTATACGGGAGCCCTAGTGGGTTCTTGTCATGTAGACGGAGATGGACGCTCTTCAACATAATCATACGTGAGATCTTGTCTATTTACTTTCAGGGGTGAAGCCTGTTGGCTGTCACTTGGTTTACACCCCTAAATTTTCTTGCGGATGGTACTATTGATCGTCACAAGGCTAGGCTTGTGGCGAAGGGCATTACTTAGGTACCACGTCGTGATTTTGGTCCTACCTTTACCCCCGTGGTAAAATTAACTATTGTTCGATTGATTATTTTTTTGGCTATGGAGTACTCTTGGCCTCTTTATTATTTAGATGTGAAAAATGCATTTCTTCACGGTGATTTGGATGAGATTATTTATATGGATGCACCACTGGACTTTCATGGTGAGGGGGAGTATGTTGAAAAGGTATGTCGACTGCGTAAGTCTCTTTATGGACCGAAACAGTCACCACGAGCTTGATTTTCTCACATTAGTAGTGTAGTTGTACGTTTAGGGTTCACTAGATGTCATTCCGATCATACCTGTTTCATTCGACAGAATACTTATGGATAGTGTGTCATTCTTTTGGTATATGTTGATGATATTATTATTACTAGAGATGATATTTTTGGGACTGCGCAGGTCAAGGTAGACCTTGGGAAGGCCTTTGATGTCAAGAACCTTGGGTTTCTACGATACTTTCTTGGGATTGAGGTTATCCATAGGAGCAGGGGGGTATTGTTCTTTCTCAGAGAAAGTATGTTCTGAATCTTCTCTCAGACATTGGGATGTTGAGGTACAAACCGGCATCGTCACCCATGATTCCAAACTTGAAGCTTACTGTTGAAGGTAAGGACTTGAGAGATCTGGCTGTCTATCAGCAGTTGGTAGATGGACTTATCTGTCTAGCCAACACTAGGTCAGACATTTCATTTGCTGTTAGCCGAGTTAGTCAGTTCATGCATAGACTATGTCAGCCTCATCTTGATGCAGTTTATCATATTCCCAACTCGAGTCTTGTCCTGGATTTGGGTTCTATGCATCAGGATCTTAGACTGGTTCTCTGGCCTGTTATTCAGATTCAGATTACAGGGAGCGTGTGACAATCAATCTACTATGGGCTTCTGTGCTTTTCAAGGGACTCATCGTATCTCTTTGAAGATTAAGAAACAATCAATTGTCTCTCGCTCGTCAATAGAAGCAGAGTATTGAGCACTGACACTTGGCACATGTGAGATTATTTGGCTACGATTGATTCTTGGCGAGTTGGGATTTTCGGTGACTTCTTCATCTACATTATATTGTGATAATCGATTTGCTATTCAGCTTGCTTCTGACTCTGTATTACACTAGAGGACAAAACATATAGAGATCGATGTTCACTTTCTTTGGGAGAAGATTAGCAGTGGTATTGTCACTCCATCATTTGTGGGGACCAGTGATCAGGTTGCGGATGTTTGTACCAAACTTGTCACTTTATCCATTCTTCAGGACTTTGTTGTCATGCTTGACTTAGTTGATATTTTTGCGCCTAATTTGAGGGGGAGTGTTGGAGTTATAGCAGCCTAGTTTATTAGGGTCGATTAGAATTTTTTCCTTTTTACCTTTTTTTCTTTATTGTGATTTTTATTAGCTATATATACGGGGGCTCTACACTTAATTTGTATCCTTTTTTTACTCACCAATACATCAAGTATGGTTGACTGTGCTTTGATTTTGATTGGCATTTTTATTTGAAATATAGGTATTTGTTCCATCTGAAAGAAAGACACTTCATTTGTATGAAGCAAGATATTTGGTGCTACTAGAGGAGGTATAGATATATTATTTTCATGCTTTGCTTTCCCTACAAGGATTTTTCATATTCCTGCTTATAGGTGTATCGATTACTTCCTACCATGAGGGTCTATGTCATTGTTATATAAGGTTTTTCTATTGCTTGCTTTATGAGTTACTATGTAATACAATTACTGGTAGTGAATATGTAAACTTCTACCTTCATTTTTGTTTTAAAATTTTCTTTTGTTTGATGAGATTGGTTTTTTATTTACATAGTTGAATCTTGATTAGTTGAATATTAGGGTTTGGGAAAAGAAAGAGTCAAATTATGGAGCAATATTATGAGTAGGATGTGTGTTGCTAACACTGTATCACCTATTTATATTAGATTGATATTAAAGACAATCAAAATATTAGGAAAGCTATGTAGGAAAGTAAATTGCTAACAATAGTAAAGCACCAAAATAGGAAAACATAAAGTTAAATTATCAAGTCGTTAAGTCTTGAGAGAAGAGGAAGAGAGAGTAAAAGATTATGGAAGAGAGTAGTCTGTTAGAGTTACATAGCTACATCTCAATATATGTAAAATCAAACAGTATCGAAATTACCCTTATGGGTTACATCCTAATATAACTCAATATAACGTAGCATAAATCAACATAACGTAACACTTCCCCTCAAGTTAGTGCATAAATGTCTCTCATGCCCAACTTGAAAATGATAGGATGAAGAAGCTTGCTACTAAACCCCTTTGTGAAAATATTGGCCCATTGATCTTTTGATTTCACAAATGGTATGCAAATTAAACACTTGTTCAGCTTCTCTTTGATGAAGTGTCGATCAATCTCAACATGTGTAGTTCTATCATATTGAACTGGATTATGTGAAATGTTGATGGTTGCATTATTATTACACATAATGCAGTCTTATAGACCCTTCACCACGAATTCCTAACTCACTCAATAGGATTTGGAGCCATATAAGCTCACAAACTCCATGGGCTATTTTTTTGTATTTAGCCTCTGAACTAGACCTAGGTATCACTGATTACTTTTTACTTTGCCATGTGACAATATTTCCTCCTATGTAGGAATAGTAGCCTAAAGTGAGCCTTTTGTCATCTATTGAACCTACCTAGTCTGCATCTGTGAATCCTGTTAGTTTTAAATAACTATTATTACATAACAAGATCCCTTTCCCTGGGGTTGACTTGAGATACCTCAAAATACGATGAACAGTTCCAAGATGAGGGACTCAAGGATCATGCATGAGTTGACTCACAATGTCCACTGCATAAGCAATATCTTGCCAATTATAAAAGAGATATACTAGTCTCCCTACTAATCTCTGGTATCTGTTCTTATCCACAACATCACCAACACTACTCATCAGTCGTTGGTTAACTTCAATAGGAGAATCTATTGGTCTACATCTGAACATCCTGGTTTCTACAAGTAGGTCAATAACATATTTCTTCTGGGAGATAAAAATGCCTTTGTCTGATCTGGCAATTTCAATCCCATGAAAATATCTCAATAAACCCAAATCNCTATTGGTCTACATCTGAACATCCTGGTTTCTACAAGTAGGTCAATAACATATTTCCTCTGGGAGATAAAAATGCCTTTCTCTGATCTGGCAATTTCAATCCCATGAAAATATCTCAATAAACCCAAATCTTTGATTTCAAACTCCTTAAGCAACTAAGCTTTTAGTTTGGTAATTTCGTGCACATTATTTTCAGTTATCACTATATCATCTACATATACAATGAGGACTATTATTTTGGCATCTATCGACTTGGTGAACATAGTATGATCAATATGACTTTGAGTATATACAAATTTCAGTAGGGCTTTGAGAAATCTATCAAAGTATGCTCTAGGTGATTGTTTCAACCCATAAAGTGACTTCTTCAACTTGCACACTTTTCCTTCAGTTACTTGAGTTAAAAACCAAGGGGAATCTCCATATATAGCTCCTCCTCCAAGTCTCCATGAAGAAAGACATTCTTCACATCCAACTGTTTTAGACTACATCCCAAATTAGCTACATAAGAGAGAAGGGAATGTATAAAGTTCATTTTTGTCATAGGGGCAAAAGTCTCTTGATAATCAATGACATACGTCTAAGTGAATCTTTTTACAATTAGTCTTGCCTTGTTTCTCTCAACTGAACCATCGGCTTGTTGTTTGATGGTGAACACCCATTTACACCTAACTGCTACTACTCCAACAGGAAGGGGAACTAATTCCCAGGTGTCATTCTCCTTAAGGCTCTCATTTCCTTTACCATAACTTCTCACCACTTGGATCACTAAGAGTTTCTTTCCAACACTAAGGAACATTTATAGAAGACAAACAAGGGACAAACGTACGATACGATGGGGACAAGGAATCATAAGAAACGAAGTTAGAGATGGGATGTTGAGTACAAATTCGAACACTTTTTCTAACTATAATAAGAACCTCAAAATCATCAACAATTGGATTATCGATAACCTGGGTGACAACTGAAAGTTCATTATCTGGTAACTAAATAGAAGATGGCAGAACTAGAGTGGAGGAATTTAACTATGCCGGTGGCACATGAGTGGTCTGTACCTTTTGACGCAAAGAATAAGTCTTTAGAGTACCGGATGGATCATTGGTACTAACTATCTGTTGCTCCCCTTGATATTCCACTAGAAAGACAATTGGAGAAACGACTCTTGACATACCATCTCTTCCTCAATAACAGTGTTCTCCCCTTGAAGAGATGGATGGGGAGGACAGAAAAAGAACTCAAACTCACAAAAAAGTAACATCCATGCTAACATGCATCTTCTGAGACGGTGAATGGTAGCACTTATAACCCTTTTGAGTGGGATAATAACCAACAAAGACACACTGCAAAGCCTTAGGATCAAGCTTTCTTCTGGATGCTTTATAGTTATGTACAAAACAAACACACCCAAACACTTTAGGAGGAAGAGAAGAAATAGAAGGAATCGGTAATCTCCCAGAATGACACTCAATAGGAGTCTTAAATTATGGGACACTAGAAGGTAGATGATTAATGAGATAAGCAGTAGTAAGAACTCCATCTCCCCAAAAATGTGAAGGCACATTCATAGTAAACAACAGTGAACAAGCAACCTCAAGAAGATGGCAGTTTTTTTGCTCAGTAACACCATTTTGTTCCAAGGTACTTACACAGGTAGTTTGATAAAGGATGTCACTCTCATTGAGATAAGAGCGAAATTTCCCATCAATGTACTCAGTTCCATTGTCACTGTAAATGACTTTGATTTTTGCACTAAATTGGGTACCAAATATTTTATGAAAAAGAGCAAAAGTAAGAAAAAACTTCACTTTTAGTGCGTAATAATCAAGGATCAAAATTTGGTTTCAATGCATTGTATCGGTCACCTAGGAAACGGAAACATTTTGACGTGTTTCAGAAATATTTTAACTCGTTTCGAAAAGAGAATGAAAAAAATAAAAAATTTAAGAACTAATTTTTTAAAATATTGGTCGAAATATACCAAAGTACATTGAAATATCTTGAAACACTCCACAATAATTGTGCAAATGCATTGAAATATTACAAATATCTCATAAAATTATAGAGCACCTCGAAGTATTAGAATTTCAATTCTATCACTGATTCGTTTTGATCTCCTCGAAAGCGGAAACGTTTCAGATGTTTTGACCGTTTTGAAACGAAATTTTGATCCTTGGTAATAAGTAAACCTAAGTAAGATGAGAATAACAATCAATAAAAGTGTCAAACCAACGATAACACGGAAAAGTCGTCATACATCAGAATGAATGATAACAAAAAGGAGCAATGCTTTGATTATTAGTACTAAGATAAGATGAACGTTTGTGCTTGACAAATTTACAAGCATCATAAACAAAAAATTGCCTACTACACTAATTTACTAAACTAGAAAAAATATGCTCTAAAACACCAAATAAGGGATGACCCAAACGTCTGTGCCACTGATGTAACATCTGAAGGGACGAAACACCATATGTCTGAAGAGCTTGACAAGTAGACTTAGGAAAAGCTAGATCATCCAGGAGATACGGACCACCATGTGCTCTACCACTGCTAATCATTTTCTCCGATTCTAGTTCCTCAAAGATATAATTAGTAGGAAAAAGAGTCACATAACAAGTCAAGGATTTAGTGATATTACTATCAGACTATAAGTTAGTGGAGAAATTGAAAACATGGAGAACACTGGAAAGGGACAGGGTGGGTGAACAATGAATTGAACCTTTTTCAGAAATTGAGGATAAGGATCCATTTGGCTTCTTGACTTTATCCCCACCTGAACATGTAGAGCAAGAAGAGAAAAGACTAGAGGAACCTGTCATGTGGTCCGTGGTTTCAGAATCTATAATCCAAGGAGCATATGAGGATGATGCAGTAAACACTAGATATACTGTGTCAGCAAAGTTGGAGGAAGAAGCTTTGATTAGGGGCAGTAGTAGAGTCAAACCGAGCCATTAGGCGCTTAAGAGTTTGCATTTCTTCTTAAGAGAAATGTGAGGGAGTAGACTGATACGAAGGCTCTAAAGATTTAGTCATATGTGCATGGGAATGCACAAAACCCCCTCGGCCACCACTTTACCCACACATAGGACGTTCAGTTAACTTCCAACAGAACTCCCTAATATGCTTGGTCTTCCCACAATAGTCAAAAACTCAACTCCCGTTGAGGAAAAATAGTCAATGCAAAATGCTCCTGAATAGGTACATGAACCATATCAATCAAAGAGCATAGGCCTCTTGTAAAGTAGGAAATGGACTACGACCAAGGATTAAAATATCGTTTTAAAACAGTCAAAACGTCTTAAACGTTTCCGTTTTCAAGTAGACCGAAACGAATCAGTGATGGAATCGATATTCTAATACTTCAAGGTGTTCCATAATGTTTCAAAATATTATTATATTTCAATGTATTTGCACAATTATTTCAGAATATTTCAAAGTATTTTAAGATATTTTTGTATATTTTGACCAATGTTTTAAAAAATAATTATTAATTTTTTTCATTCTATTTCTGAAACGGATTAAAACGTTTCCGAAATACATCGAAATGTTTCCATGTCATAGGTGACCAAAACAATACACCAAAATAAAATTTTGATCTTTAGCTACGACCCAAAATTTGAACCCTGATCTGATCATATTAAATGTTAAGGCCAGCAAGAAAATCATACACATGTTCTTTCTCTATCATCTGCTGAAATTTTACATCATCCTTAAAGCAATCGGCCTGGAAATTCTGGTAGTGATCAATCTCTTGCCATAAAGTAGTCAACTCTGCATAGTATACTACAAGGGTTTTATCTTTCTCATTAGTCTCCAAGTCTTTCTTCCGAAGATCATATGCGTTAGCATCATTTCTCTTTTGAGAATATGTATGTGCTACAACCATTCAAATCTTATAAGTTGTATCAAGCAACAAACAACCACGACCACAATTGATGGAAGGTTGCATAGAATTAAGCAACCATGAGATCACTAAGGCATTTTCAGATATCCACTGCTTTAGTGGAGGAGCAAACTCAGTAGGCTTCGTAGTATCCCCATTCAAATATTCATCCAAAGAGATGGCCTGAATAGATAACAAACAAATCCATGACCAAGCTAAGTAATTGTTCCCATACAACCTTTTTGGACTAATTTGAAGAGAGGGGTTACTTGCAAGAGCACCCAAATGATTCAACCCACTTCCTCTTGTACTTCCAACGGTACTGGTAGGGATCTCACTCCTTTCCGATATATCCACAGGGTAGGGTCAAACAACCACAGTCAAACAAACAGAAATAATTTTCAAAAAAAAACAAAACTCCTATAGCTACCAAAACAAACTAGTACTAACAGGAATCACAAACAGCACAACCAAACCAAACTCAACAAGAAAATACCTTCAATAGTTGCCTAATACATTCTGGAAGTAGTTGTAGCCAAGAAGAAAAGCAGAAGATAGAATGGTGCATGACCTCATAGAGATTCTTGTAGAAACAAGCTACCGAAGTTGATTTTTGGCCCAAAAAGTTCAAAAATCCCATTCAATCTCAACAAAACAGCATAGGCATCATCAATCACTCCTAGTTAGACCTCAAAAAGATGGATCGAAGCAGAAATAACAATGAAAATACACCGAAATTGCAAATTTGGGTTTTTGAATAAAAAATCCCAAAAATACTTTGAAGTTCGAAAATCTATAAACCTAGTTAGATGGCTTCAAAAAATTTCTTGAAAATCACCATAACTCTTACAAGGCCAAGTTGAATCTCCAGAATGAATTCCCAAAAATTCTGACATAGTTCGTCGCTGACGTCAAGCATGTCAGTCGTTGACGTCAGCTCGTAAAAAAAAAAACCGTCAACCATTGTTATAATTTCAGACAATTTTCGGCGATATTCAATAACTATAGGGCTTCAAATCTAAATTGATGTTCTGATACCAAATTAAATTATCAAGTCATTAGGTCTTGAGGGAAGAGAAAGAGAAAAGAATATGGAAGAGAGTAGTGTGTACGGGTTACACAGTTACATGCCAATATATATATAAAATCAAAGAGTATTGAAATTACCCTTATAGGTTACATCCTAATATAACTCAATATAACGTAACCTAAATCAACATAACGTAACACAATAGCAAAGTAAATCTCTAAAAATCTCCCTTATGTTGGAACATAGAGATAAAAATACCTAGTTTGGAACAAAGAATACTAAATATGGACTACGCCAATGGTTTGGTAAGAATATGATCGAGTTGATCACCAGGTTTACATAAGGAGTCTTCTTTTTCACTAAGCACTCCTAAATAAAATGACAATCAATTTTGATTTGCTTGTATGCTCACAAAACACTAGATTACCAGTGATAAAAATGGTTGCCTAGTTGTTATGCATCTCTATAGGAGATGATACATCAACACCCATCTGATGAAGTAGAAAGCAAACCCATAACATCTTACATGTAGTTTGAGTCATGACACGATATTCGACCTTTGTAGTAGAATGTGCCATAACATTTTACTTTTTATTGTGCTAACTAACAAGATTGTCACCAACAAATATGCAATAAACAGAAATAGATCGTTTATCATACACTGCCCACCCAGTCAACATAAAATAACTCAGTAAAAATTGAGGATGACGACTGATATAACAATCCTCTACCTGATCCTCCTTTATAATAATGCAGTATACGATAGACAGCTTCCCAATGAAGTTCACGAGGAGTATGCATAAATTAGCTAATAACACCAACAATATAAGTAACACTAGGATGTGTAACTATGAGATAGATTAACTTATCAATCAACCTCCAATAATGCCCCGTGTTCTATAAAAAGTCTCCACTTTCAGTATGCAATTTAATTCTCCTTCTTGGCCACATTGAAAGCATTTGATAACAGAGGAATATTGAGTACGTATCATAGCACAAAATGCAGTGAATAAAAAAAAAAGAATTTAGAACGATGCTTCATTAGATAGACCCAATAATACCTAGTATAGTCATCAATTAAAGAAACATAATAACTGGATCCTCCTTTAGTGGGAATAGGAACAGGTCCCCATACATTTGAATGAACCAGATCAAAAGGTGCAAGTGAGCTAGTTGAACTTTTCTTAAAGGATAATGCAATGAATTTAGCGAACTTGCACCCACTACACCTGGAAATGTCATGATACTCTAAGTTATCCAAACTACTAGCAGAGGCTAAAAATTTCAGACGTGAATTAGAAATATGAACAAGACGAGAATGCCACAAACAAAAGCTAGAAAACTGTTGACTTAAATGAAATGAAGACAAATCAATAGAAAAAGCAACAATATCTAGAATATGCAACTCGTTTAACACGTACAACCCACCCTTTCTATTGCCGGTTCCAATCAACTTCTTGGAACGTGGATCCTGCACAACATAACCAAAGGAAGAAAAATGAATTGAAAATCCAAAGTCAAATAGCTGACTAACTGAAATCAATTTCAAGGCAAGTTGTGGAATATAACAAACATCAGTAAGTGTTAGTTGTGAAGAAACAATGGACCCAACACCGGCTAAGATCATTTGAATATCACTAGCTGCAAGTACAGATATAGATGGAGGAGAGAAGGTAGATACAAATAAGGAAGAATCACTTGTTATGTGATGTGTAGCATCTAAATCAAAGACCCAAGCGTTTCAAGATATATGTTAAGGACCTGAAGTGAACGAACTTATGGAAGGAAAAACTGAGAAAGTATTAGGTTGTTGGAGAAGCTTTTGCAACTGATCAACAATCATAGTATCAAGAAAGTCAATGTTTCCACTAGCCATAATTGCAATTAACCCAAATCTAAAACTTAAAGCTCCAAAACCCAATGTAAGGACAACCAAAATCCAAAAAGTTCAAAGTCCACAAGCGAAGACCAGTCCAAACCAGCAACCAAGGCAATTAGCAACCACACCAACAATTAAGCCCAATGCCAAATTTAAGGCCAATAACCAGCAACCAAACAATAGTGAACCCAATAATCAATTGGCCCAATGACACCCACATGTGATCAAAGGCCTATTAGATACAAATCATATGCAAAACCTAAACAATCAATATTCTCAAAAGCCCATTAATCAAAATTCTTACATTGCCCAAACTATCGAACCTACCAAACTAGAAGCAGAATGACGAATAAATAACTTTACAACAAAGAAACAGAGCAAACCAGTAGCAAAAATCTAGCAAACTAGCAATAGGGGATGAAAACTAGAGTCCAAGAAAACAGCGGCAAAGTTCAAGACCAACAAAGCATACAACAATCAAACTACTTGAGGCCTAACAACCCAAAGTTTGTCACAAATCAACTCAACAGTCTTGCAAATCAAATACCCATAACCAACTGAGGTTCTTACACAAAAATGCTACAAAATGGAACTAAATATCGAATTTCGGTACTGTTCATAGTACGAACAATAATTTTGGCATTGTGCACAGTATGAACAATAATTTCGACACTGTTCACAGGATGAACAGTAACTTCGACACTGTTCACAGCCCTTAGAACTACAAAAAATCAGCAACCCATCAACCTAGCCCTCAAATCACACAACTAAGCACCAAGAACCTCTAGTCGCATTACTTAGACTTGGTTTGAAGTAAAGAAATTGAAGAAAATAGCAAGAAATCAACATAGATGATGTCAACCCTAATCCAAAACATATTATTTCTCCAACCGAATTATTGTGGTGCTACAATATGTTTTGGATCGAAACTGTGCTCTGATACCATGGAAACTTTGGTCAAAGAAAGAAGAGAGAAAGGAGGAGGAGGAGGAGGAGGAGGAAATATTATTATTGCTACATAAGTTTGTAAGAAAACTTAACCTAAAATATACAATATAGGCCCCTATATAGTAGGACAAGAAAGAATAAAGCAAATGCCCAACCTACCCTTAATATTAATACTCTATTACATAAATATCTCTTGTGCCCAACTGGTAAACAATGAGATGAAAAGCCTTACGACTAAAGCCTTTTTGTGTTAACATCAACTAATTGATTTTTTGATTTCACAAAAATCTTGCAAATCAAAGTCTTGTTCAACTCCTTTTTCATGGAGTGTCGATCAATTTCAACGTATTTAGTTCTATAGTGTTGGANCGACTAAAGCCTTTTTGTGTTAACATCAACTAATTGATTTTTTGATTTCACAAAAAGCTTGCAAATCAAAGTCTTGTTCAACTCCTCTTTCATGGAGTGTCGATCAATTTCAACGTATTTAGTTCTATAATGTTGAATAGTATTCTGAGCAATGTTGATAGCAACCTTGTTGTCACACACAGTATAGTCTCATTAGTCTATTATCATAAATTACCAGCTCTCCCCATAATGTTTAGAGTCGCATAAGCTCACAGACTCCATGGGCCATTAGTTTGTATTCAGTCTCCACACTAAACTTTGCCACCACTTCTTGCTTCTTGCTTTGCCATATAATAAGATTTCCTCCAATTAGGGTGCAATCGCCTGAAATAGACACTCTATCATCCACTAGACCTATCTAGTCTACATCACTAAACGCTTGCAGTTTCAAGTGGCCATTATTTGGAAAACAATATTTCTTTTCTTGGAGCTGACTTTTGATACCTCAACATACAATAAACAGCTTCAAGATGGAAAGTTCGAGGATCATATATGAATTGACTACAACACCTATTGTACAAGCAATATATTTCTAAATATGTGAGATATATCAATCTCTCCACTGGTCTCTAGTATCTCTCATTTTCTACTAGTTTACCAACTCTACCACACAATCGATGTTTGACTTTGTTAGAGTTATAGTCTAATTTATTAAATTTTTACTATGACATTTTTGTCCTTGCTATGAAGTTTATGTCTTGCTTAGACTAGATGGATGTTTAGGTCATTTTGTATTATTGTTTGGCTATATATACGAGACTCTACACTCAGTTTGTGTATCCTCTTGACTCAGACCAACCTGTTGGATCAGCCTCTACCACCACGCCACGGCTACCCAGCCACCAACCAACAATACCATAGTAGCAAACACCAACAACAACAACACTATATCACTACATACAAAACCCATAGCCTAGACAGCAAACCAACAGCCCCCAAGCCACAGCTTTTTACCCAAAATTCCACCGACAGCCACAAACCAACCAAAATCTTCAGTAGCTCCATTCCTAGCCTGACACATAGCGACAACCACAACCTAAAAACCCTCTAACTTAGCCATACAGCAAACTTGGAAAACCACCCATTCTAGCAAGCAAAGCAAGTCCACCAGCAAACCCAATCCAATGCCTAAACCAATGAAACCAACAAACCCAGTCCAGCAAAGTAGCTTACTGCCCAACCAACTGCCCAGTCCATTCCTATCTCACTGCCCAACAACCCCAGTGCTAGTTTGCCCTGCCTTCGTGCTTGGCGTTCCTCGTCACAATGCTGCCACCTCTTCGTACCACTGACTTCTTTTTTACCTAGGATTGAAGTATCTACTGATTTTTCAAATGGGTCGGATCCCCTCCTCCATTGATCTACTCTTGATGCGGTAGATCACTTATATATATTTCTTGACTTTCTTGACACTGCGACCTGCTTATTTGGGAGCTTTCTAGACTTTCTTTATTTGTTGCTACTGTTCGAATTGAGGTATATTGTTCTCTTTTATCTTTGTCTCTCTATTTATTGTAGAGAATTTTCGATCACGGTTGTTGTTGTGGCCATTACTGAGGGACATGAGACCCCTACGGTTAGTACTTTCACTTGAAATGTACCGCTCATTTCTACAAACATTCCCTCTCCCACTTTTATGTTTGACCAGTATACAGTACCTACTGACCCAGTTGCATTATCGGCGATGTCGGGTATAATCTCTCAGAAGGTTACAACACAGTTGTTGAATGATCGTAACTTTGCTGAGTGGTCACGGTCATTTCAGTTTTTCTTAGAATGTGTTGGGAAGCTTGGTTAGCTGTGGGATCGAACCCAAAGCCAGTTGATCATGAACCTGGATATTTTGCGTGGTTCTCTGAGAACTGTCCAATTCTTAGATGGTTATTTGGCTCGATGGAGACCTCTATTTATAGGATTCATTAATTTTATAGCTCTGTTTTAAAGTTATGGAGTACATTATTAGAGATGTATTCCCAGTTAGAACATGGAGTTCATGTTTATGAGCTTTCTCAAGAGCTCTTCTATGCTCGAAAAGGAGATATGACAACTCAAGATTATTATAGCTATTTGACTTTTCGAGAGAAAGAGGATAGGATTCACAAGTTCCTTGTGGGATTTCGTGATGAGTTTGAGGGACCACGTTCCTAGATCTTGGATATGATGAGGCTTTTGTCTCTATATGAGGTATATGCGATGATTAAGCAGCATGAGCGTCGTGCCCGTATTATTTCACTTCCAGTAGCAACTTTGACTATTCATTCTGACCAAATAGCCCTTGCAGCTACTGTAGGTTCTCACTCAGGACCCTCAGCGCAGATCGGGCACGTCAGATCATTGCCGATGGGGTGATTCTCGTCAGTGTGATTATTGTGGCCGACCAAAACATCTCTAAGCAGCTTGCTGGAAGCTCTATCCATAGATTAAGCCACCTCCTCAAGGGCGTACTGATGTTATTGCTGAGGGGCCACCTCCTACTGCTGCTGCCTCGACTCTTGCTACTNGTGATTATTGTGGCCGACCAAAACATCTCTAAGCAGCTTGCTGGAAGCTCTATCCAGAGATTAAGCCACCTCCTCAAGGGCGTACTGATGCTATTGCTGAGGGGCCACCTCCTACTGCTGCTGCCTCGACTCTTGCTATTACTATTCCTCCTTGGTAAAGTGATATTGATGTTATCACTTTTCGATTGGATATCCTTATATCTTTCCTGACTTATCAGGGTTTGACTACTGCTGTTGCGACTACTATAGGCTAAGAAGCATGGATACTTCTCTGAAGGTCAACGTGGGCGGTGTTGGACACGTGTTCGACACGGATATACGTTGAACGGCTAGACATATGTCCGACATTTCCACAAGTGTCCTGAATAGTTATCAAGTTGGTTTTATGGACGGATACAGCTCGTATACAGGGTGATACAGGAGGGATACGACTACAGATCTTTATTGAAATCCCCACCCCCAAAAAAAAGACAGGTACAAGACATTACAGACTTAAGATCAGCTACAGATGTCATCTTCCTCTATTTATACGACTCGCCACATACCTGAGATCAGACATGTGCACTTTGGGATTCTTCTTCCTGATGCTTCTAGACGTTTCAAATCTCTCATAGATTGGCTTGGTGTGATTAGTTTTCTCTTTGAGCGATTGGTGTGATCGGCTTGCCCTAGATGCTCGCAGCATCGTTTTATCTTTTCTATCTCTCTCTCTCTTTGTGTGATTGGTATGATAGGTTTGCCCTAGATGCTTGCAACATCGTTCTCTCTCTCTCTCCTCTCTCCTCTCTCCTCTCTCCTATCTCTTTCTCTCTCTCATAGTTTCTTCGTTATAGTGGTGTGGTGACCCCCGAACAATTAGACTTCTTATTGTTCTAGCCCACAACCCATTATGTTTAGTCCCCATTCATTGCTCATAACATTTAGCCCACTTATTAAATTTAATATTAATTAATTTCACAATTTTATTATTAATGTTATTATATATATATATATATATATATTATTTTAATTAGTCATATTCTCGTCGTACTTGTATCCTATATTTTAAAATTTTGTCATATCTCTGTGTCCATATCGTATTCGATACGACACCCGTGTTCGTATTCATGCTTCATAGACTACAGGTATCATGGTTCAAAGTATCGGCCGATATTGATACGAGTCGATCGAGTCGTATCCGTCTCGGCACATTCGAAGACGATACAGTTACAAGATACGTATAAACTCCAAGTCTCATACAACTCAGCTGAGTCGTTCGAGCGGTATTCGAGTCAATCCTAAATCTCTAAAATATCGTCATCGAATTGACCGATATGGTTCCACGACACTGCGATGTATTATGAATTTCTCATAATGTTCAACATTTTCTTCTAAATTGTATCGCCCGATACCGCGTTGCGACACCACAACCGATGTGTCTTATAATTCTCAAAGTTGATGGCTGATACCGCAACCTTGAACCATAATAGGTATTCCTTGTGTCTTTCATTCTTGCAACATTCCATTTTCCCTTTGGATAATAGACTCAGGAATGAATGGTCACATGATAGATGAGACCCATCACTTCTCCACTTTTGATGAGCAGTTACATACACAGGTCTAGTTAGCAGATGGGACACATGCCCTTATTGTTAGTAGGATACAATTTGATTTCCAGATGATTTTACATTACGTTCGGTTTCTCGTGCGCCAAAATTGACCATGAATCTATTTCTTGTACATCAGTTAACTAGAGATTTTTACTGTGCAGTTGTGTTCTTATCTGATTCGTGTTAGTTACAAGACCTGAGTACGAGGAGGATTATTATCAGGAGACATGAGAAANGTGCGCCAAAATTGACCATGAATCTATTTCTTGTACATCAGTTAACTAGAGATTTTCACTGTGCAGTTGTGTTCTTATCTGATTCGTGTTAGTTACAAGACCTGAGTACGAGGAGGATTATTATCAGGAGACATGAGAGAGATGGATTGTATTATCCGGCGATTCACCTCCAGTTTCATCAATTGCTACACCTACATCACTTGCACCTACTTTTTCTTTATCTGTTCCTAAATTACATGTTAGTATTTTACCTGATACTTGTCGTTATGATTTTTCATCACAAACTTTTCAGCTGTGACGTGACCGTTTTGGGCATACAAATTTTAAATATTTATGTATGTTGTTTCCTGCTTTGGGTGATGCTTGTGTTGGTGATAAATTTGACTGTGTTATATGTTCCCTATCTAAACATGTTAGGACCAATTGTATTCCTCGCATGCACCAGTCACCCAAGCCATTTGACCTAATATATTTTGATATTTGGGGGCCTTCCCTTGTTACTACCTTTTCGGGTGCCCGATATTATGTGACAATTATAGATGAACATACCCGCTGTACTTGGATTTACTCCCTATCATCACTTAGTTTCTACAGATGATTAAGACATAATTAATGACATTGTTTGTGCTCTTCATTCGGATAATGCCAAAGAATATGTTTGATGCCTTATTGTCTCACCTTTCTTCTCAAGGAATTCTTCAGCTACTCACTTGCCCATACACTCTTGAGCAAATGGAGTTGCAAAAATAAAAAATAAGAGGTCTGATAGGGATGGTACGTTGTATGCTTAGAGGTATGGTGGTGCCAAAATCTTATTGACATTTTATTATTTTGATTTATACATTTCTGTGTAATCGTGCACTGAATCGTGTTCTTCGGCATACAGCTCTCTTACAAGTCTTATTCCATAAGCAGAACTTTTTTTGATCCCCCCTCATGTTTTTGGCCGTACATATTTTGTTCGGGATCTGTATCCAACTCGCCATAAGCTTGATGATAAAGCAATTCAGTGTGTCTTTGTGGGCTATTGTCATCAGTCTAAGGGTTATTGGTGTTATGATCATGTCAGGTGTTGTATGTATCACAGTCTAGATGTTACCTTTCTTGTGCAAATTTCTTATTTTTCTTCTAGTCTCTAGTCTATCCCTCCAGTTGATAATACCTCCTTTGATTTTCCCTTACCACAGGTGCTAGCGCCACTCGTTCTTGTCACTATAGAGTCACTAGTCTCTTCTCTCTTGTAAGTTTATGTTTGTCGCCCTCGCTCTCATCCCCTTGTTGATGTCCCCTCTACCTTAGGCGATACAGATAATATTTTTTAGTTTGTTGAGCATATTGATGCGCTTGTTACTAGCACTGATGAGATTGCAGGTGGTGAGCCATTCTTTTACTTAATGAGACTTTGTCAATAAAGGATGATGATTTAGGGCTCATTATTTGCAGTGTGATCGTCGTCCAGTTGCTCATTATAGTTGGGCTGCCAGGATATTATATCCGATCTCTAGTTATGTTTCTTATAGTGGTCTATCTCCTATATTTCAAGCTTATAGCATTGCCTTATCAAATACGTCAGTTCTTTGCTCAATTTTAGAGACTATACAGGAGCCCCAATGAGTTCTTGTCGTGTAGACGGAGATGGACGCTCTTCAGCGTAATCATACATGAGATCTTGTCTCTTTACCTTTAGGGGTGAAACATGTTGGTTGTTGCTAGGTTTACACCCTGAAGTTTCTTGTGGATGGTACTATTGATGGTTACAAAGTTAAGCTTGTAGCGAAGGGTTTTACTCAGGTATCAGGTTGTGATTTTGGTGCTATCATTACCCCCGTGGCAAAATTAACTACTATTTGGTTGATTATTTCTTAGGCTGCCTCATATTCTTGGCCTCTTTCATCAATTGGATGTGAAGAATACGTTTCTTCATGGTGATCTGAACGAGACTATTTATATGGATACACCACTAGACTTTCGTGGTAAGGGAGAGTATATTGGGAAGATATGTCAACTATGTAAGTTTCTTTATGGACTAAAACAGTCATCACGAGCTTGGTTCTTTTGGTTTAGTGGTGTAGTTGTATGTTTAGGATTTACTAGATATCATTCTGATCATACATGTTTCATTCGATAGAATACTTTTGGGCAGTATGTCATTCTTTTGGTATATGTGGATGATATTATTATTATTGGGGATGACATTTTTGGGATTGCACAGGTTAAGTTTGACCTTGAAAAGACCTTCGATGTGAAGGACCTTGGATTTTTGTGATACATTCTTGGGATTAAGGTTACCCATAGCAACAGGGGTACTATTCTTTCTCAGAGAAAGTATGTTCTGAATCTTCTCTCATACACTGGGATGCTGGGGTGCAAAACGGCATTATCACTCATGATTCCAAACCTAAAACCTCCAATTAAAGGTAAAGAGTTGAGAGATCTGACTGTTTACTAGAGGTTGGTAGGTACACTTATCTACCTAGTCAACAATAGGTTAGACATTTCAATTCTTGTCAGCCAAGTTAGTTAGTTCATACACAAGCTATGGATGTAGTTTATCATATCCTTCGGTATCTCAAGTCTTGTCCTGGACTTGGGTNGGAGCCCCAATGAGTTCTTGTCGTGTAGACGGAGATGGACGCTCTTCAGCGTAATCATACATGAGATCTTGTCTCTTTACCTTTAGGGGTGAAACATGTTGGTTGTCGCTAGGTTTACACCCTGAAGTTTCTTGTGGATGGTACTATTGATGGTTACAAAGTTAAGCTTGTAGCGAAGGGTTTTACTCAGGTATCAGGTTGTGATTTTGGTGCGATCATTACCCCCGTGGCAAAATTAACTACTATTTGGTTGATTATTTCTTAGGCTGCCTCATATTCTTGGCCTCTTTCATCAATTGGATGTGAAGAATACGTTTCTTCATGGTGATCTGAACGAGACTATTTATATGGATACACCACTAGACTTTCGTGGTAAGGGAGAGTATATTGGGAAGATATGTCAACTATGTAAGTTTCTTTATGGACTAAAACAGTCATCACGAGCTTGGTTCTTTTGGTTTAGTGGTGTAGTTGTATGTTTAGGATTTACTAGATATCATTCTGATCATACATGTTTCATTCGATAGAATACTTTTGGGCAGTATGTCATTCTTTTGGTATATGTGGATGATATTATTATTATTGGGGATGACATTTTTGGGATTGCACAGGTTAAGTTTGACCTTCAAAAGACCTTCGATGTGAAGGACCTTGGATTTTTGTGATACATTCTTGGGATTAAGGTTACCCATAGCAACAGGGGTACTATTCTTTCTTAGAGAAAGTATGTTCTGAATCTTCTCTCATACACTGGGATGCTGGGGTGCAAACCGGCATTATCACTCATGATTCCAAACCTAAAACCTCCAATTAAAGGTAAAGAGTTGAGAGATCTGACTGTTTATTAGAGGTTGGTAGGTACACTTATCTACCTAGTCAACAATAGGTTAGACATTTTCAATTCTTGTCAGCCAAGTTAGTTAGTTCATACACAAGCTATGTCAGTCTTATATGGATGTAGTTTATCATATCCTTCGGTATCTCAAGTCATNCAACTGTCCGATGATTTGATATACGAGTTTGCTGAATAACATTTGATGCATACTTGGACTAAGAGAGCAGATAATCTTTGGGAGAGGAAGCAACCTCAATCCCTAAGAAATACCTAAGCTGACCAAAATCTTTCATATAAAAGTGATCTTGCAACTGATTTTTCAATAGTCTTATTCTAGCAATGTCATCATTTGTAACAATCATATCATCAACATAAAGTAAAAGAACAATAGCACGAAAACCCAAATCACAGCTGACAAATTAAAACTTGGCAAACTATGCCCTAGGAACCTATTTAAGGCCATAAATGGTAGAGTATTTTATTATATTAGTGTTAGGGGCAATTTAGTCATTTAGGTACCATTGGCTGCAAGTACAAATACAAATGGAGGAGAGAAAGTAGATACAAATAAAGATGAGTCACTGGTCATATAATGTGTAGCAGCTGAATCAAAAACCCAAATAATTCGAGGTATACCTAAAAGACCCGAAATGAAAGAATCTATTGAAGAATAGACTGAAAGAGCATTAGGATGCTGGAATGAGAGAAACTTGTGTGATTGATCAACAATTATACTCGAACTAGGTGTTGATTTTGCATTGATAGCCCAAAAAGAATTAAGAGTCATCACTAGCCATAACTGTAACAAGAGAAATCCAAAATCAACAAGTCCAAGGCAAACTCTAGCAAGTTATCGAACCAAAAAAAGTAACAACTCAAATTGTCTGCCAATCACAATAGTAATGGGATAGAAACAAACAGTGAACCCTAAAATTCAAACGAAGTTCCAAAACTAGCAAAAAGTAGTAAGGAAGCAACGTTATTTCCTAGTTGTCAATGTAACATAGGACAATACTATGCACACAGTAAACCACGAAGGACTATATCTACAAATCAACAAAGAAGCAACACAACAAGCATACAAATCAACAATCCAAATGACATATCAAACCAACACCTCAAGACTCTTAGGAAAGCCAAGATAGAGAACAAAGACGAACAATGGTGTACAGTGATTGCCGAGTACCAGATTGCTCAAATCTCCATCAAATCCACTCTAAATTGCTTGAATAACATAGTACCAATAGAAATTTAAGAACCCAATGAAAGATTAGTGCCCAAAGTAGACAGAAGACCATTGAAACAGCACAGGAGGAGGAAGAAGGGCCCAAAATCAAAACAAAATAATCCTATAAAGTGCAATTGAACTACAGAGACCAAGTATTTTTGGTTCAAATCAACTCCGACAGCTTCAAAGCCCCAATTCAAGCATAAAAAATCCTTAGTCTCACTCATTAAGAAGGGTTCCAAAGCATCAAATATGTTGAAGAAGTTCCCGAATCATAGATCAAAAAATCGCGACAATATTTTTTGAAAATCATTCAAAAAATCAAAAACCAAGCATACTAGTGGAACGTCCATAAAAAATCGAGTCTAGCGGTGCTGAAAAACTGCCAAGAAGATGATGTCATTGCACCAGAAGGATGATGTCTGACCTAGGTTGAACCAGAAGCTTCCTCTGTTGAACTTACTGTGATTTTAAATATGTTTTGGATCCAACATGGCTCTAAAGCCATGAAAACAATGAAGATATAGATAACAAAAGAGAGAATGAAAAAGAAACAAGAGAAACTATTATTGCAGCTACATAAGTCTATTATAGCATAACCCAAGATACACAATGGAGGTCCTTATATAGTAGGGCAACTCAAAATAAAACAAATGACTACATTGTGCCTAACACTAATATACTAAAATACTATAACAATAACCTTGTCATCAACCTTTTTGACGAACATAATATGATCATAATGACTTTGTTTATACCCAAGTTTTAGCATAGCTTTAGGAAACCTATAAAACCAAGACCTAGGAGATTGTTTCAACCCATAGAGAGACTTTTTCAACTTACACACATTCCCTTTAGTTATTTGAGATGAAAAATCTAGAGGAATTTCCATGTACACCTACTCATCCAAGTCTCTATAGAGAAAATCATTTTTTACATTCAGCTATTGTAAATTCTATCCTGAATTAGCGACACGAGAGATAAGAGCACATATGATATTCATCTTTGCCAGAAGAGAAAAAGTATCTTGATAATCAATACCAAATGTCTGTATAAATTCCTTAACAACCAACTTACCTTTGTACCTCTCAATAGTGCCATCAGTTTGTTGTTTGATAGGACCTTACTGCCCTTGCTCCAAGAGGAATAGGAAACTACTCCCATGTGTTATTTTTCTTCAAGGCTTTCATTTCCTATACCATAGCTTGTCTCTACTGAGGATCAATGAGAGCTTTTTTCCAACCCTAAGGAATAGACATAGAAGAAAAGGAGGAAACAAAAGAATGATATGATGGAGATAGGGAATCATAAGAGACAAAGTAAGAGATAGGATATTGAGTGCAAGCTCGAACACCCTTTCTAATTGCAATAGGAAACTTAGAGTTATCAATAACTAGATTATCAATAACAAGATTAACATCTAGAGGTTCATTATATGAGAAATTAGTGGAAGATGGAACTAGAGCTGGGGAATTCGATTGATTGCGTGGCACATGGGTAACCTGTACTTTTTTATGTCGAGCATAAGTCTTCATATTATTGTTGTAGAGGTGAACACTACGTGAATCACTAGCATCACTTTTTTACTCCATAAGTTGTTGCTCTTCTTGACTAACATTCCACTAAACATGCAATTGAATAAAAGGCTCCTAACAAAATATCTCTTCCTCTATAGTAGTATTCTCCTCCCGAAGATATGTTTGGAAAATAGAGGACTCAAATTCACGAAAGGTCATCTATGCTAATATGCATTTTGATACTATGGATGATAGCATTTATATTCTTTTTGGGTGGCAGATTAACCAACAAAGACACATCACAGAGCTTTAGGGTCAAGTTTCCACATGTAGGGTTTGTAATCGTGTACAAAACAAACACATCCAAAAACTCTAAGAGAAAGGGAATACATAGAAGGAATGGAAGAAGACTCAAAAAGATACTCAATAGGAGACTTAAACTGGAATGCACTCAAGGGCAGAGAATTAATAAGATAAGCAATAGTAAGAACTGTATCCCCTCAGAAGGATTAAGGAGCATTCATAGTAAACATCATTGAATAAGCAACTTCAAGAAGATGACGATGTTACACAAAAGCAACACTATTTTGCTCAAGGGTACTCACATAAGTTGTTTTATATAGGATATCATTCTCATTGAAGTAAGAACAACAGTCCCTCTCAATATATTCAATTTTATTATCACTTCGAATAATTTTGACTTTGATATCAAACTGGGTACTCACCATTTTATGAAAAGATCTAAAGCACAAGAAAACTTCACATTTACTACGTAGTAGGTCAACTCAAGTAAGACGAGAATAATAATCAATAAAGCTTACAAACCAACGATAACCAAAAATAGACACAATATGAGAAGGGCCCACACATCACAATGAATGATGACAAAAGGTGTAGTGCTTCTATTATTAGTAGTATTAGGATAACATGAATATTTATGCTTGGAAAATTCACGAGCATCACAAACAAAAAATTGTCTACTACACTACTTCACAAGACTAGGAAAAAGATACTCTAAGACACTAAATGAGTAATGCCCCAATCGTCTATTCCACTGATGTAAGGACTAAAGAGTCATAGCACCATCTGCCTGGAGATTTGGACAAATAGATTGAGAGCTTCAACATTGAGGAAATATAAACCATCATGTGCTCTACCACTATGCACATTTTCTTCGATTCTAGTTCCTGAAAGGTACAATAAGTATGAAAAAAAGTCATTGAACAATTCAAGGATTTGGTAATACTATTATTAAACAATAAATTAGTGAACAAATTGAGAATGTGAAGAACAGAGGAAAGGGGTAAAGATGGTGAGCAATTAATTAAAATTTTCTTGGAAATAAAGGATAAAGATCCATTTGCCACCTTAACTTTCTCCCGACTAGCACNAAACAAATGACTACATTGTGCCTAACACTAATATACTAAAATACTATAACAATAACCTTGTCATCAACCTTTTTGACGAACATAATATGATCATAATGACTTTGTTTATACCCAAGTTTTAGCATAGCTTTAGGAAACCTATAAAACCAAGACCTAGGAGATTGTTTCAACCCATAGAGAGACTTTTTCAACTTACACACATTCCCTTTAGTTATTTGAGATGAAAAATCTAGAGGAATTTCCATGTACACCTACTCATCCAAGTCTCTATAGAGAAAATCATTTTTTACATTCAGCTATTGTAAATTCTATCCTGAATTAGCGACACGAGAGATAAGAGCACATATGATATTCATCTTTGCCAGAAGAGAAAAAGTATCTTGATAATCAATACCAAATGTCTGTATAAATTCCTTAACAACCAACTTACCTTTGTACCTCTCAATAGTGCCATCAGTTTGTTGTTTGATAGGACCTTACTGCCCTTGCTCCAAGAGGAATAGGAACCTACTCCCATGTGTTATTTTTCTTCAAGGCTTTCATTTCATATACCATAGCTTGTCTCTACTGAGGATCAATGAGAGCTTCTTTCCAACCCTAAGGAATAGACATAGAAGAAAAGGAGGAAACAAAAGAATGATATGATGGAGATAGGGAATCATAAGAGACAAAGTAAGAGATAGGATATTGAGTGCAAGCTCGAACACCCTTTCTAATTGCAATAGGAAACTTAGAGTTATCAATAACTAGATTATCAATAACAAGATTAACATCTAGAGGTTCATTATATGAGAAATTAGTGGAAGATGGAACTAGAGCTGGGGAATTCGATTGATTGCGTGGCACATGGGTAACCTGTACTTTTTTATGTCGAGCATAAGTCTTCATATTATTGTTGTAGAGGTGAACACTACGTGAATCACTAGCATCACTTTTTTACTCCATAAGTTGTTGCTCTTCTTGACTAACATTCCACTAAACATGCAATTGAATAAAAGGCTCCTAACAAAATATCTCTTCCTCTATAGTAGTATTCTCCTCCCGAAGATATGTTTGGAAAATAGAGGACTCAAATTCACGAAAGGTCATCTATGCTAATATGCATTTTGATACTATGGATGATAGCATTTATATTCTTTTTGGGTGGCAGATTAACCAACAAAGACACATCACAGAGCTTTAGGGTCAAGTTTCCACATGTAGGGTTTGTAATCGTGTACAAAACAAACACATCCAAAAACTCTAAGAGAAAGGGAATACATAGAAGGAATGGAAGAAGACTCAAAAAGATACTCAATAGGAGACTTAAACTGGAATGCACTCAAGGGCAGAGAATTAATAAGATAAGCAATAGTAAGAACTGTATCCCCTCAGAAGGATTAAGGAGCATTCATAGTAAACATCATTGAATAAGCAACTTCAAGAAGATGACGATGTTACACAAAAGCAACACTATTTTGCTCAAGGGTACTCACATAAGTTGTTTTATATAGGATATCATTCTCATTGAAGTAAGAACAACATTCCCTCTCAATATATTCAATTTTATTATCACTTCGAATAATTTTGACTTTGATATCAAACTGGGTACTCACCATTTTATGAAAGATCTAAAGCACAAGAAAACTTCACATTTACTACGTAGTAGGTCAACTCAAGTAAGACGAGAATAATAATCAATAAAGCTTACAAACCAACGATAACCAAAAATAGACACAATATGAGAAGGGCCCACACATCACAATGAATGATGACAAAAGGTGTAGTGCTTCTATTATTAGTAGTATTAGGATAACATGAATATTTATGCTTGGAAAATTCACGAGCATCACAAACAAAAAATTGTCTACTACACTACTTCACAAGACTAGGAAAAAGATACTCTAAGACACTAAATGAGTAATGCCCCAATCGTCTATTCCACTGATGTAAGGACTAAAGAGTCATAGCACCATCTGCCTGGAGATTTGGACAAATAGATTGAGAGCTTCAACATTGAGGAAATATAAACCATCATGTGCTCTACCACTATGCACATTTTCTTCGATTCTAGTTCCTGAAAGGTACAATAAGTATGAAAAAAAGTCATTGAACAATTCAAGGATTTGGTAATACTATTATTAAACAATAAATTAGTGAACAAATTGAGAATGTGAAGAACAGAGGAAAGGGGTAAAGATGGTGAGCAATTAATTAAAATTTTCTTGGAAATAAAGGATAAAGATCCATTTGCCACCTTAACTTTCTCCCGACTAGCACATGTACAATATGAAGAGAAAATACTAAAAGAACATGTTGTGTGGTCTGTGGCTCCAAAATCGATTATCCAAGTAGTATATAAGGGTAATGCGGCAAACACACTAGCAGATATACCTGGATGTACTGTAACACCCCAAAACACACCCTAGATGACATTACATTCTAAAACCATTCATATCATGAGAGCACTAATATAATCCCTTAAGAAACAAGACTTTATTTGTCATCCATGAATATTTACAACATTATCCAAAAGAATAAGCCCAAGTCATGGCTATTACATCTCAAAAATTAATTAAAGAAGCTTAGTGGAATAAACAAAAGAAGCTAGACTACACAATGTTCCAAAAGAATGTCCTAGTCTAGTACAAAAGAAAAAGAGGTCGCTCTATGCGTCCACCTCGGGATCTANTAGAATCCGAAATAGCTTTTGAAGACTATCTAGAAAACTTCCATAAAGAAGTAAAGGTAGTAACTAAGCAAAAATGGAAAACAGATTCTGAGATTTTAATTTCTAGTCACCCTCCGGTAGAGACTATTCAAATTAAACATTTCACATAAACTGNAGTAGCGGGCTCCTCGACCCTTACGTCCTCCTCCTCAAACGGGTAATCTGAAAAATATTAGCGATAGGGGCTGAGCACGAAGATCTATAGAAAAATTCTCCCAAACCCATACAAGATTCAGAAAAGCATTTAAAATANAACAAAAGAAGCTAGACTACACAATGTTCCAAAAGAATGTCCTAGTCTAGTACAAAAGAAAAGGAGGACGCTCTATGCGTCCACCTCGGGATCTACACTTCCGTCTAGTAGAGTCTCCCAAGTAGCGGGCTCCTCGACCCTTACGTCCTCCTCCTCAAACGGGTAATCTGAACAATATTAGCGATAGGGGCTGAGCACGAAGCTCTATAGAAAAATTCTCCCAAACCCATACAAGATTCAGAAAAGCATTTAAAATAGTCGATCTCAATTTTTAACATAACATAGATACATAATTTGAAATAAAGCAGTGACATTTAAAAAGGATCTCAAGTTTATTTCAAAACATTACTTAAATGAATAAACGAGCACCACATACAAATAATAACCATTAATTGTCATAACCAATTCCCAACAATTCTTTCGGTAGGTGGTATACTTTGTGGTAACCTCCACCACCCTTTAGATCACCTTCGATTCTCAAGCATCCTTACCGGAAACCTCTTGAGAATGGAAGAGCAACCTTACATGGAACCTCTCATCAATCACTATATTGTTTCCCAAGCATCCTTACTAGGAACCTCTTGGGAAGGGTTGAGCATCCTTACAGGGAACCTCTCTCTCATGTGCATCACAAAAAACCCAACCAAACATACAATTCTAACATTTATCTCAATTTACAAGCATATATCCAAAATCCCCANTAAATGAATAAACGAGCACCACATACAAATAATAACCATTAATTGTCATAACCAATTCCCAACAATTCTTTCGGTAGGTGGTATACTTTGTGGTAACCCCACCACCCTTTAGGTCACCTTCGATTCTCAAGCATCCTTACCGGAAACCTCTTGAGAATGGAAGAGCAACCTTACATGGAACCTCTCATCAATCACTATATTGTTTCTCAAGCATCCTTACTGGGAACCTCTTGGAAAGGGTTGAGCATCCTTACAGGGAACCTCTCTCTCATGTGCATCACAAAAAACCCAACCAAACATACAATTCTAACATTTATCTCAATTTACAAGCATATATCCAAAATCCCCAAAATATATCATGTAACAATTCCACAACCAACAAAGAAAATACATGAGATCACAATAACATCATTTTTCTACCCAACACAAAGCACTAAGGTTTTGAAATCCATAATAAAGAAAGAATTTAGGAAGGAAATATATCACTCTCCAAAAATTAGGATTTTAAAACTAGAAAGGAGATTTCATGGGTATTAAACCCTACTTTGTTCAAAACATGTAATCCTTGCAAAAAGTCTAAGAGAGGATGATTCCATCTCATCTTTAAATTTACATTTGATTCATATTAGAAATCATTTGTAAGTTTTGGTTGTACCCGATCACCCAGCCTTAATCCAGAACCTCGAGAGCACGTAAGCCTTTCTTTGTCCCGAGTGTAAGTCCAGTTGTGGCAGATAAGGGATTTTAGGCGAGAAGTTGAGAGAACTTGGAGCCAGATTAGGGGGTATGTATCGTGTAGTTGAAAGTTACGTGTTATTTCTAATTTGATAAAAATTAAATTTCANAGTTGAGAGAACTTGGAGCCAGATTAGGGGGTATGTATCGTGTAGTTGAAACTTACGTGTTATTTCTAATTTGATAAAAATTAAATTTCAAACATGAGTAGATTTCCTNAAAGGAAAAGCACAAGAAGATATTAAATGTTTTAATTGTGGTAAACCAGGCCATATCAGTCCTAATTGTCCAATTAAAAAACAGGTTAAAAGATTAAATTTATCTCAAGAAGATGAAGNATTTAAAATATGAGTAGATTTCTTAGATCTAATTCTAGGGCTAGTACATCTAGATCTTCAGATTATTCTATACCACATAGAGTTAATGAAGAAGAACTAGAAGTAGAAGAATCTAAAGCAGATTGGAAAAAATGGAACATTCCTCCGGTTAAGGAAAAATGTATTTACAGCACAACTTGGGTTCAAAAAACCTTTAGTGAAGAACATCAAGTTAAAACTGTTGAACAGGTACATCCCCTCAGAAAAGAGGATGATATCTGTGAACTCCTCAGTAAGGAGACCCTTAAGAAACACAAGACCAAAGGATTCAATTTCATTCACATAGGTCTTGTACAAGTGGCCATTAAACCACTTATTACCCAAGGCAGGANAGTAAGGAGACCCTTAAGAAACACAAGACCAAAGGATTCAATTTTATTCACATAGGTCTTGTCCAAGTGGCTATTAAACCACTTATTACCCAAGGCAAAAATGCTGCTGCCTTATTAGTTCTCAGAGATGCAAGGTTTCTTGATTGGGAACCTGGTGTCTTGGGAATCATGGAAACAGGACTCCACCGAGGTCCAGTTTACTTTAATTGTTTCCCAGACTTTACCTTAGATTTACACTGTCCTAATACACACATGGCTTTGACTCTTGGTATCCGTCTCACAGGCGATATTACCAGATTAGTCAAAAACACTAGTTCCATAGTACTCATCTATAGGATTTACTACAAGTGCATTCGTACCAATTTTAATGTACAGTGTCTTGATCCAAGTCCTAAAGGTAGCACTATGTTAATCCAAGCTAGTTCTGAACAAACTAATATCCAGATTCCAAAACAGATACTTTGGAAAGATGTTACTTTGCCTGAATCTTGGATTATGCAAAATGAAAATTATAATAAAGAAACTAAATCCGTGTCAACTACAACTGACCTGGAAACTATTCAACAACTTCCAGACGGATCAGTAAAAATATCTTTTGACTCTGCAAGGTCCAATAGATCCAATAGATTTAATGGCCGATCAGCATAGATCTTGGAAGGACGAAGATCTAATTTTTCTTCTGTTTCCCATAGAGACAAAGAAATTGCTAAAGAACTTGACCATAGGTTAAAAGGAATAGCAAGCTCCTCTGAACNCGGAAACTTCTGGTGTAACGAACCTGCCTTCATTCCATGAAGTAGGCACTAATGATGATAAAAGAATTAGCCTAATTAATGCTTTAACTATCCAAAAATGGCATGTTGAAGTAAAAATAGTCATCAATANCACCTTCTCTATCACCCACTGCTAGTGCATTTGATGAAAACCCTAATCATAACAAGATTCATCAATTATACACTATCAATAGGGAAAAATAATTCTTTATGCCTGATATTTACAAGTTAAAAAAGGATTTCAAAGNTCCAACCATGTTTTATGAAAAAACAATGGAAAGAATTAGTTCTGCCAATGGTAGTAAAATGAATGTTAAATACAAACTTCCTAAGGTGCATGTCTGCCAACAAGATGTTTGTTTTGAGACATCATTTATTTTGGTTAGGGACATGACAGATGCAGTCATCCTTGGATTACCATTCGTATATCTATTGTACCCTTTTAGTACAGATACGGATGGACTAACAACCAAGCCCTTTGGAACAAAGGTTGTATTTCCTTTTATTACCAAACCAAAAAGAAAACATTTAAGGCAACTAAAAGACGTTTCAGTCTCTAAGTCCCTTAATGTTATTCATAATAAAATTAAACAAGTGAAATTTCTTAAAGAAGAGATTAACCACCTCAGAATTAAAGATCACCTAACCAATCCAATCTTACAACAAAAGATTGAAAAGTTTAGAGAAAAATTAAAAGCAGAAGTCTGTTCATCCCTTCCTACAGCATTCTGGCATAGNAGAGCCCTGTCCCCCTTTTACTAATATTTATTTGCAGGTACAAAGTCCCATGGATTCTCAAATGGCAATGGAAAATTGTTGGATTCAATCTAGTCCGGCAATTTTATGCCAAATGGTGGCCAAGGTTCCAACAAGGCAACATTATTGTCATGGTTCAAGCAGATTTCCCTGTCAAGGTACCAACTCCAGTAGCAGTCCCAAGTACCTTATTACCAGTCACTCCTATTAAGGCCCAGCCTGCTCAGCAAGTTAGGCCCAGCCTTCATGAAAAGGCAGCCCAGCCAGAGGAATCCTCATCTAAGGGTTCCAGCAAGAAATCCAAAAGGAGGTCCAAGGCTAAGCTCCTCCAGAAGCTCTTAGACTAGATCAATTTGGATAGTGACTCGTCAGCATCATCACAAGGATCTGTATCAGCAGAGCTCCCTCCAGGATATGCCCAAGATCCATTTGCAGCATTTGATGATATTGATGACCTCACCCCGGATCTGGCACTCCCGTGAATTATTGTTTACATAAAATGGCTTCAATCACTATTTTCTTCCAATAAAGAAAGAAAAGTTATCCATTCTATGTAAATCATAATATCACATTATGCCAACCGAATCTACTTTTCCACCGAAAGATAGATTCCCAGGACAAAAGAAGGACCCACTAGTCCATTCTGTTTGTCCTCTTACCATGGGTAAATTCATGCTACTCCACTTTCCAGCCAAAAGCAGCAAAGTGAAATGCTTTACCCACAAGTGAAATCAGAAAGGCAATAATGGAAAATGATTCCCTCCGGAGTCCCTTATCCCTATATAAGGCAACTCCATTTAGAAGAAGAAACAGGTCGAATTTTAGCAAGTCTAAAATTTCAGACTATATTACAAGCCCTCTAAATCTTGTAAACAAACCCTTCTCTTGTAAAGCCTTCTTCAATGCAAAAGAAGAGCTCAGAAGCCTTTCCATTTTACCGCTTATTTCCACTAGACCAGTAGTTCTAGTGTTGTAAGTAGTTATTTTCTTGTAATAATATTTTCTGTATTTTCCATTAATATCTTTCTGATTCTCTGGTTCTATTTCCACATTCGTTTATTGGTNTGGGGTTCTCATCCATCTTTACTCCGAGATCTTCCATTTCACACCAGGCAATTTAATTACTATGACTACATTGAGTCATGGTCTAAAATACTACTCTACCAAAATGAGAATTTGAACCATTCTTGGTTCTTATCTTTTCATAAAGATTTCAAAAGCCGCATTCCTGCGTGGTTCCTAAAGTGGTGGCATCAACACGGCCCCATTAATGAAATCTTTCCAGCTGATCTTTTAGATCAGATTAATATCTTCTCATCTATTTACCGTCCTAGTAAACACAAGAGCCCTGTCCCCCTTTTACTAATATTTATTTGCAGGTACAAAGTCCCATGGATTCTCAAATGGCAATGGGAAANTGTTTTGGTTTTCTCCAAAATTACGATTTTACCACTAAGAATCTCCAATTTGATCCATATGACTACCCTAAGATTTTTCGATGTTTCAAATTAATTTTTAATGTTATTTTAACCTAAACACCATTTATTTTTATGATTTATCTCAAAATCAAAGTCAACGTACACCCGAAACACTAAAGTTTCTATTTTACCCATCCGAACCGGTTATTAATGAAGTTTTGCGTTGTTTGCAAATAAAAGGTGATAAAGGGTGTTTCTTAAAGCCTTTTATACTTTTTTGAAGCTTANGAACCGGCTATTAATGAAGTTTTGCGTTGTTTGCAAATAAAAGGTGATAAAGGGTGTTTCTTAAAGCCTTTTATACTTTTTTGAAGCTTAAATGTACTCATTATTCTTATATTTTGATTTTGGATACAAATGGAGACGTTTAATGTAAAACGAAGCTAATTGGACTGTTTTGACATCGCTTCGTTATCTGGGCATAACTCTCTCATCCGAGCTCCGATTGAGATGATTCAAGATGATATAGAATGAAAAGAAAGATCTCTAAAACTTTCATGTTTTGAGTTTTGAGAGATATTGACTGCATCAAGGTCTAAATCGGGCTTGAAGTTGCCGCCAGTGCACTGTTCAAGCTAATTGGGCTGTTTTGACATCACTTCGTTATCTGAGCATAACTCTCTCATCCGAGCTCTGATTGAGATGATTTAAGATGATATGGAATTATAAGAAAGATCTCTACAACTTTCATGTTTTGAAGTTGGAAAGATATTGACTGCATCAAGGTCGAAATCGCACTTGAAGTTGCAGCCAGTGCACTGTTCATGTGCACTGTTCACGTCCTATTTCATCCCTTTTCTATTTCCAATCCATTCCTAAGNTTGGAGAGATATTGACTGCATCAAGGTCGAAATCGCACTTGAAGTTGCAGCCAGTGCACTGTTCATGTGCACTGTTCACGTCCTATTTCATCCCTTTTCTATTTCCAATCCATTCCTAAGCCAACCAAATTCATCCCAAACCTCTCCAACACATATTTCTACACCAAACCTATTTAATACAAGTTCTAGGACCTAAATTTCATATTTTTACTTATTAAAACTAAATTTCAACTATTATTTTCACTAACATTTTAAATCTCTATTTTTTCATTCTACCAAATTCAAACACACATCACTACACATATCCACCTTTTTACCACAATTATTTACTATATATCTATATACATATATAAAAGAAAATTCAGGGTGTTACAATCCACCCCCCTTAAAGAAAATTTCATCCTCGAAACTTACCTCAAGTAGCGAACAAATATAGATACTTCTCCTGCATTTCTTGCTCCGGTTCCCATGTACTTCCTCCACTCCATGGTGTTGCCACAAAACCTTCACCAATCTGGTAACTTTGTTGCGAAGCACTTTTTCCTAGGCATCGAGAATTTCTACTGGTTGTTCTTCGTAGGTTGCTCCGTCTTGAATTTCAATCTCCTCCAAGTTCATGACTAGGGTTGCATTTGAGTGACACCTTCTCATCATGGACACGTGGAACACATCATGTACTTCGGATAGCTGGGCTGGTAGTCAAAGTTGATATGCCGTCTTGCCTACCACTTTGATTACCTCAAACGGTCCGGTATATCTTGGCGCTAACCTCCCCTTCTTGTCGAATCGAAACACGCCCTTCTTGGGTGACACCTTGAGAAATACGTAGTCTCCCACCTTGAATTCTAAAGGTCTTTGTCTATGGTCCGCATAGCTCTTCTGTCTACTTTGCGCCGTCCATAGCCTCTCTCGGATGAGTTAAATCTTCTCTGTAGTTTCTCGAACAATGTCCGGTCCAAACAAACTACTCTCGCCACTTCTAACCAACACATCGATGATCAGCATGGTCTTCCATACAATACTTCATACGGTGTCATCCCAATACTTTCCTGATAGCTGTTGTTGTAAGAAAACTCCACCAACGGTAAGTGGTCGGTTCAACTCCCCTTGAAGTCCAACGCGCAAGCGCGTAACATATCCTCCATAATCTGTATCACCCTCTCAGATTGGCCATCCATTTGGGGATGAAAAGTCGTACTGAAGTGTAACTCCGTCCCCATCGCTTGTTGTAGACTCTGCCAGAATCTCGCCACAAACCTAGAGTCACGATCCGACACAATCGAGAGCGGAATGCTGTGTAACCTCACTATCTCACGGATATACAGCTGGCTCAAAGTCTCGAATGTATCCGTGGTCTTCATACCCAAAAAGTGAGAGGACTTGATGAGTCTATCCACAATGACCCACACTGCATTATGCCTGTGCGACGTCCGTGGTAAACTCGACACGAAGTCCATGGTGATGTGATCCCACTTCCACTCTGGAATAGGCAAATACTGTAGGAATCCTCCTAGCCTTTGATGCTCAATCTTCACCTACTGGCACACCGCACATTTTTCCACATACTTGGCCACATCTTGCTTCATTCCCCTCCACCAGTATTGACGCTTCATGTTCCTATACATCTTTGTGCTACCGGGGTGGATAGCAAACTTGGAGTGATGACACTCTCCTAGTATCTCCTCCTTTAGGGACGAATCATCGGGAACACATAGCTTCTCCNGATAGCAAACTTGGAGCGATGACACTCCCCAAGTATCTCCTCCTTTAGGGACGAATCATCGGGAACACATAGCTTCTCCCCATATCTCAACTCTCCATTCTTCCAAGACCATCCTTCAATCGCTTCTTCGTTCCCCAATCGGGCTCTAATCCAATCGAGTTCCGAATCCAGGCATTGCAACTCCACTACCCGTCACCGACGTGTCGGTTGAGCTACAAGGTTAAATAGATATGGTTGATACTCTGGTCCATCCACCCATAGAACNCTCTAATCCAATCGAGTTCCGAATCCAGGCATTGCAACTCCACTACCTGTCACCGACGTGTCGGTTGAGCTACAAGGTTAAATAGATATGGTTGATACTCTGGTCTATCCACCCATAGAACATACTCCTCCAATGCATCAATCATTTTTCACCTATTTACCGCAAGAAAATTGATTTCACCTTGAGAATTACTGCTAAGAGCATCGGCAACTACATTGACCTTTCCCAAATNCGTTGTCGAAGCGTCGGTTGAGCTACAAGGTTGAATAGATATGATTGATACTCCGGTCCATCCACCCATAGATCGTACTCCTCCAATGCATCAATCATTTTCCACCTATTTACCGCAAGAGAATTGATTTCACCCCGAGACTTCCTGCTAAGAGCGTCGGCAACTACATTGGCCTTCCCTGGATGGTAGTTGAGCGTGAACTCATAATCTTCTAAGTACTCAATCCACCTTTTCTGTCTGAGATTCAAGTCTTTCTGTGTGAAGATATACTTGAGGCTATTATGGTCTAAGAACACTTGAAATTTCTCCCCGTATAAATAACATCTCCACAACTTAAGAGCAAACACCACTGCAGCCAGCTCCAAGTCGTGTGTGGGATAATTCTGCTCGTGCACCTTGAGTTGCCTCGAGCCATAAGCCACTACCTTCCCTCCTTGCATTAGAACNNNCCCAGCTAGCTCCAAGTCGTGTGTGGGATAATTCTGCTCATGCACCTTGAGTTACCTCGAGCCATAAGCCACTACCTTCCCTCCTTACATTAGAACGCATCCCAAGCCTCGTAGTGAAGCATCGATGTAGACATCATAGCCTTCCCCACTTCTTGGAATAATGAGGATAGGTGTCATCGTCAACTTCTCCTTCAAGGTGCGAAAAGCTAGTTCACACGCTTGAGTCCACAAAAATTTCTCTCCTTTCTTTATGAGGCGAGTCATCGGCATCACAAGCTTGGAGAACCCTTCCACAAACCTATGATAATAGCCAGCTAACCCCAAGAAACTTTTTACTTCTATTACATTCTTCGGTGGTTCCCATTTCATCACGGCCACAATCTTTGTGNTAACCCCAAGAAACTCCGTACTTCTGTCACGTTCCTCGGTGGTTCCCATTTCATCACGGCCTCAATCTTTGCTGGATCAACCGCTACTCCTTGCTCGGACACAACATGGCCAAGGAACTTCACTTCCTTCATCCAAAACTCACACTTGCTCATCTTTGCATATAACTTATGTTCTTTCAATGTTTGTAGCACAATAGAGAGATGACGAGCATGTTTCTCTTGATTCTGTGAGTAAATCAATATGTCATCAATAAACACAATGACAAATTGATCGAGATAAGGCCCGAAGACTTTGTGCATCAAATCTATGAAGGCTGTGGGGCATTAGTCAATCTGAATGGCATCACCGTATACTCGAAATGACCATACCAGGTATGAAAAGCAGTCTTAGGAATATCCTCCTCCTTAATCCACAACTGATGATACCCCGTGCAAAAATCAATCTCGGAGTAATACTTTGAACCCTTCAACTGATCAAATAAGTCATCAATTCTTGGCAATGGATACTTATTCTTCACAGTAATCTGATTCAACCTTTGGTAATCTGTGCACAACCGTAGAGTCTCATTCGTTTTCTTCACAAAGAGGACCGGAGCTCCCCAAGGTGAAGTGCTTAGACGGATAAACCCAATCGCCAACAAGTGATCCAACTGCTTCCTTAGCTCCTTCAACTCCAAAGGTGCCATCCGATAAGGAGAAATGGATATGGGTTCAATTCCCGGATAGAGATCGATCTTGAACTCAATTTTCCTATGTGGCGGTAATCCGAGTAATTCCTCAGGAAAAACATCCGAAAACTCTGATACAATTAATACCACATCCGTATGAATTTTATCTCTGTCATCTCCCATCAAGCTAGCTAAGAAACTCGAATGACTTCCCAATTTTGCTTTTAAGAATCTACTACATGTAGTAGGAAATGGATGGGAAGAATCTCGGTTATTCACAAAACTGAAAATGAGTCCTCCCGGCAACTGAAATATAATCCGCTTGCGGAAACAATCCATTACCGCCCGGAAAGCGGACAACAAGTTCATTCCAAAAATCACATCATACCCCTTTATCTCTAAAGCAATCAAATCCGCAATCAATTTGTGTTCCCCAATGCGAAACACGCAACCCTTGCAGACTCGGCTAGTATCTAACCGTTCTCCCGTGGGCAAGCTAATGTTCATAACATGCTCTAGCTTTGTGAAACTCAATCCCAAATCAAGTGCATACGTCGTGCGTACAAATGAGTGTGTTGCACAGGGGTCAAATAATATTCGGGCCCAAGAATTATAAATAAGGACGATACCTTCCACAACGGCATTGGCAATGTCCTCCTTCGGCTGAGTCAAAGCAAATACTCGCCCTTGGTTGGCGCCGTCGGGGGCTTGAGCTTGTATCGGTCGCTGCGGTGCAAGCCTCAATGGTGGTGGTTGGGCTGCTGGTACTTGTCTGGCCGTCTGGATAGGCCCCTGAGGTGGAAAAACTAGGCAATGCATCCGAATATATCCCACACCTCCACATGCAAAGCAGGATCATAGGGTAATACCGGCTCTAGTCTGAGTGTCTCCCTCTCCTCAAGCTGTCAAAAGCGCTGTCCACCTGTCTGGTCTAGGCGACGGTATGGTGTCGGTCTTTGTGCCCCACTAGTGCTAGCACCCGTCCGGATCGGACCTCCTCTCGAGAAGCCATGTCGTCACTGGTTATCCTCTATGTCTCTCTCTACTAGTGCAGCTCTGTCCACCAAGTCCCTAAAATTACAGATCCTGAGAGCCACCAACTTCTCCCTAATGATCGACCTCAAACCCTGCTCGAAGCGCTTGGCTCTGTCGGCCTCAGTATTTATAAATCCCGTAGCATAACGGGAGAGCTTGTCGAACCACCTCTCATACTCAGCCACAGTCATACTACCCTGCCATAGTACAAGAAAATCTGCCTTCATTCGGTCTCTGACCGATTCAGGGAAGTACTTATCTTGGAAAAGTTGATCGAACTCTTCCCAAGTGAGTGTGTCGGTGTCCCTTCTCCTCTTTATGGCATCCCACCAATAGTCGGCCTCCCCCTCAAACAGGTAGGTTGCCAAACCAACTCTCAACTCCTCGGCAACTCCCATGCCGTCACAGATCTTCTTCACTCGGCGGATCCATCTATCCACCTCCAAAGGATTAGAACTGTGACACCCTAAAATTCAAGGGTCCCGTTGATCACCTATCAACCCGCGAAATGCCTGTGGATATCATATAACTCGATACCACACCGTTGTGTCCCATTTACCAGGATTCATAATTTAAAAAAATTAGGTAGAGTCTCCTTTGTACAAGGAAACTCTAGCCAAAACATAACCTGTGNATGCATCCGAATATATCCCACACCTCCACATGCAAAGCAGGATCATAGGGTAATACTGGCTCTAGTCTGAGTGTCTCCCTCTCCTCAAGCTGTCAAAAGCGCTGTCCACCTGTCTGGTCTAGGCGACAGTATGGTGTCGGTCTTTGTGCCCCACTAGTGCTAGCACCCGTCCGGATCGGACCTCCTCTCGAGAAGCCAT
>CAUOFW020003935.1:379837-495343 GCA_963454935.2 Ilex paraguariensis
CTATTTAATACAAGTTCTAGGACCTAAAATTTCATATTTTCACTTATTAAAACCAAATTTCAACTATTATTTCCACTAACATTTTAAATCTCTACTTTTCCAATCTACCAAATTCAAACACACATCACTACACATATCCACATTTTTACCACAATTATTTACTATATATCTATATACATATATAAAACAAAATGCAGGGTGTTACATGCACAAAGTTTGAAGAAATTATAGGATTAAGAGTTGTAGCAGAGGAAACATCAAGCCGAGCCACTAGACGCCCACGAGTATGTATCTCATCATGACAGCCATTAGATGCCTAAAATTTACCAAGCTCTCAACAATAGTACGATAGAGGGTAGGATCAAACATTGAGAGTAGCATCAGAGGAAGAAGAATGAATATTGAGCTCCACGAGTGTCTCAATTGTTCAATTTTATAATAAATGAGCTTGCTTAACAATATCCAATGTATGGACCGAGAGAGGAGATAACCTGTGGGAGAGAAACAATCTCAATCCCAAAGAAATACTAGAGCTGACTAAAATCTTTCATCTCAAAAAAATTCTACAATTAATTTTTTAATAGCGATATTTTAGTAATGTTGTCACGTGTAATAATTAAAACATCAACATAAAATAAGAGAAAAATAGGACCTAAGAAAGTGGACTAAAGAAAAAGAGAAGAATCATGATCAGTGTCATAAAAACTCAAATCACAGACGACAAAAGAAAATTTGGCAAACCATACCCTCAGATCCAAGGCGTTGCATTCCTCTTTTTGTCTTTTTTGAGAAAGAATTAATAAAAAGGAAAATAATTGTTGAAAACTGATATTTTTCATGTTCAAAATCATAAAACAAGGTGTTGTCTCATGCTAGTAGAATATCATTATCCCTTTTGCTCGACCACCACTAGAAGTTGAAAGAGAGATGAATAAAACCGACGTAATAAGATGAAAAAATGAACAGCAAAATTTTTAAGTAAACATAGAAGACTGTCACAGATGAAGATGTCCCTTGATAACTTGTAGGTTGATTACTCTATCAACCATATCTGATGCATATACCTCTTGTACATTTTTTTGCCATTTGTTATATGTAAATATTAGTGTCAATATTAATGTAATCTGAATTTAGTTTGCGTTAAGTTTTTCTATTCTACCCTTTGACTGCAGTCTTTATTTAAATTGAAGAGGCTTTTTATGCATTTCGTGTTGGATCCCATTGCTACTAACGATACATCAACAGAAGCATCATTTGCTGCCAGATATGGTTGCCTGGTAATTATAGAGAAAGTACGCTTCCACACCTCCACTTATGTTGAAATTTTAAAACTCCAAGTATTTTATTGCCCCAATTTTATGTTGTCACCATGCAGGTCGAACAATTAGAGGTCGGTGCCTTAGTTTCTATAAGGGGATTAGGCCGTGTCAAGATTGTGAAATTTGAACAGGTGAGTGCTCAATAATGTAATCCAAAAGTTTTCAGCTTGGGATTCATGGTTCCCTTATTACTTGATGTATTCCTAATATATAATATTTGTTGAATTCTAATAGTTTGATCTATTGATGTTATTAGAGCATGTAGAGCTTGTTCCATATTGGTAGAATAGTGTCCAGAGATAGATGCTTTAACATGGTATCATTGCTGAACTTTAGGAGGTTTGGGCAAGACTCTCTATTCTAGTTTCCTTGATTTGGTAATTGATCACCATACTACTTGTGCCGTAAGTAAACTTTATTATGCCTATACTAATGTTCTCTGTTTGTTCTGTTTTACCTTTTCACCTGTGAGTGGTTGTTGCACTTGCGTGGCAATGCTAGATTTTTCCTACATCAATTTGCTAGTGCTTCCCAGAGTAATATATAAGCCATACTTTCCTAGTTTTGTTCTCGTTTCCGCCATCACTTGTTGCTTCTACTTATAAGGGAGAATGATAGATGTGATGGGGAGCAGAGTGCATATGAAAGATTAGACAGTGACTGGAGACCTATTGATCTAGTGTTGGGGAGATTTGATTATTGATTTATAGGGACAATTATTATTTACCTAGTTTCATTTTCTCTCTCTTCCCCTTCTTCTTCTCTTTTCTTCCCCTAGCCCCCTTACTGGTCCCTTAACTTAAACACCCTTAACTTAAACACTTTGGTAACACCAGTTCGAGCATGTTATCCATCATGTACCTGCATGCCAATTGTGTTAAAGCATCTAAGTCAAAACAAACTGGCAAGGGGTGGAGTGACCCTTCAAGTATATAAACCAACGTTGGTCCTAATTATTCGATGTGTGATACAAGCCTCTTAAAACCCTTCCTTGCGTGGAACTCAGGCTCACATGTGGGGTCAACAACAAGCATACGATTACGCAAACTGGGAAATTCAAATGGTAAGGGACTTAGCTCACAACCACTCAAGGCCAACTCTGATACTATGTTAGAACATCCAACCCAAGACCAATTAGTAATGAATGGAGTAGCCCCTTAAGTATATAAACCAACCTTGGTGGTTTTAATTATTCGATGAGGGATACAAGCTGTCTTAATAAATTGCAATCTTTCATTCTAGTTCCATTAGACTCACGTTCGCTTCCACGTCATAAAAGAAGGATCATGAGACAAAGCATCAAGATTACTGTCACTAATTTCTGCTAGAGCTCAGGTGTTGGTTATTGTCGGGATTTCTAGGCTTATTGCAATGCTGATGCTACAATGTTTTTGGAAGCTGTTAATAAGGGTGTGTGCATTCACGTGGGTCCATGACCGGAGTAGCATTTTGGTAAATAAAAATAAAATAAAATAAAAGGGTGTGTGCATGATTTTTTGGCTGGACTTCTTATGGGATTTGAGTAGGTTCGTGCTCACTATAGAACGTGGTGGATAGACAAGTCAATTAGATCTCATTCTCACCTATCTAAGATGTCAAAGGCCTCTTCATGTGTTTGATACTAGGCTTGATTCTCCTTCTACCTTTGCTTGTTTCTAGTAGTACTTCTGCTAGTAGTTCTAATTCATCTCACTTCTCTGAAACACGCATCCATGCCAGTGCTAATAGTTTCACTTCCTTGATTGCAAGGATCAAAATTTTATTTCGGTGTATTGTTTCGTTCACTTAGAAAACGAAAATTTTTTGACGTATTTCGGAAACGTTTCGACCCGTTTCAAAAACATAATGAAAAAATACAAAATTTATAAGTTTATTTTTCCATAACATTGGTCAAAATATATCAAAATATCTTGAAAAGTTTAAATACTATGAAATATTCTGAAACAATTATAAAAATACATTGAAATATTATAAAAAAACATTATAGAATACTTCAAAATATTATAATNTATTTCGGAAACGTTTCGACCCGTTTCAAAAACATAATGAAAAAATACAAAATTTAAAGTTTATTTTTCCATAACATTGGTCAAAATATATCAAAATATCTTGAAAAGTTTAAATACCATGAAATATTCTGAAACAATTATAAAAATACATTGAAATATTATAAAAAAAACATTATAGAATACTTCAAAATATTATAATTTCGATTCCATCATTGATTTATTTCGGTCTCCTTGAAAACGGAAATGTTTCGAACGTTTCAAAACAAAATTTTGATCATTGATTTCTCTTCGGTGGTAGACTGTCCATTTGGGGGTTATTAACCACATACCCTATGATATTCAATTATATCCTTTGTAGGAATAAAGTTAAGGTGACAAATGGTTCTTTGTCGGGGGGCGGAGTCGGGAACTAATCTTTGAGGGGGCAAAGAACAAATAAAAAATTAATTGGCTAATCTAAAGATTTCTAAGTCCAAGCATGAGATATATATTTANACCACATACCCTATGATATTCAATTATATCCTTTGTAGGAATAAAGTTAAGGTGACAAATGGTTCTTTGTCGGGGGGCGGAGTCGGGAACTAATCTTTGAAGGGGCAAAGAACAAATAAAAAATTAATTGGCTAATCTAAAGATTTCTAAGTCCAAGCATGAGATATATATTTATATTTAAGATAAATAGAAAATAAAACCAGCATAAGCCATATCAAAATAAAATACAATGTTCGTTTAAATCTTAAAAATTGATTCTATACTATATTTTCAGTAATTCTTTTCAATGTATACAATCAAATATATCGTGTTGATTACATCCCACTACCTTGCCAGAAGAAAAGTTAAGGGCAGCTATATATTTGTTTGAAAAAACGTGGGGGGCAGGGTGAGGTATGTATGTGGGTCAAAGTATGTCGCATTATTCAAAACTAAAACATGTTTTAATGGACCTATGGGCCACTGATTTGCTAAAAAAAATTAAATTAAGACCACTACACAGATTTGCAAAAAATCAAGAGGATTAATTTAGTACTATATATCAAAGGATTATTTAAAGGTTAGTGGGGTCAAGTGTCCCCCGAAGGTGGTTGTACCCCTTGTTCACTGTTCTCTATCTTTGGCAAAGGTTCTATCAAATGCCCTCATCCTTAATTCTTTATTCCTCTCTTCATGTTTCCAATTTTTTTTGTTTTGTTATAAACTTCCCTCTTGTTTCTTTTCCCCGAAGCACTGGTCCTGCTAATTTTTTTCTCTTACCGGTATCTATTACGTGGTGCCTTCTTACCTTGCCATCTTTCAGCATCTTCAATCAATTCTTCCATTTAAGTCTGATCCCTCCTTGTTTGCTTGTTCACATCATTCATTCAGTATTGGTGGTTTTCCTATTACTAGGTGTCACGTGGCACAATTTGAGATCAATCTTGAATCGATGGTGAGTACTCATCTACCCAAGCACTACATCTTGGGTTCGAACAGGAATTACCTTCCCAAAATGGGGGTAAGGTTGCCAACCACTGACCTCTTCGGGGGCCAGGTACTGGCCTTCATGTGGCATTACCTACAAGCATTTGGCAAGAACAATTTATGTTATAACATTGAATTGATGCCTATATTTAATACGGGACTTTCCAAATATAAAATTATTTAATTCCCAATTACATTTCCTTTTGAATTTGTTGGATGCGATTGTTCATTGACTTTAAAGAAGTCACTGAGCAAGTCTTCGTTAAGGCAATCCATTCTTTGCTATCGTAATCTGTTTGAGATTTGTTAGACCAATTGACTTTTAAGTCATAACCTCATTAGAGAAGGTAGTTACCCCGAGATGAGGGTTAGAAATAAATTATATTATATATATATACTAGTCATAACCCGTGCCTGAAGGCACGATAGAACAAAAAATTTGAGTTCTAAAAAATCGATATTACTATATTAAATAATATTTTTTCTTTATTTCATTTGTTTGATTAAATCATTCATAATTTATTTTTATCCATTATGTTCTTCAAAATATTGACAAAATTTTCTCAAAATATGTAATTTGATAATTTTTTTAACAGATCTATACTATTGATAATATCTGAAATAAAAATTATGTTAAATTATAAATTAATCAAATATTAAATGGTTGAGCATGCGATAGAAATGAGTGATATAATGGTTTTAAGGGATGGGNAAAATTATGTTAAATTATAAATTAATCAAATATTAAATGGTTGAACATGCGATAGATATGAGTGATATAATGGTTTTAAGGGATGGGAAATATATAGGGGATAAAATTCAACTTTCTGTGTGTTTTATTAAATAGATTTGTATAGATATAAGAACATATGATAACAGAGGAATTAGAAATGAATGAGATTTTGACATTAACTTTATCAATTGTAATTTTTATTATAGAAAAATCATTTTTAACTATAAAAATTATTATGATAAAAAAATTTAAAAATTATAAAAACTTGATTATGTAACCAAATGAGTGATAATATGATGACTAATATTATAACAAAGTTATAATACAACGTTTTAAAAAAAAAATCATTGACATAATATAACGATTGAAATTACGTTTGTTGGCTGGCTAACGCATATATAATGCTAAAAAAATTGATGACATTTTAGTCTATTTACATAATAAAGAGTAATTTTAATATTTCCATCAAATATTTAGTTAAATCATTATTTTAGCTACTGATAGAGACAAAATTTATTGTTATAGGGGTTGTCATTAAATTTAGACTCAACTACATGGTGTTTAGATGAAAATTTTTCTAAGATATAACATGTAGATATAATATGTCTTCGATTTGGGTACTATATATATGTACAATAAAGATGTATGTGTGATATGAACAGTAAAGATGGAGAGCAGCTATATTATGATAGAATTTTAGGGAGACATGTGTCTTAGTTTGGAAAGAGAATCATGAAAGATGAGAGTGTGAGGGAAAATCAATATCCCTGTATAGAAAATGATCCCTTAACATAGAAAATAAAATCAGAGAAATAATGATAAGAGTTATAATATGTATTTTAGGGAGAGAGAGAGAGACAGAGTTGAGGAATGAGAGATCGCTTAATTGCCAGATTTGATTGAGTTGGAGAATTAAATTTAAGAATATTAGTTTTTAGAAACTAAAAGTTTTGAGTGGCAAAAAATTTTCAAGAGCTAATATGATACGTCGAATCAAAACGATCTAAGACATTAATAGCATGAGACAGTTTGAGATAACGCCGTCCGTTGAATTATGACTTTTTTTATTATAAAACGATCTGAGTCATTCTCTGTCTCTTGAATTCAAAATCGTTTTTCTTTATTATATAGATTTGTCTTGTCAATTAAATTTTCACTCTCCACTACTAAAAGCCAAGGAAAGTTTACCAAAGGAGCTTTGACCAACATAGTGTTGCATTGGTCAATCTCCCCATTACTGTAATGCATAAAACAACACTTATAGAGCATCAGGTTGGGACATTTAAAGGAGGGAAAAGATCCGAAACTCGTACAAGTGTTTATACTCCTCTGTTCATATGATTTTGACCTATGAATTATTGCCACATGTACCTCCCATCACAAAAATCAGGCATTTTTAGTCAGGACTGATGCAGAATACAGTATAATGAAAGTTGGGCGTTTTTTTTCTCTTGGTTGCTGCTGCTGGAGGTGATAAAATTAGTTTCCTTATTGGGGTGGAAAGCAAATCCTTTTGCATTTAACATGCTGTAGTAACTGATTACCAAAATTTAAGTGCATTGATTGCGGGAATCTGTTCTCAACTCTTGTTCATATTTAGTGCAAAATAAACTATTGTTTATTTAAACTTCTTCTTGACAATTTGCTCTGACACTTAGGCGTTTTGATTGCACGTGTCTAAAGCTGCATAAAGGTAACAACACTTGGTGAAAAAACATTAGAGGATACATGTATCTCATATCCTATTAAATGTGACCGAATCTGAAAGTTCATCATTAATGACCATGCCATTTATAAGTAGCCCTCTTGCAATATCTCCTAGTGTTTCCACCTCTATATATTACTATCTAAGGGCACCTTATACAACCCACAAGTTTCCCAAGGGGTGCCTAGTTAGTGCTCCTTACCATGGTTCGGTCGATGGTTAAGTATGAGTTGATTGCTAATGAAAATGCACGGAGGGAGACATTTCGGAAAAGGAAGGCTGGCTTACTGAAGAAGGCGAGTGAACTGAAAACTTTGTGTAACATCGATGCATGCGCCATTATTTACAATAAAGATGGTGGCCCACCAGATGTTTGGCCTTCCTCTGTTGAAGCTCACCGTTTGCTTCACAGGTTCAACAATTTGCCTATCATGGTGAAAACTAGCACCATGATGGATCAAGAAGGATTCCTTATCCGAAATCTGGAGAGGCTGAACAAAAATCTAGAGAAGGAAAAGAAGACCCGCCAGCTTGAGATGGAACAACTTTTGGCCAGATGTTTGGTTGAAAATAATGCACCTGATGTGAGCAATTCTGAGTATATGAAAGATTTCTTGTATCTCGTGGATGATAAGTTTCTGTCAATCCGTAACAAGATTTCAGTCATAAAGCATTCTGGTTTTACCCCAGATGCTGTTGGAAATAAGGCTAAGAATGAATTAGAGAGTAGCAGAGAAAAGGAGTCCTTTTGAAGATAACCATCGAGGACCTATATGGCATCAATCATGATGTGCTGATCTTTGTTATCTGTGATCTGCTGTTCCTTCTAAAATTTCACAGAAAAATGTATTCCCAGCTTCAATGATGTCAAGTTGTTTCCATTTTCCGTAATTCCCTTGATTTCTTGGTAATTTTAGTCCTTGCTTATGGGTATCTAAACTTCCTGGCAACTTTTCAAAATTGCTTTTTCAGTAGGATGTATCACATTATGGAATAATGGTTATAAAGGGTTTGTCCACTTTATTTCTAGACTTTAAGTCACCTATGTTGTGTATGAAGAGCAAGGGTCAAAATATCATTTCAAAACGTTCGAAACGTCCGAAATATTTTCGTTTTTAAGAATATCGAAACGAAACAGTGATAAAATCGAAATTATAATATTTTGAGATATTTCATAATGTTTCAAGATATATTTTAATATTTCAATACATTTACACAATTATTTCGAAATGTTTCAAGCTATTTCAAGATATTTTGATATATTTCAATCAATGTTTTAGAAAAATAATTCTTAAATTTTTTATTTTTTTCATTATGTTTTCGAAACGGATCAAAACGTTTTCAAAACACGTCGAAACGTTTCCGTTTCCTAGGTGACTGAAACAACACACCGAAACGAAATTTTGATCCTTGATGAAGAGATATATCCCAATCGAAAAATTAATTAGACCCAAGACTTGCTTTATATACTTGAGGAGTCACTCCACCAATTGCCAATTGGTTTTGCGTTGTATGTTCTAACATGGTATCAAAGCTGGACTTTAGGTAGTTGGTGGGTTAAGTCACTCATCCAATTGAATTTTTTGGTCTATTTATTTGTTAGTTTCGGTTTAGCTACAATCAATTTTTTTGTCATTTTCAGTTAAGTTTGTTAGCCCACGTGCGAGTTTTGGTCACACGTAAGAGTGGGTGTGAAAAGAGATATCATCCCACACTGAAAAATTAAATTAACCCAAGGTTGGTTTATATATGTAAGGAGCCACTCTCTGCATTAACAATTGGTTTTGGTTGGATGCTCACATGTTGTACTTCTATAACTTTTTTCCCCAAAACTTCAAAGTAAACCTTCCTCAAGTTGAATTGCTTGATACTAAGTACCTTTCCATCAACAGACCATCCAAAAAGGATAGTCTCATTCAAAGAGATTGTTTTCATGATTTGAACCCATGAAGCATAGCCCACAATGGAGCGACGTCACCTTTGCTCCAAGGCTGCCCTCAATGTACCATTTGTTAAATGTGTCCATGTTTTTACATCATTTCTTTATTATCTGATCCTAACTAATCAATAGGGCAAATCCTAGTTTATACCTTGAAAGATACATATTTTCTCACTTTGCACCCTGAAAGATTAATTGTCCCATATTACACCCTCAATATAATATACTAGTTGCAATGTGCACCTCTCATCAAATTCCGTTTCTATTTCCGTTAACTCCCAACCGCATGTGAGAAGCATGTGTTCCCCATTGGACAAAATAGTAAAACACCATCTTAGGCCCCACTGTTTGCCCTAAAAAACCAGAAGAGAAAGACTTTGTTTATGCTGTTTGATCCAAGTTCACCACCATGGCCAGGTAGCTCAATTTGCAGAGATCGAATCTTCTTGAAAACTGCTCAAAACTGCATTTGGGGGAATAGTAGAAATCCTAATAATTGCCTTTTGCACGAATTGAATGTGATGAGGACTTGGCTTTGATGATTTGAAGAAGGAGTTGGAGTGGTTTTATGGCGACCCAGTTGAAAGTACTATTGAAAAAACCCCTCTGGCCATGAGGGTTTGATCTTGAATTCTGATAATCATGGGGTTGTTTGATATTTTTGTTGTTGATAAGTATAGAATTTCTATGAGGAATTGTGATGGAAATGGTTTGGGTTTCAGAGACGATGGAACCCAAACACTAATAGAGTAAAATGCATCGACAATAGGAATTTGCATCTTGTAATTTGTTGAAAATTGGAAGAACAATAACATCTGGTAATCGATCAAAATTGATCTTGGTCTTGGTGGATAGTATTTGAACCCATTTTCTTTCTTTTTGGTTGTTAAGTTATGAATTGATGAGGTCAAATAGCAAGAGGGGTTTCAACTTTGTCTTCTGCTCTTCTTCTTCTTCTTTGTTCTTGGGTTTTCTCTATGAATCAATTACGGGGCAAAACTGAGATAGATCTAGGGCAAGTAAACAGTGGGGTCTAAGGAGGTGTTTTACCATTTTGTCCAGAGGGAGCATGTACTTCTCACATGCACGTGGGAGTTGACGGAAATAAAAATAGGATTTGACGACGGGTGCACATTGCAACAAGTATATTAGATTAAGGGTGCAATGTGAGATAATTAATCTTTTAGGGTGTAAAGTGAGAAAAGATGTATCTTTTAGGGTACAAAGTGAGATTTGCCCTAATAAATATTAAAATTTTAGATGATTTTCTTGTAGTTTGAAATAACCACTCAACTTATATCCTCGTTAATGAAGGCCAATGAAACTATTCGATGAGAAATAACTACTGAACTTATATAATTGGCTTGTCCACGTCTTTGGGCCCATAGATTGAATGTTTAAGATAAGTATGACTGTATGGCGTAAAGGACTTACTCTTTGTAGAAACAGGGTTGTTGTATCCTTTCTCAAGTTGTCCTTGAGGTACAAATCTCATTTCTTTGTTTGTTGTTGCTCACGTGCAATGCCTGTAGGAATATGATCCAAGTTCATGTAGCTGTTAGGGTTGAGGTAGAGATAGGAAGAGATGAATCGAGGTGGAATTCCATACGAGGGGGCTGATTGACTATGTATACTCATTAAGTTATACTCCCCCTCAAGCTGGAACATATGCACTAGCTCGTTACATAGCTCAGAAAATTCTTTCTACCTAAAACTTTGGTAAACATATTTCTCACTTGATTTCCAAACCTCACATGCACAATTGAAACTTGATTGTTTCCTGCACCGAAGAATATGCCCACTTCATTTCACAAGTCGTATACCCCATAGCTCTATATTTAGCTTTTGCACTTGACATGACTACAAAATTCTATTTCTTATTATTCCATGTATTTTGATTGCCGCTCATAAATACTGCCTTGCTATTAAGCGTCAGTGTAAGCAACATCACCCTAGTCAACATTTTAAAACACAATCACATTAAGAGAGCTAGATGTCTAAAAAATGATCACCCACACAACATCCCAATGGTCTGTTCTAGATTATGCGTAAACTTACTAACCACTCCAAGAGCAAACATGACTGGTACTTTCATGCGACCTGGGCCAAAACCATGGGTTGTCTAACTGCATAATCCTTGTCATTTAGGCGAAGATGCTCACATATGGTATTATAGCTTGCTAAAAGTGGAAACCAAGTTGTTAGGCGATTATTGCATAGCCTTTTTTTTTATTTTTTTGCAAATATTTGAGATATTATTGCTTACAAGCAAAATTTGCTGGCAGGTACTTACTTTAATGTAATTTGCAGGCAGATCCTTACTTGAAAGGCATAGTGATACCACTGCAGGACACTGTTCCAGATAGTGTAAAGGAAATAAATTCCAAAGTTTTGAAATTAAAGGAAGCTCTAAGCAATTTCACTAGCTTAGAAATAAAGTTGAAGGTTCTGTCTGTCTCTCTGTCTCTCTCTGCTCTCTCTCTCTCCTCCCTCTCTCCGTTATATGTTTGTGTTATGTGTATGCGTGTGGTGTTTGATTGTTCATTTTCCAGGAAAATAGTCTTCTCAACTGGACAGGTCATTGATTTCCCAATCCCTGGAAATCAGTGGACACTATCATTTTTCCATTTAGCTTTATTTCATTGGTTTTATGTCTTCATTTACCCTCTTGACCCACGAGATTCCTGCTACCGTTCCTCCTTAAATGATAGCAACTCGTTAATGTACTTATTGATTTTTTTGTTGCAATTGACTGTGCATGATTGATGGTTGTTCTGTATCTTGCCATCATTTGGTGCGACTTATGTCTTCTCACAAAATATGCATCTTGAAATCCTAGTCTTGGACAGAATCAGGTTGTTCCTCAAGAGCCAGTATAGTTTTGTTGGGTAAATGAACCAGCATGTTTGACCATGAACTGTATTATCTTATACAAACTCTTTAGATGTCTAGATTTATTGTCTTACACAGAATCTCCTTTAGTATGTGTTAGAGTTATAGCAGTCTAGTTTATTATGATTTATTAGAGTTTTTTTCCTTTTTACCTTTTTTATCCTTATTGTGACTTTTATTGGGTATATATACGGGGACTCTACATTTAGTTTGTATCCCTTTTACATATTTCAAGTTAGTATCAGAGTCAAAACCCTAGCCTCCATCTCTAACCCTAACCCTAATCTTAACCCTAGCCTTCATCACCTTCCCAGCAGCCAACCAAACCTCCAAACATCCACCCAGAACACCAAACGACAGCCTGTGTACCAGACCACTCAACCGATAGCCTCAAAACAACCACCCAGAAACAACCCACTCCACTGCTCAGCAGATCACTTCATTGACTGTCCAGCACCTTCAGCAACCAGTACCTTAACATTGCAGCCCAACCCAAAACCGAAAGCACTCGCATTCTTCATCACAGTGCTGCCATCTTTCTTTTTTCCTAGGGTTACAATATTTAGGACTATTTTAGGAGGGATCGGATCTATTTTTCCGTTGATCTGTTTTTGGTACAATAGATCACTTGTATATTTCTAGGATTTCTGGGTACTGTTATCTGATTATTTGGGAGCTTTCTGAACCTTCTTTATCTATCGTTATTGTTCTACTTAAGGTATATTATTCTCACTTATTTTATCCCTCTATTTATCTTAGAGTTGTTTCTCTATCATAGATGCCCTAGTATTGTTGTCGATATGGCTACTGCTGAGGGACTTGAGACCCTTACTGTTGAGACCTTTACCATTGAAACATCTACTATTGGTACTTTCACTTTTATGTTTGACCAATATACAGTACCTACTGGCACAGTTGCATTACCAGCAATGTTGGGCATGATCTCTTAGAAAGTTACAACACAGTTGTTGAATGGCCATAACTTCACTGAGTAGTCTCATTCATTCCAACTTTTCTTAGACCGTGTAGGGAAGCTTAGTTAGTTGAGGGGATCGCACCCTAAGCCAACTGATGACGACCCTAGATATTCTACGTGGTTCTCTGAGAACTGAGCCATTCTTGAATGGTTATTTGGCTCGATGAAGTCATCTGTTTGTAGGATTCACCAGTTTCATAGTTTTATTCCGAAACTATAGAGCGTATTATCATAAATGTATTCTCAGTCAGAATGGGGAGTTCGTGTTTATGAGATTTCTCCAGAGCTCTCATATGTTCAGCAGGGAGGTATGACCGTTCAGGATTATTATGATTATTTGACCTAGCGGTGGCTTAAGTATGACACTCTACGTCCTCTTGTTGCTATTTCGAGGAAAGAGTACAAGGGAGCAGCATTCTTGAATACTCGAGAGCAAGAGGATAGAATTCACAAGTTTCTTATGGGGCTTTGTGATGAGTTTGAGGGGCCTCGTTCTCAAATCTTGTCGATGTTAAGGCTTCTTTCTCTTTATGAGGTGTATGCGATGATTGAGCAGCATGAGCGTCACGTCCATATTGCATCACTTTCAGTTGTTGCCTTGACTTCTCTGGCTGACCAGATGGCCCTTGCAGCTGCTTACAGCATCTCGTTCAAGATCCTCAGTTAGGGGTGGACAGTGCTCGGACCAGCGTCGTCAGGGTGCCCTAGATTAGTGTGAACAGGGGATTCTCGACAGTATGATTATTGTGGCCGACCAGGACATCTCAGGGCTACTTGCTAGAAGCTCTATCCGGAGCTTAAGTCTCCTCCTCGTTGTCGTACTGCTGCTATTGTTGTGGTTCTACCACCTACTGTAGCTGCTATTGCTGCTCCTCTTTGGCAAAGTGATATGAATGTTATCACTTCCTGATTGGATATACCTATGTCCACCCTGACTTCTCAGGGTCCAACTACTGCTACTGCCACTACTACAGATATACCTCGTGTCTTTCATGCTTGTGTCAGTCCGTCTCCCCTTTGGATACTGGACTCAAGTGCGAATGGTCATATGACAGGTGTGGTCCATCACTTCACCATTTTTTATGAGCAGTTACATACACAAGTTTAGCTAGCAGATGGGACACATGCCCCTATTGTTAGTAAGAGTACAGTCCGCCTATTAGATGAATTTACATTACATTCGATTTTTCATGCGCCAAAATTGGTCATGAATTTATTATCTGTACTTCAATTAGCCAGAGATACACATAAGGTTAATCAAGCTAAAAGCTTGGTACGTAGAATACTAGGAAACAAAATAAAGCAAGTACAACCAAAGATGCGTAAGGAGAAGTAATCAGGGGGCTTACCATACAACTTTTCAAATGGAAACACTAAAAGTAAGAATAGTGGGAATGCAACTATTCAAATGAATTTCAGTAAGAACTGCTCCCTCCTACAAAGAACTTGGGACATTTGCTGACTACAAGAGAGAGCCTGTTGTCTCTATAATATGTTGGTATTTACGCTCTGTTATATTGTTCTGTTCAAGAGTATCGGTACAAGAAAATTGACAAACAGTACCATAAGATTTTGATAAATCATGAAAAGAATTGAAAAAATATTTTCTTCCTTGGTCACATCGAAAGCATTTGGTAACAGAGGAATATTTAGTACGAATAATAACACGAAATGCACTGAATACAGAAAACAATTCTGAACAATGCTTCATTAGATAGATCTAACAATACCTGGTATAGTCATCAATGAAAGAAACGTAATATCTGAACCCTCTTTTAGTGGGAATACGAGCAGGTCTCTATACATTTGAATAGACCAGATCAAAAGGTACAAGAGAGCTAGTCAAACTTTTCTTAAAGGGTAATGTAGTGAATTTAGCTAACTTGCACCCACTATAGCTAGAAATGTCATGACATTCTAAGTTACCCACTAAAAATTTTAGACATGAATNGCTATTGTTGTGGTTCTACCACCTACTGTAGCTGCTATTGCTGCTCCTCTTTGGCAAAGTGATATGAATGTTATCACTTCCTGATTGGATATACCTATGTCCACCCTGACTTCTCAGGGTCCAACTACTGCTACTGCCACTACTACAGATATACCTCGTGTCTTTCATGCTTGTGTCAGTCCGTCTCCCCTTTGGATACTGGACTCAAGTGCGAATGGTCATATGACAGGTGTGGTCCATCACTTCACCATTTTTTATGAGCAGTTACATACACAAGTTTAGCTAGCAGATGGGACACATGCCCCTATTGTTAGTAAGAGTACAGTCCGCCTATTAGATGAATTTACATTACATTCGATTTTTCATGCGCCAAAATTGGTCATGAATTTATTATCTGTACTTCAATTAGCCAGAGATACACATAAGGTTAATCAAGCTAAAAGCTTGGTACGTAGAATACTAGGAAACAAAATAAAGCAAGTACAACCAAAGATGCGTAAGGAGAAGTAATCAGGGGGCTTACCATACAACTTTTCAAATGGAAACACTAAAAGTAAGAATAGTGGGAATGCAACTATTCAAATGAATTTCAGTAAGAACTGCTCCCTCCTACAAAGAACTTGGGACATTTGCTGACTACAAGAGAGAGCATGTTGTCTCTATAATATGTTGGTATTTACGCTCTGCTATATTGTTCTGTTCAAGAGTATCGGTACAAGAAAATTGACAAATAGTACCATAAGATTTTGATAAATCATGAAAAGAATTGAAAAAATATTTTCTTCCTTGGTCACATCGAAAGCATTTGAACAGAGGAATATTGAGTACGAATAATAACACGAAATGCACTGAATACAGAAAACAATTCTGAACAATGCTTCATTAGATAGATCTAACAATACTTGGTATAGTCATCAATGAAAGAAACGTAATATCTGAACCCTCTTTTAGTGGGAATATGAGCAGGTCCCTATACATTTGAATAGACCAGATCAAAAGGTACAAGAGAGCTAGTCAAACTTTTCTTAAAAGGTAATGTAGTGAATTTAGCTAACTTGCACCCACTATAGCTAGAAATGTCATAACATTCTAAGTTACCCACTAAAAATTTTAGACGTGACTAAGAAACATGACCAAGACAAGAATGTCACAAATAAAAATTAGAAAATTATAGACTCAAATGAAAAGAAGACAACTTAATAGAAGAAGCAATAATATCTGGAATACGCAATTCGTTCAACACATACAACCCATCTTTTCTGCTGCCTATCCCAATCAACTTCTTAGAACGTGGATCTTGCACAACATAACCCGAGAATGAAAAATGAACTGAAAATTCAAAATCAAATAGTTGACTAACTGAAATCAAATTTAAGGTAAGATATAGAATATAATAAATATCAAGAAGTGTTAGTTGCAATAAAACAATAGACCTAATACCGGCCAAGGTTATTTGAGTACCATTAGCTGCCAGCACAAATATTGATGGAGGAGAGAAAGTAGATACAACTAAGAAAGAATCACTTGTTATGTGATGTCTAGCACCTGAGTTAAGGACCCAAGCGATTCGAGATATACTTGAGGAACCCAAAGTGAACAACCCCGTGGAAGGTGAGACTAAGAAAGTATTAGGTTGCTGGAGAAGCTTCTGCAACTGATCAACAAACATTGTCTGAAAAAAGTCAATGTTTCCACTGGCCATAATTGCAATTAACCCAAATCTACATCCCAAAGCTCCAAAACCCAACGTAAGGACCACTAAAATCCAAAAAGATCAAAGTCCACATGAAAAAGACCAGTCCAAACCAACTGCTAAGGCAACTAGCAACCACACTAGCAATCAAGCCCAATGCCAAATTTAAGGCCAATAAATAAACCTAATATTCACTTGGCCTAATGACACCCAAATGTGATCAAAAGCCAAAACAGAAGTAGAATGACGAAGCAATAACTTTATGACGAAGAAACAGAACAAACTAGCAACAAAAACCCAACAAAGCAAGGGAAAGTTTGAGACCAACAAAGCATACAACAATCAAATTACTTGAGGCCAAACAACCCGAAATTCATCACAAATCAATTCAACAGTTTTGCAAATCAAATAACCACAACCACTTGAATTTCTTACACAAAAAATACAGCAAAATGATACTGAATATTGAATTTCGAAGATGTTCACACCATGGACAGTAACTCCAGGTACTGTTCACAACACTTATAACCACAAAAAAATAGCAAGCCATCAACCACTAGCCCTCAAATCACACAACCAAACACCAAAAACCTCTAGTTGCACCACTTAGGCTAGGTTTGAAGTAAAGAAATTGAAGAAAATAGCAAGAAATCGCCATAGATGATATCAGCCTAATCTAAAGACATATTCTTTCTCCAATTGTGGTGCTACAATATATTTTGGATCAAAAACATGCTTTGATACCATGAAAACTTTGGTCAAAGAAAGAAAAGTGAAGGGAAAAAGAGAAAATATTATTATTGCTAAACAAGTTTGTAATACAACTTAACCAAAAATACACAATGTTGATATTAATAATCTAACACCACACATATCCTTGAAATTTTCTTTATAATAGTTGCACTAAAACAAATGGATTCTAGTCATTTTGTTAAAATTATGAGCCATCCATTTTCATGACTACATGTTCCTATCATCTACCATGGTGAAGCCGGGACTTGATATGTTCTTTTTGCCCTGCCAACATCGTAGGAATTATGATACTCATATTCTTTTATTTAGAAGAAGTAAAGGTTTGTTCACAAGGTTAATGGAAAATGCAAGGCAATTCTAGGATCACATAATTGTAGAGAAAGAGAATGAGTATAAAAAAGAAAAGCACACCATGGAACCTAAACCAAACATCCAAAAAGGTTGACACCTGGCTTAAACAAGCCTAACGTTAACACTTCGCCAATTCGTTGCCTAAAATTGCTAAAGTAGATGCATGATTTTTTGAGACATCAAACAAGTTGAATGAAATAATTTCTTTATCTCAGTTTCTTTAAAAAAAAAAAAATTCTTATATCTTTGTTTCTTTACATGCTTAAAAATAAATAAATAAAATAGATAAATTATGCAATGGGAATAGAGCTGTTTGGTAGCTCGCAAGGCTCATAACCTTGAGGTCACGGGTTCAAATCCTTTCTCCACAACATCCTTTTTGTTTTCAAGGTCATAGGTCATAGTGTTAGGTGTTTAGGACTGCAGCTATCATTTTTAAATGGTATTCAGGGAAACATTCTGGTGGTCAAGCAAACGGCAGCAACTAGAGCTGAAATTTGCACATTCTTTCCTTGAGGCTAATTGGAGAAACTGTAAAAGTTATTAGAGCTTGCCTTAAGTTGAAAAAGAAAATAATACCTCCCAAAATAGTATGAGTCACTCCCCTGATTGCAAATTTGTTTTGTGTTGGATGCCTTTAGGATATTATACCAGAGCTTGGCTTGACAAGGGTTTGGCCAAGATTCAATTTCTTCGATGTGATTATATTTCCCCTTTCTTTGTGTAGTGCACTTATTGCGTCTTATTTCTTCATGTGGGAGTAGGTTCATATATGCAGGGAAGTGTTAGAGCTTGTGCACATTTGTAAAATAATACTTCCCAAATTAGTAGATGAGCATTTTGGGTCTCTCCACCCATTACCAATTAGTTTTTGGCGCGATGCGTATAACAATAGTGCACATGTAAAAAATGGATTTAACTGACTGTAAGTACTTGTTATCCGTTCTTTACTGGCCTATAGTATAAATATTATTAATCATGTTTTAGAAATTTTACAGCTAGATGATGTATTTTGTAATTAATAGGCCCCCAAGGAGGCACTGTTGCAGACTCAAACAGCAAACTCTTTGATGTGGGCTGAAAAAGAACCCATGCTAGATTGTGATGAAGCTTTTGTTCCAACATTTGCTGAGCGTATATCCTTTGCAGGACTTCAACCTGCTTCAGGTAAATTGTCTCTCATCCTCTTTATTTGATTACTTAATAGTTTGTATTTGTAAGAATTTGGCACACAAATAATCCTGTCCATATGGATACAACCTCTCCGCACATGATGTAAGACTGTACATCTGACCCTGCTCAGACCCTGCAGTGGTGGAAGCATTAAACTGGGCTGTTCCTTTTAATAATTCTGTCCATGAATTGGAGTGTAGATTCCGCTCATCTTGAATCTGCTGGGAAATAGACAACAGCACATTGAAATGAATAAAAAGAGCTTTGTATGTGAATTACCCTAACCAAGTTGGTTGCAGCACTTTTACTAGCCTCTGATTGAGTGCCTCTTATTCTCTTTATTTTTTACTTTCTTCCAAAATCTGAATAGGTAAGTCCTTCTCTGGAGCATGTTTAGTGGCTAGGATACTGTGGGTACTGATTCGGGAAAGTAAAAAAATGTGGATATCTGTTCGTTATGGTATATAACCCGAGGTTTGATTCCATCTGCATGTTCAGATTTCAGCTCTTTGATGAGAAAATTAGTCATCATGTCAAAAAAAAAAAAAATTACAAAGCAAACATTTTTGAGGTAGCAATGAAAATCATACAACCTAAAACTCCTCGATAGTAGGCACAAAAAATCAGCATGTTTCATCAAATAAAGTGGACTTAGAACCTAAAGTGACCACATGTCAAATTGCCTTTAGTTAACAGTAGCTCTGTTTTTTCCTTCTTCTCCTGTGGGTGTTTGGGGTAGTGCATGTGTGGAAGATTTGCCAAATAACAGTGTGGGGCAGTAACATCAGAGTTTGGAAGCCATATAATAAAAACTTGTAGGCATAAAAAATAGATGAAGTTCCTAGAAGAAAACAAAAATGTGGAAGTGTGGGAAAAAGAGAACCTACAGAATAAGAGGAGAAGAAGAGTGCAGAAGCAGAAAAATTGGATAGCGGGCTAGCATGTATTAATATAAAGGATTATGACAGGTTTTATTAAGTAGATGTGCAGGACTAGCAGAACAGTGACTTAACGGAAAATCTGTAGTGCTCAAATTTCTTCAATGTATGAAGCATTAGCGCTGTGTTGGACCAAGGGTCAAGCTTTACGTGTGTAATCATATGCCAATCAAAACTAATCAACAAGTATAGAGGCCCAAGAGCCTTGGATAGTAGTTTTGTGAGACTATTTTTGTTTGTGTAGATTAAGATCTAACACTCCCCGAACGTGCGATTTCCACTTGCACATAGAGAGAAACAGAAATATCAGAAGACTAAGACATAAGTGAAATTTGTATAGACACTCTAATTGTAACGCCCTGGTTTTCTCGACATGTTACTTGATAAATCAATTAATCAACCATAATAAACCACAAATATATCTTAAAATACAAGGTCAAAGCTCCAATTACCTCAATAAAAAAATTATAATTACAAATTCGATCATCCAAGACTAGTAAAACTTGCAATTTTAATCTAATAAAAATTATTTCAAGATTTGTCCATCTCCGATTTCTCAGACATCAACTTTGGTCATTTACTTCCAAATTATCCTGAAATATATTAAAAGCGGAAAAATATACAATATAACATAAATAATATGTTCAACGATAAAAAAATATGAATGATGAAGGAACAAATAACTCAGATAACGAGAATTATGAACAACGGAATCATCAATCAAATTGAACATGCCACATAGATCAACTGCTATCACACATAGTTTCATACTCAATTTATTTTGGTGACATGACAAATGATACTTGGGCATATAAATTCATACTCATACCGAACAGTTACACCCTGCATGGCTAAAATCAAATCGAACAATCACATCCCACAGGACCACAATCATATTCACAAATTATGCCCCATGTGCACTTCGTACATGTATCAATCAATCATAAAAGTATTCAACTCAAAAGATAGGTCATATCAACAAAACTTGTAAAATTTCATATCAACGGAAAACTTTCAATAGGAGTACAAATTTCAGACAATCAAAAAGACACTTTTTGCAAAGAGATTAAAAGACATGAGCATATTGTATACTTCTCCATACCTCATAATCATTAATGACTTCGATAGATATAAAATTCAAAGTACTAAGAACAAGATACTCAAATTTGATAGCAATAATCAAACTAAATCAAACTAAGCCTTATATCTCAATCATTTAGGGTCGAGTATATGAGTCCGTATTTACCATTCATTTCGATCATGTACTATACTCTCATTTAAGTTAAATATGTTCATATTTTTTTTTATTATTTTGTTCAATATTAATTTACGTCTATCCCTACCTATAGTATTTCTATCGGCCTCTGTTGAATATGATCAAATCATCTTAATCTATTTTCTCTTAACTTATCCTCAATTAGAGCTACTCCAACTATTTCTCTAATATGGTCATTTTTTATTGTATCCTTTCTAGTTTTTTCACTCGTCCACCTTAACGTTCTCATTTCTGCTATAGTCATTTTGTCACTATGTTGTTTCCTAATTGTCCAATATTTTGTCTTATACAACATTGTTGTCCTTATAACTATTCGATAAAACTTACCCTTCAATTTTATTAGTATCCTCCTATCACATAATATGTCAGAGGCTTTCCTCCACTTAAGTCAACCGACGTTAATTCTATGAGTTACATCATCTCTAATCTCTTCATCATTTCTAATGATCAATCCTAGATATCTAAATTGTTTACTCATTGGTATTTCCTGATTTTCAATCTTAACTTTTTCACTATCTATTTCTTTTATTGTTAAAATTGCATTGCATATATTCAGTTTTACTCCTACTTATTTTAAACTTTTTCGACTTGAGTCTCTCTCTTCAAATTTTTAACTTATTGTTAATCCCTCTTCGAGTTTCATCCACTAATATAATATCATCTGCAAACAGCATACACCGTGGGACATCATTTTGAATGTGCCTAGTGAATTCATCCATAATTAGGGCGAATAAGTATGGACTTAGGGCCAATGCTTATTGTAATCCCACCGTGATTGAAAATTCTTTGCTTTCTCCCACATAAGACCTAATTATAGTCATAGCCCAGTCATATATGTCCTTTATCATCTCAATATACCTATTCGTCACTCTTTTTCTCTCAAGCACCCTACATATTATATTTCAAAGTATTTTATCATACGCCTTTTCTAGATCTATAAATACTATATGAAGATTTTTCTTCTTCTCTCTATTTTTTTATGAGTGTTCTCAATAAATATATAACCTCCATAGTAGATCGACCTGGCATAAACCCAAACCTTTTTTCTGACACTGTAGTCTCAACTCTTTGACGACGTTCAATGAACTTTTCCCATAATTTCATTGTATGACTCATCAATTTTATCCCTCTATAATTATTAAAATTTTGAAAATCTCCTTTATTTTTATAAATAGGTACTAAAAATACTCTTTCTCCATTCATCGGCCATTTTTCTAGTAGCAATAATTTTATTGAATAATTTTCTTAACCATGACACCTCCTCATTCCCTAAGCATTTTCAAACCTCAATTGGAATCTCATTTGGTCCTAAAGCCTTGCCTAATTTTATTTTCTCCAATGCAAACTTTACCTCCGAATTCTTTATTTTATGAAAGAAATTTTCATGGATCATACCATTTTCTATCTCATCTAGATTTCCTAAGTAATTTTCGTTTAATAGTTTCTCAAAATAGTCTTTCCACTAATCATTTATTTCCTCATCTTTAACTAAAATCTATGAGTCTTCGCCCTTGATGCACTTAACTTGGTTGAAGTCTTTTATTTTTTTTTCTCTTACTTGAAATAGTTGTGAGCGAAAAAGGGATACAAACTAAGTGTAGAGCTCCAGTATATATAGCCAATGAAAATTATAATAAGGGTAAAAAGGCGAAAAAAATATAATAAATCCTAATAAACTAAGTTGTAATATCTCTAACACTCCCTCTCAAGCTAGGCACAAAAATGTCAACTAAGCCAAGTTTGACAACAGAATTCCGAAGAATGGATAGAGTGACAAGTTTGGTGAAAACATATACTACCTGATCACCAGTCCCCACAAACGATGGAGTGACAATATCACTGCTAACCTTCTTCCGAAAAAAGTGAACATCGATCTCTATATATTTCATCCTCTCATGTAATACAGAGTTAAAAATGAACTGAATAGCAAATCGATTATCACAATATAATATAGATGAAGAATTCATTGGAAAACCCAACTTGTCAAGAATTGATCGTAGCCAAATAATCTCACATGTATCAAGTGTCAGTGCTCGAAACTTTGTCTCTGCTGACGAGCAAGAGACAACTGACTGCTTCTTGCTCTTCCAAGAGATAAGATGAGTCCCTCGAAAAGCACAGAAGCCCGTAGTAGATAGACCATCACACGTTCTCCCATAATCTAAATCTGAATAACAGACTAGAGAACCAGTCTGAGATCTTGATGCATAGAACAACCCAAGTCCAACACAAGACTTGAGATACCGAAGAATATGATAAACTGCATCAAGATGAGGTTGACATGGTCTATGCATGAACTAACTAACTCGACTGACAGCGAATAAAATGTCAGGCCTAGTGTTGGCTAGGCAGATAAGTCTACCTACCAACCTCTGATAGAGAGTCGGATTTCTCATCTCCTCACCTTTAGTAATAAGCTTCAGGTTTGGAATCATGGGTGATGATGTCGGTTTACACCCCAGCATCCCAGTGTCTGAGAAAAAATCCAGAACATACTTTCACTGAGAAAGGACAATAGCCCTGCTACTATAGGTAACCTCAATCCCAAGAAAGTATCGTAAAAATTCAAGGTCCTTCACATCAAAGGTCTTCCCAAGGTCTATCTTGACCTGTGCAGTCCCAGAAATATCATCTCCCGTAATAATAATATCATCAACATATACCAAAAGGATGACACACTGTCCAGAAGTACTCCGTCGAATGAAGTAGGTATGATCAGAATGACATTTGGTTAATCCTAAACGTACAACTACATCACTAAAGTAAGAGAACCAGACTCATGGTGACTATTTTAGTCCATAAAGAGACTTACACAATCGACACACCTTTCCAGAATACTCCCCCTCACCACGAACGTCTGGTGGTGCATCCATATAAATAATCTCGTCCAGATCACCGTGAAAAAATATATTCTTCACATCTAATTGATGAAGAGACCAAGAGTACTCTGCAGCTAGAGAAATAATCAATTGAACAATAGTCAATTTTGCCACGGGGGCAAAGGTAGCACCAAATCACAATCTGGTACCTGAGTAAAGCCCTTCGCCACAAGCCTAACCTTGTGACGATCAATAGTACCATCCCCAAGAAACTTCAAGATGTAAACCCAACGACAGCCAACAAGCTTCACCCCTGAAGGTAAAGAGATAAGATCCCACATATGATTACGCTGATGAGCGTCCCATCTCCGTCTGCATGACAAGAACCCAATGGAGCTCCCTCATAGCCTTTGAAATAGAGCGAGGAACCGGCGTATCTGATAAGACCATACGATAATCTCAAAATGTAGAAGACAGATCATCATAAGAAACATAAATAAAGATCAGATATATAGTCCTGGCAGTCCAACCATAATGAACAACTAGACGGAGATCACATCGCGGATAACGACGCCCTAAATCATCATACTCCATTGACAATATCTCATCAGGTAAAGCAACTGGCTCAGTACCTTCAATCTCATCAGTATGAACAACAGGTGCATCAATATACTCAACGAACTGAGAAGTATTACCTACATCGCTTGAGGTAGAGGGGACATTAGCAGGGAAATGAGAGCGAGGGCGACGAACATAAACCTGCAAATGAAGAGAGACTGATGACTCTATACTGACAGAGATGAGTGGCTCTGAAGGAGGAGAGACTGATGACTCTGTAGTAATAGTAACCAATGATTCTGGCTCCTGTGATAACAGAAAATCAAAGAGAGTATCATCAACTGGAAGAGCAGACACAGGACTGGAAGAAAAATAAGGAATATGCTCAAGGAAGGTAACATCTAGACTGTGATACATACGTCGCCTGATAGGATCATAACACCGATACCCTTTAAACTGATGACAGTAGCCCACAAAGACACAACAAATCGCTTTATCATCAAGTTTATAGCGAGTGGGAGACCGATCCTGAACAAAATATGTGTAGCTAAAAACGAGGGAGAATCGAAAAAAGTGTCCGCTTAGAGAATAAGACCTGTAAGGGAGCCCTATGTTGAAGAACACTACTCGGTGTACGATTACACAAAAAAATAAAAGTCAAAACAGCAAAATACCAATAAGATTTTGGTACCCCCATACCTCCGAGCATACAACGTACCATCCCTATTACTCATATTTTTTTCTTTCAACAACTCTATTTTGCTCAAGAGTATATGGACAAATAAGATACTGAAAGATACCCTGAGAGGAGAGGTGAGACACTAAAGCATCAGACATATATTCTTTGACATTATCCGAACGAAGAGCACGAGCAATAACATCGAATTATGTCTTAATCATCTGGAGAAATTGAGTGATGATAGGGAGTACATCAGACATCCTATGCAAAAGGTAGACCAAAGTACAACGGGTATGGTCATCTATAAATGTCACATAATATCAAGCACCTGACAGAGCAGTAACAGGAGAGAGTCCCCAAAAATCAGAGTGTATTAGGTCAAATAGTTTGGGTGACTGGAGCATGCAAACAATATAACTGGTCCGAACATGTTTTGATAAGGAACATATAACACAGTCAAGTTTATCACTAACACAAATTTTTCTCAAAGCAGGAAATAACATACATAAATATTTAAAATTTGTATGCCCAAAACGGTAATACCACAACTAAACAGTTTATGATGAAAAATCATAATGACAAGTACTAGGTAAAATACTAGCATGCAAGCTAGGAACAGATAAAGACAAAGCAGGTGATGGAAGTGGAGGTGGAGAAACTGGAGGTGGATCGCCTAGATAATATAGTTCATCTCTCTTATGTCCCCTAATAATAATCCTCCTAGTACTCATGTCCTGTAAATAACACGAATCAGATAAGAACACAACTGCATAATGAAATCTCTTGCTAACTGATGTACAAATAATAGATTCATGACCAACTTTGGTGCATGAAACACCGAACATAATGTAAAGTCATCTAGGAGGCGGACTGTACCCCTACTAACAATGGGGACATGTGTACCTGCTAACTGAATTTGAGTATGTAACTGCTCGTCAAAGGAGGTGAAATGATGGGCATCACCTGTCATATAACCATTCGCACCCGAGTCCAGCATCCAAAGGGGAGACGGACTGGCGAAAGTATGAAATACACGAGATATACCTGTAGTAGTCGCAGTAGTAGTAGTCGAACCATGAGAAATCAGGGCTGATATAAGTATATCTAAGCGAGAAGTGATATCATCCATACCACTCTGCCAAGGAGGAGCAGCAGCAGGAACATCGATAGTAGGTGGTGGTAACTCAACAATAGCAGCAGTACGGCTATGAGGAGGCGGCTTAAGCTCCTGATAGAGCTTCCAGCAAGTAGCACAAAGATGGCCTAGTGGGTCACAATAATCACACTGACGAGAACTAGGAGATACATTCCATGTGGAAGTACTAACAGTAGAGGTCTTAAATCCCTCAGTAGTAGTCATAACAATAACAATACGTGAGGCACCCGTGACAAAAAAAAATAACTCTAAAATAGAGAGATAAAATAAGGGAGAACAATATACCTCCAGTCAAACAATAGCGACAAATAAAGAATGTCTAGAAAGCTCCCAAATAATCAGGTCATAGTGCCCAGAAATCCAAAAAATATAAATAATGGATCTACTGCATCATGAACAGATCAACAAATCATCAGAGAAGAGGATCCACTCTCTCCTAAAAAAATCTTAGATATTGCAACCTGGCAGAACTGTGACAAAGTGTGCGAAAGACGAATCTACGGCGAAAAAGCAACCCGGCAGTGGGCTGACGAATGGGCTGGATTGGGTTTTGGATTTGATTTAATATGTCCTAGACTTGGGTATTTAATATTGGCAGTGGGTTTACTGCCTTGAGTTTATTCGATATGGGCAGTCGGTGGGCATACTTTGGAGGGTGTTCAGTGGATGTTGTGCTGGAAGGTACCTGATTTCAGTGGGTTCATAATTTCGATGTTTGTCGGCTGGAGTGGAGGCAGTCGGTTCGGTTTGTGTATTTGTCTCACTGGTTGCAATTATTGGTGGGTTATGGGATTTGTCGGTGCAGCAGATATTCGGTTTTGCGTATGAGTTGGATGTGTGCTGGGTGTTTTGGTGGACTGGACAGCTGGCCTGGGTGGGGTGCTTCACTGGGCAGTTGCGGTGGATGTGATGTCATGGCTGGTTTGTTGAGTATGGTAGAGGTTAAGGTTGGGGTTTGATTCTTTCTTTCCTTTTACTACCTCTCGTACATCGTAATTCCACCATTAAGTTTCTTTTCCTACAAGTCCTCTACTCTTTGACTTTTTAAGAATCTCTTTCAAAATTTTCCTAATGCCTTCTGTCATCCTACTCTACATAACGTTAGTCTCATTTCTTAGGTTCCATAAGGCCTCTTTAAGTATTCTATTACTCCTAAATAGTACTAGTTTATCATCTTTTAGATTCTACCATTTCGTTCTTATTTTTCTAATGTTTCTTCTTTCTCTATGTTACCTTTAAATATATAAATTTAGGATTGTTAGCTTATGTTGAGATGTTAAGCTTTCTCGCGGGATAACCGTACAAATCTTACATTCTAATCGGTTCGTTCTTCTACTTAAGAAGTAGTTTGCTTTGTTTTTGTTTGGTCTGCTCTTAAAGGTTATTAGATATTTTTCTCATTTTCTAAATAAGGTGTTTGCCACTACGGAGTCATATGTCATTGCAAATAATAAAATACTCTATCCAACTTTTTTTTGATTACCATATCTATAACCACCATGACTACTCAAATTTGGTATCGATATAAAGTAAAATTATCGTTCAATTTTTGACCTCAAAATCTCCTAAATTTTTCGTTCAATTTTTTTTTTCTTCCTCTCTCTCTTTTCTTTCTCCTCTCATTCTCTCCTCTTTTTTCTCATGCTTGCTCATTCTCTCCTCTTTTTTCTCATGCTTGCTCATTGTCTGAAGAGACTATTTACAGCCAACATATTACTTGGCCTCCAAGGCCTTGAAGAGACTATTTACAGCCAACATATTACTTGGCCTCCAAGGCCTTGACGTCAACCCATGTAAGCTGGACTAGATAATAAAGCCTACGTTATCATGGACAAGTGTCCAACCAATTGCCTTATGTTTTTTTTTATTCTCTCACAAGCAGCCACCTTTCATTTTTTTTTTTTTCTGTAAAATTGCCAAGACACTTGTCAATTTTATATATTGACACTTTAAGTATTTAATAAAACACTTTTATTTCAACACGACCTATATTCTACGAAACACAGATATTTTATTGAGGTCAGCGTACCCATATTGGATATCATATTGAACACGATACTCATCGGATATTCAAGAATACGTATCGAATACATCTTTTACGTATCTAATAATAATTAAATATTATGATATTTCATGGATATTTTTGTGTTCGAGCAGCATATATAATTTTTGAGTTAAATTTTTAACATATCCTTTCGAATTCATATATTATACAATACATTAACAAAAATTTATACTACTTCAAAGGCACATGAGTGGTTTTAAAGTATTATCTACAATTACATGTCAAATGAGGATAAAATAAATATCATATTTTATAATTTTAGTAAAAATTACTTATAAATAAACCGACTAGATAAATATTAGATTTGATCCCTTTAATTAGTCACTTCACTTTGTGAATATATCATTGTAATACCATATATACTTTTTGAAACTAAAAAAAAATTACTAATTTTCTTTATTATGTTTTAAAAAATTACAAAAATATATAAGTATTAACCTGATTGAAAATAATTAAAATATTTAATATATTTTTTTATAGTTATATCTTAGCTGTACTCGTATCCTATTTTTTTAGATTTTACCGCATCACCTTATCCTTATCGTATTGTACTCATATCTCGTATTCCGTTTCAGTATCCGTATATGTACTTCATAGCCTATTTCATACAAAAAAATTATTTTTGAGCTCCATATTTTTATTTGAAGTTTCTAAAAATAGATCTTTTTTTTTTCTTTATCTCGAACACATAAAATCATAGTTAGCACTTTAATAAATGTATTAGCGATTAATTTTAATATGAGTTGTCACAATCTACCCTCCTTAAAAAGAATTTCATTCTAGAAATTCATCTTCCATAAATTAATTGATTCTACTGCGTACTTTGATACCACTTTGTAACGCCTTGGTTTTCTGAACTCATTACTCAATAAATCAATTAATCGATCACAATATACCACAAATATATTTTAAAATACACAGACAGAGCTCCAATTACCTCAATAAAAAAAATTATAATTACAAATTCGATCATCAAAGACTAGTAAAACTTGCAATTTCAATCTAATAAAAATTATATCGAGATTCGTTCTCCTCTGATTCCACAAACATTAGCTCTGGTCCTTTCCATCCAGATCATCTAAAAATATATTAACAACGGGAAAATATACAATATAACATGAAAAAACATGTTTAACAATAAAAAAATACGAATGATGAAACAACAAATAACTCAAATGACGAAAATTATTAACAGAATCATCAATCAAATTGGACATGTCATATAGCTCAACTGCTATCACATATAACCTCATACTTGATTTATCTTGGTAACATGACAAATGACACTTGGGTATAAAAATTTATACTCATACCAAACAGTCATACTCCGCATGCCAAAATAAAACCAAATAATCACCCCCCCCCCCCAAGGTTACAATCATATTTCACAAATTAAGCTCCAATCACACTTTATATATGTAGTAATCAATCCCAAAATATTTTGCTTGAAAGATAGGTCATATCAACAAACTTGCAGAATTTTGTATCAACAAAAAATAATCAATAAGATTTCAAATTTCAAACGATAAAAAAGACACCATTTGTAAAGAGATTAAAAGACAAAAGTATATTGTATACCAATCTCGTACCTAATAATTATCAATGACTTCGATAGATGCAGGGGCGGATTTAGTATGGGGGCAGCTGCCCCCACTGAAATTTTAAAAAATTTTGGGACCATAGTGTATTTTTAAAATTTTCAAGAATTTTTTAAACTTGTCCCCACTGAAGGTTTTTAAATTATAGGGTATATTAATGTAATTTTCAAACCCTTAAAGTCAATTTTGGCAGCTCTAGCTCCTCCTCATTTTTCATCGCCTGCTTTTTATTTTTATTTTTTTCCTCGTAAGTCATCTTCGTCATTTTCATAGTCGGTCCAAATTTCAGTCCAGCCCTCTTCTTTCTTTTAGTTAAGTTTCTTTGTTACTTTCTTTGGTGTATTTATCAACTAATCCGCCAAGGAGAGGTAAATCAGCCAACGAATCAGCCCCTTTTCTTTGTTAGTTTATTTGGTGAATTCAATCATTGTGCAAATCAAATTTGAAAAACCCTAGAAAATTATGTTGAAGCCAAGAAGAGAGGTAATCCATTAACCAAATTTTTTTATATTAGTATTAGCACTAATCTAAAATTAGTTTAGTTCCTGTAGAATTGATGGTTGTTTAGTGTATTATTTATGGACTTATGTAGATTTTTTTCGTTTCGTCTTGGGTCACCACTTAACTATTTTGGATTTTTGTTGAAGTCCCCTGTTCAGATTGGCTATCTGAGATTCTTGGTTAGTGCTATTTTTCTTCTCTATGATTAAATTGCTTTAATTGATTTCTTGAAATTCTAGTTTGGATTATATTTTGGACTTATGGATTATATTTTAATTATGTGTAGCCCATTATTCTAAGTTCGAGAGTTGGGAGATCTTTTTCTATAGGATCTCGAACACTAAATGATATTTTTGATGTAAAACTTTTTTGTTGCATTTTTTTTGTACATCACTCATATATATGAGTTATATCTCTGAATGACATTTTTTGATATAACTATGCTTATAACAGTTTATCAAGAATACATATTTTGATGAAAAAAATGTTACAATCATAGTTATCAAATCGTGTATCAGAAGGTGTATCATTTTTTAAAAATAGTGTATCGTATCGTATATTGTAAGATATAGTGCAATTTTAAATAATTAATAATAAAATATATATTTTTGAAAGAAAATCATAGACTCATAAAAACATAACATTTTATTAATTTTCCACCTACTATTCAAGTCATCAATATAATTTACTAATATTAAAAAAATAATGAAGAGTATCAAATTAAATTAATGGTACTTATGTATACTTAAAAGTAAAAAATTATAATGTAGTGGGGTAGTAAATATAATTCTTCACACTTATAAAAAAAAACACAGTCTTGGGTCACGAACGAACAAAGACAGAGAGAGAGAGAGAGAAAAGGTGAGAGGCGAGAGGCAATGGACGATGCCGATGCCAGTGCCGAAGAGAGAGAGAAGAAGAAGAACATTTGCTTGAGAAAGAAGAAGAAGACAGCTGCAATCCAAAGGCAGCAACTAGCATGGCTACTTCAATCGATGGCTTGGATGCTTCGATTGGCTTGGCTGCTTCGATCAATGGCTTGGATGCTTCATCGTCGTCAAGAAAAGAAAGAAGAGAGAGGGGGGCTAGGGTTCATCATTGGCTGTGTTTCGATCGATTGCTTGGATGCTTCGATCGATGGCTGTGTTTTGTCGTGAAGTACACCCAGCCAGAAGACACCGAATACAATGAAGATGGAGAGAAAAGCCTTCGTTCAAGCCAAAACGACATTGTTCAAACCAAAAAAAAAATAAAAAATTATACAGCCTTGCATGCATCGTTCGTATTGTACCGATATGTTTCATATTGTAAAAACGTATCGTATATCGGACGATACAACGCAAAAATAATATAAAACTACAATTCGTATTGGACGACCTCCATATCGTACAATACGTATCGCGTATCGTACGATACTAACAACAATGGTTACAATTATATATGTGTGTGTGTATCTTTTTGATTTGAAAAAAAAAAAAAAAGTTACAAAGTTTTAAATTTCAATGGGGTAACTTAAATTCTTAAATTTCAAAGTATAATTGTAACTTTGAAATTTAAAAATTTAAATTGCCCCTATTGTAGAAAAATCCTGGCTCCACCCTGGATAGATGTAAAATTCAAAGTACAAGATACTCAAATTTGGCAGTGATATAAAGTAAAATAACCTTTCAATGTTTGACCTCGAAATCTCATTTTTCCATTTATTTTTTCTTTCGCTCTGTCTCAGTTTTTCTTCCTTCCCCTCTCTCTCTCTCTCCCTTTCTTCCCTTTTTCTCCTACTTGCTCAATGTCTAAAGAGACTATTTATAGCCAACATATTACTTGGCGTCCAAGGCCTTAACGTCAACCCATGTAAGCTTGATTAGATAATTAAGCCTACATCATCATGGACAAGTGTCCAAGCAATTGCCCTATGTTTTTTTTTCTTTAATTCTCTCAACACGAACCATGACTTATATTATAATTATTTGACTCGTTTTCATGAGAGAAATTTATTTTTGAGGTCCATATTTTTACTCAAAGTTTCTAAAAATAGACTATTGTTTTTTTCTCTCAAATGCATAAAATCATAGTTAGCACTTTAATTATGTATTAGCGATTAATTTTAACGTGTATTGTCACACTAATAGTCAAAGAAACAGGAGCTACTTTCGAGTTTTATTGTTTTGGTTATGCTTCAATGGATTATAGGCGATGTTTACATCAGATTTGGATTCTTTAGTTGGGATTTTCACAGTAGAGCCTCGTTGGATTGTTTTATCTTTTTTTTGGTCAAGGATTTTTTTAGTCGAATCCCACCTATTCCATAATCTTTGCATTCTGCTTCATCACTTGACTCTTCACACTTTATCTCTTATGTTTAAAAAATCTATACTTCACCTCTTAGAGTTCTGTGGTGAAATGTTACTGTTGGAGTATAGATAGTAGTCTAGGTTTATTAGGATTCCTTTTCCCTTTTTTACCCTTACTATGATTTTTATATTTTGCCTAAACTACAAGGATGTTTAAGTCACTCTGTATTATTTTTGGCTATATATACGGGACTCTACTTTGAGTTTGAGTATCCCTTTCACATATTCCAAGTTGGTATCAGAGCCAAAACCCTAGCCTCCATCTCTAAGCCTAACCCTAACCCTAACCTTAACCCTAGCCTTCATCACCTTCCCAGCAGCCACCATTCCACAACCCAAACAATCTGCAACAGCCTGCCCAACCTCCAGCGCCACACCCAGGCCACCAGATCACCGACTGCCTGCCAAAATCATCTGCCTCTGCTACACCGTCCAGCAGCCCCACCGACAAAACCACACACCAGCCTCCCATCAGAACCAGACCACACCGCCAGCGACAAAACCAAAACCCAGACCAGCGACCGACTGTTTTAGTCCAACGCTACTGCCCACCCCACAGCCTGCCCAACTCTGCCCACCGACAAACATCATCACAATCCAAAACCCACCGACTGAAAAACCCCACAGACTGAAAAACCAAAACCGAAACCCGACTGAAACCGAAACCACCGACTGAAACCGAAACCACCGACTGAAACCGAAACCCGACTGCCCAGACCGCCACACCGACTGAAACCGAAACCCCACCGCCACATAACCGCCACCACAGCAACATTGTTTACTTATTTATACCATCGACAAATCCACTCCATACCAGCCTCGACCGTCCGACCTCTAGTGCACCAGAACACAAGGGTAGCCAACGGGTCAGCCACCGACAACCCGACTGGCTGCTCACTTATTTATACCAAACAATATATAGATCACTTATTTCAACCAGCCCACTGTTCATTAAACTCATAGTTTTTGTGTTGTTTTTTGTGCACTTGATTATTTGGGACCATAAGACCTTTAAGAGGGGTTGTGATTTTATTCTAGGACTTTTTTGGGAGGGAGCGGATCCTCTTTTCTGTTGATCTGTCCTTAATGCAGTAGATCACTTATTTATATATTTTGGATTTTTGGGCACCGTGACTTGATTATTTGGGAGCTTTTTTGGACCTTCCCTTTTTGTCGCTACTGTTCGACTGAAGGTATATTGTTCTCCCTTATTTTATTCCTCTATTTATCTTAGAGTTATTTTTCTGTCACGGGTGCCCTAGTATTGTTGTTGATATGACTAGTACTGAGGGACTTGAGAACCCTACTGTTGACACCTCTACTGTTGAGACATCTATGGGTACTTCCACTTTTATGTTTGACCAGTATACAGTGCCTACTAGCACAGTTGCATTACCAGCATTACCGGGCATGATCTCTCAAAAAGTTACGGCACAATTGTTGAATGGTCGTAACTTCGCTGAGTGGTCACGCTCATTCCAGCTTTTCTTAGGCCGTGTAGGGAAGCTTGGTTGGCTGACGGGATCTCACCCAAAGCCAGCTGATGCCGACCCTGGATATTCTGCATGGTTCTCTGAAAACTGTGCCATTCTTGGATGGTTATTTGGCTCAATGGAGCCCTCTGTTTGCAGGATCCATCAGTTTCATAGCTCTGTTCCGAAGCTATGGAGCGCATTATCAGAGATGTATTCTCAGTCAGGACGGGGAGTTCGTGTTTATGAGCTTTCTCAGGAGCTCTCATATGCTCGGCAGGGAGATATGACCGTTCAGGATTATTATGGCTATTTGACCCAGCGCTGGCTTGAGTATGAGTCTCTACGTCCTCTTGCTGCTATTCCGAAGATAGAGCCCGAGGGAGCAGCATTCTTGCATACTCGAGAGCAGGAGGATAGGATTCACAAGTTCCTTATGGGGCTTCGTGATGAGTTTGAGGGACCTCGTTCTCAGATCTTATCGATGTTGACACTTCCTTCTCTTTATGAGGTGTATGGGATGATTGAGCAGCATGAGCGTCGAGTCCGTATTGCATCAATTCCAGTTGCAGCTTTGCCTCCTTCGATTGACCAGATGGCCCTTGCAACTGCTGTAGGGTCCCGTTCAGGATCCTTAGTCAGGGATAGGCAACGCTCAGACCAGCGCCGTCAGGGCGCCCCAGATCAGCGCAGACGGGGGGATTCCCGTCAATGTGATTATTGTGGCCGACCAGGACATCTCAGGGCTACTTGCTGGAAGCTCCATCCAGAGCTTAAGTCACCTTCTCGCAGTCGTACTGTTGCTATTGCTGAGGTACCACCGCCCACTACCGCCACTCCTGCTACTGCTCCTCCTTGGCAAAGTGATATGGATGCTATCACTTCCCGATTAGATATACTTATGTCTGCTCTGACTTCTCAGAGTCTGACTACTGCTGCTGTCACCACTACAGGTATATCTCGTGCCTTTCACGCTTGTGCCAGTTCATCTCCCCTTTGGATGTTGGACTCGGGTGCGAATGGTCACATGACAGGTGAGGCCCATCACTTCACCACTTTTGACGAGCCGTTACATACACAGGTTCAGTTAGCAGATGGAACACATGCCCCTATTGTTAGTAGGGGTACAGTCCATCTCCCAGATGGCCTTACATTACATTCAGTTTTTCATGCGCCAAAGTTGGCCATGAATCTATTATCTGTACATCAGTTAGCCAGAGATTTTCACTGTGCGGTTGTATTCTTATCTGATTCGTGTTATTTGCAGGACCTGAGTACCAGGAGGATTATTATCAAGGGACATGAGAAAGATGGACTGTATTATCTTGGCAATCCATCTCCAGTTTCACCAATTCCTTCACCTGCACCTGCTTTGTCTTTTTCTGTTCCTAGCTTGCATGCTAGTATTTTACCTAGTAGTTGTCGTTATGATTTTTCGCCACAAACTGTTCAATTGTGGCATGACCGTTTTGGACATACAAATTTTAAATATTTATGTATGTTGTTTCCTGCTTTGAGTAATGCTTGTGTTGGTGGTAAACTTGATTGCGTTATCTGTTCCCTATCAAAACATGTTCGGGCCAATTATATTCCTCGCATGCACCAGTCACCCAAGCCATTTGACCTAATACACTCTGATATTTGGGGACCCTCTCCCGTTACTGCTCTGTCAGGTGCCAGATATTATGTGACATTTATAGATGATCATACCCGTTGTACTTGGGTCTACCTTTTGCATAGGAAGTCTGATGTGCTCCCTATAATCACTCAGTTTTTACAGATGATTAAGACACAATTCGATGTCATTGTTCGTGCTCTTCGTTCGGATAATGCCAAAGAATATGTGTCTGATGCTTTAGTGTCTCACCTTTCTTCTCAGGGTATCCTTCAGCAACTCACTTGTCCATATACTCCTGAGCAAAATGGTGTTGCTGAGAGGAAAAATAGGAGTTTGATAGGGATGGTACGTTGTCTGCTTAGAGGCATGAGGGTACCAAAATCTTATTGGCATTTTGCTGTTTTGACTTCTACCTTTCTGTGCAATCGTACGCCGAGTCGTGTTCTTCAGCATAAGGCTCCCTTACAGGTCTTATTTCCTGAGCGGACACTTTTTCCGGTCCCCCCTCGTGTTTTTGGATGCACATGTTTTGTTCAGGATCGGTCTCCTACTCGTCATAAACTTGATGATAAAGCGATTCGTTGTATCTTTGTGGGCTATTGTCATCAATCTAAGGGGTATCGCTGTTATGATCCTATTAGGCGTCGTATGTATCACAGTCTAGATGTTACCTTTCTTGAGCATATTCCTTTTTTTCCTTTCAGTCCTTTGTCTGCCCCTTCAGTTGATGATACTCCCTTTGACTTCCCATTACCACAAGAGTCAGAGTCATTGATCACTATCCCTACAGGGTCATCCGTTTTTCCTCCCAAGGAGTCACTCATCCCTGTCAGTACAGAGTTACCAGTCTCTCTTCCTTTGCAGGTGTATGCTCGTTGTCCTCGCTCTCATCACCCTGCTGATATCCCCTCTACCTCAGGCGATGCAGGTAATACTTCTCAGTTTGTTGAGCATATTGATGCACCTGTTGTTAGTACTGATGAGATTACAGGTGCTGAGCCAGTTACTTTACCTGATAAGATATTATCAGTAGAGGATGGTGATTTAGGGCGTCGTTATCCAAGGCGTGATCGCCGTCCAGTTGATCGATATGGTTGGACCGCCAAGATTTTATATCCGATCTCTGCTTATGTTTCTTATGGTAATCTGTCTCCCACATTTCGAGCTTATACTATGGCCTTATCAGATACGCTGGTTCCTCGCTCTATTTCGGAAGCTATGCGGGAGCCCCAGTGGGTTCTTGCCATGCAGACAGAGATGGACGCTCTTCAGCGTAATCATACATGGGATCTTGTCTCCTTACCTTCAGGGGTGAAGCCTGTTGGCTGTCGCTGGGTTTACACCCTGAAGTTTCTGGCAGATGGTACTATTGATCGTTACAAGGCTAGACTTGTGGCGAAGGGCTTTACTCAGGTACCAGGTCGTGACTTTGGTGCTACATTTGCCCCCGTAGCAAAATTGACTACTGTTCGGTTAATTATTTCTCTGGCTGCGGAGTACTCTTGGCCTCTTCATCAATTAGATGTGAAGAATGCGTTTCTTCACGGTGATCTGGACGAGATTATTTATATGGATGCACCACCGGGCTTTCGTGGTGAGGGGGAGTATGCTGGAAAGGTATGTCGACTGCGTAAGTCTCTTTATGGACTGAAACAGTCGCCACGAGCCTGGTTCTCTCGCTTCAGTGATGTAGTCATACGATTGGGGTTCACCAGGTGTCATTCTGATCATACCTGCTTTATTCGACGGAATACTTCTGGACAGTGTGTCATCCTTCTGGTATATGTTGATGATATTATTATTACTGGTGATGATGTTTCTGGGACTGCGCAGGTCAAGGTAGACCTTGGGAAGGCCTTCGATGTGAAAGATCTTGGATTTCTGCGATACTTTCTTGGGATTGAGGTTGCCCGTAGAAGCAGAGGTATTGTTCTTTCTCAGAGAAAGTATGTTTTGGATCTTCTTTCAGACACTGGGATGTTGGGGTGCAAACCGGCATCATCACCTATGATTCCAAACCTGAAGCTTACTACTGAAGGTGAGGAGTTGAAAGATCCGACAGTTTATCAAAGATTGGTAGGTAGACTTATCTACTTAGCCAATACTAGGCCGGACATTTCATTCGCAGTCAGCCGAGTTAGTCAGTTCATGCATAGGCCATGTCAGCCTCATCTTGATGCAGTTTATCATATTCTTCTGTACCTCAAGTCTTGTCCTGGACTTGGGTTGTTTTATGCATCAGGATCTCAGACCGGTTCTCTAGCCTGTTATTCAGATTCAGATTATGGGGGAGCATGTGATGGTCGATCTACTACGGGTTTCTGTGCTTTTCGAGGGACTCATCTTATCTCTTGGAAGAGCAAGAAGCAGGCAGTTGTCTCCCGCTCGTCCGCAGAGGCAGAGTATCGGGCATTGGCACTTGGCACATGTGAGATTATCTGGCTACGATCGATTCTTGACGAGTTGGGTTTTTCAGTGACCTCTCCATCCACATTATATTGTGATAATCAATCTGCTATTCAGCTCGCTTCTGACTCTGTACTACATGAGAGAACGAAGCATATAGAGATCGATGTTCACTTTCTTCGGGAGAAGGTCAGCAGTGGTCTTGTTACTCCATCGTTTGTGGGGACCAGTGATCAAGTTGCAGATGTTTTTACCAAACCTGTCACTCTGTCTATTCTTCGGGACTCCGTTGTCAAGCTTGGCTTAGTTGACATTTTTGCGCCTAGCTTGAGGGGGAGTGTTGGAGTATAGATAGTAGTCTAGGTTTATTAGGATTCCTTTTCCCTTTTTTACCCTTACTATGATTTTTATATTTTGCCTAAACTACAAGGATGTTTAAGTCACTCTGTATTATTTTTGGCTATATATACGGGACTCTACTTTGAGTTTGAGTATCCCTTTCACATATTCCAAGTGTTACTAATAGAATTTTTGTGAAAATTGGCGGTCTAAGGGCAAGATCAAAATTTCAATAAATAGCATGTCAAAATGACTTTTGTTAGCCTTCCTACATATTATGTATCTTCATTTTTTTCTCTAAAATAAATCTCTCTTTATCTCTCTATGTTAAATATTTTTAAAGTGGGGAAAAACCTCAATGCGCAAAAATTATTGAAAAATGGAGGGTATTAATATTATGGTCTTTTTATATCGCACCATTACTCTTGTTGATTGTCCCACCCTTGCCGGATATTTTGCTTGGAATGAAGTGTAAATTTCTAAATCAAAGGGGCTTGATGTTTCGGACCCAAACTGCTACGAGGTAAAGTGCTACACTTTAAAAATATAGGGCACCGTTACTGCAAGGATATGACTATTAAAATAATATAATATATTTTTTAGATAATAATAGATTTATAATATATTAACATAAAGCATATATTATATAATATTAATAGTAACACCTAACAAATATTAATTTTTTGATTAATATTGAAATAGATTAAAATAAATATCCAATATTTTTATCAAACATCATTACATCCATTAACATTCATAGTATATAAGTAATATAACAAAAAATATATTAAAAAAATAGAAATCACACCCCTTTTAATTGTTAACAATCATTTTTTAGAAAAAAAGAAAAAAAAATGTTTCGTATCTTGATCGTGTTCAACTGAGTTTATTATTCAAGACACTTCTAGTATCTAACACGTGCCCGACCATTTCTGACGTGTGCCCATGTCGGACACATGCCCAACACTGCGATGGCACCCCTTAGAGAAGTATTTGTGCTTCCTAGCTTTAAACTGAATTACACATTTATCTTCCAGTTGCACTATATAGTATGCAATGTAGGACACCATGATTGCTCAGTCCAGTTAATTCATCTTCTTTATGTATTATGCCAGAAGAAATGATTTTATTTGGAATCACATTCTATTGGCTTTGATGTCGGAATGTCTTCTTAAAGCACCACAGATCTCAATCAGCAGGTCCCAAAATCATCAGGTCAATTATTGTTGTGTCCGGTAGTGGGAACTAGTAGAGGAAGGCACCTTGACACCTACTATTACTGAGATGATCTTGGTTCATATCAAAAATATTTAAAAACTGGGATTATAGTTCTGAAGTTGAACCGAGTCTCTCCCTTCTGCAGTGCTATTATTTTTCTCCATAATACCTGGCATCTGTTAATCTCTATCTCTCTATATTGATAATTTGCCTTCTAGATTTATTGCAGAAGCAAAGGAGACAATCTTTCCACCTTCATGAGTATAAGAAAGTTTTTGTAGTTTACTTTAGATTGAAAGTTTTTGTAGCTTACATTAGATTAACTTATGTGAGATATTCTGCTTAACTTTTTATGAAGCTATCTATCCAGTGAAATCTAACTTGGCAATGTCAAGTCAATTTGGATTTACTACTTTGACAGGGTCAACTCAGTCAGAATTGCTGAAGTTGCAGAAGGAGAAGTTAAGAGCAATGGATATCAAAGACACACTAGAAAGGCTAGACAAGTCATTACAATTAGTAAACGGGAATGTTTCTGTGGTTGCTGCCGAGCTTGCTATTCAATCCGTAGAGTTGCAGTTCCATAAAACGAGAACGAGAAGAAAATTGCAATGATGATGATGGTGCGGAGAAGAAGGGAAGAAGAGATGTCACAAAACCTCTATCCATATTTGGCACTTGATTGGAAATAGGAAGCAGCATTCCAGTTACAAATGAAAGCCAACAGCCCTTCTGGCTATAAGAATTTTAGGGGATTGAATATTTGCACACACGACTTGGATTGTCTCCTTTTTCATTATTTTTTTCGGTTTTTTGTTGTTCAGATGGTTGCATTGCTTGGGTAAAATCTCTCTCTCTCTCCCCTGTTGTGAGTCTTGAAGTCTTACTTGGTTGTGGGCTTGTCAAGTGCATTCGGCTCTTCAGACAAGGGCCTCCAGCTGTACATTAGTAGTAAGTATTGAAATTACACAGCTGAGTTGCATATCCCTTAAAAGCTTATTGGATACTTTTTGTGTCACTTCGGGACAATGAATTAACTCAACTAAGACTGCATTTGATTCTCTGTCTCAATGTTTTTCATTTGATCATGAGTGGGTTAAGCATACTTTCAATTTAGAAGTTAATTTTGACATGAGAAAATGCGTAATGTCACATTTTTTTTGGTGAAAATTTGACTTAGTTCTAAGCCCGATTGACGGAGATTTAGATTTGGTCGACTTTAATTAAGTTCGTCCTCTTTTATTTCAATCTACGTTATGACCATTTTAAGGGATTGAGATATTCTATCATAATGTTTTGTAATTTAGCTTACACAATATAGATTAAGTTAAAATTGTTCGTATATAAAAGAGTCTCTCATCAATACACAGGAGGTGAGTAAAAAATAATATCATAATATACTCAGATTATGCTATAATTTACAAGTTGAGTTAATGTCAAAATATCTAATTTAAAAATGAGTTTAAATTAAAATTAATTAATACTCGACATTTAATCAAATAAAACATGACTAAAACTAGTCAGATTGCGTTCCACCTTATCCTAAATCCGATGCACCAATGATATCCGGTTAGGTCCACATTCTACCATAGCCGGTGGACTCAAAACAATGAAAATGAAAGGCTCAAATTTGCCTCCCAAGCACAGATATTTTCTGGACATTTTTTTTCCCAAATCAGCTTCATAACACCGAATTATAGATATTTGCAGAAGTGTTAGTTTTGGCCGTTATTGTAAAAGGATCACAACACACACACACACCCAACACCTCCACAGGGAGAGATGGGGTTGACCTCTGTCCCCTTCTTTTATGCTTCAATAACCAGCAGCAGCGTCTTCCTCACAAAACCTTTCCTGCCTAGACTTGCTTCTCCTAAGCTTCAATTTTCTGTAAGTTTGAATTACTTTGACCTTTTTAATCCAAAGTTTTCGCATTAACTTTATATCTGATTATGATACCGCCATTGTTGGTTAGTGGAATCAGCTGAGGCAGACTTTTAAACTTCTATAGATGTAAACAGCACATTTCATGTGGTGTTAGGTGCTCCATTTTATTTTTCCATTGAGGCCAAACCTAGATGTAAAGGGTTGTAAAGATCGAAGCATTGTTACCAGTTAATCCTCGAGGGTGCGAGGTCCACTGGACTGAGTACAAACCTAACCTTGTTATTTGCGACTGCCATCATATACGAATCTAGGTTGTTAGTACCACTGCACCATGCAAACCACCTCTCGAACTGGTCCAATGTCATGAAGAGCTAATCTTTCCTAAGTTCAGGTGGAAATACGCCCTTGATGAGTTTTATGTGTGACAACATGAGGGACTTAATTCATTATAACTGTTCAATTGAATTTTCTGGCTCTCATGTTGTCACACATAAAACTCATCAAGGGTGTATTTCCACCTGAACTTAGGAAAGATTAGCTCTTCATGACATTGGACCAGTTCGAGAGGTGGTTGCGTGGTGCAGGGGTACTAACAACCTAGATTCATATATGATGGCAGGCACTCCTGCCCACAGCACCCCTCACTGCCTAGTCAAACACCACCCAAGGTTTCCTTGAGGGAGCAGCAAGTTGGAGCCTGAAAAGTGGGGCTGGTCTATCACTAATCGACTTGCCACCGTGCTACAACATGCCCCCGACATCCACCATACTCCATCAAACATTGGGGCCTGCTACTAATGCAATGACTACAATGAATTAGGTTCTAAATTAGGTCCAAGTAGCATTGCTCCTTAGAAATTGGTCACATGATAGTATAATTCACGTTTTTGGATTAGAATTCTTTAAACCTATTTGTGGGCAAGTTTTGGGGGAGATCCTTAGGATCTAAATAGAGTTTTCCTCTCAAATTATGATTTCTTCCTTTATAGTCCCTTGAATGGGTATGCGAAATTTATAGTCTTATGTAAATATTACTTATTTCAACTCCTTTCATGTCACAATGGTGGTTCCATGGGGTAAAAACAAGTATAGGAATGGACAACTTTTTCCCAAAACCCGTATCACATTTTACTGAAAACACTTATTAGCTAGAAGGGGATTTTGGGGCTTAGTCTCTTTGGATACCTACACATTGAACAATGTAGCCCTCTATGTGTCAAAGATTTCAAAATTTTATTGTGTTTTCCCTTTTTGCAAATGATCGGTTAGTTAAGGTTGGATGCTTTGTGTTGCTGTTCGGATTTGTGAACTGTTTGCTCAGTTTATCTACTTTGGGAAAACAATTTAATTACCTTCATCCTTATGGAGAAGAACCATAGCGAACATTTGGAAGTACCATATAATCTTCTAATCAGGTGTCATTAGGCATACCTGTGGCCTCGATTCTCTCATAGCCATAGGTCTTTCCATGTTTCCTTTTGGTAAAAAAGAGAAGCCACATACTCTCACGTGGTTTCCCTTCCTTTCCCATGGCTCCCAAACCTGAAGAAACTGCAGCAATCCGTTAGATTTAGACTACTCAGGTTCTTTCTCCTAGCTGCCACCTTTTTGGTTTATATTATACGAACACATTGATATGGCTGGACCAGAGTTACTATCAACCAATGAATTAAATTAGCTGTCATGTCTAATTATGGAGCCTGGAAGACAATGACTAGATGGCACTTTTACATCCATAAACACATACTACCAGCATTAAACCTCGAATACTTCCTTCAATAATTAGTATTATATAAGCTTTTTCCATATTGATTGATCACAAAGGCTCTAGTTCTCTTTTTCCAGATGAGTAAAATGTGTATTTATTTTGTCTATGAGACCTGAATCTTGCAACCTTTGCTTTTTTCCCAAGTTCAGCCTGTCCAAAATAAGGATAAAGTTGCCTAGCACTTACATCTACCAAATCCCACTATAACCGGGAAACCTTATGCATTGTGTATGACATTTTTATTATCATCTTTAGAAAAAGACATCTATCTTGATGAAATTTTATGATGCAATTCAACAAATAATTTCCCAGCAATCCTTTGTAACAATTTTTGTTTGTAAAGGTACACTGAAGTTAGTGCTGGTTTTGAAGTTATACAATCAACTATTTTACTGGAACAAGATCAGAATCCTAACTTCCCTGAAAATTGACTAAAATTATGAGCTGGAGCATCAACTCAGCTTAGTAACCATTGTACTCAATTTATAATACCATGGTATTTCATATTGTACTCTTTTTCTAAATCTAAAAAATAAACAATTTTCATGACTTACTGAAATTGGATTGTGAAGCATACTTAATTTTGGCTTAATCTATTGGTGCATCCTCTTTAGTCTATTCTTGCAGTTTTATCTGGCAAATCTAATACCATGATAGAATTGGTCTTTCCAATTTCATTCACCTTTGTTCTGTAATTCATGCCTGAATTTAGGCATAAAAATAACTTGGCTTCACAAAAAGTGGATGTTTCCACCTTTATACTGGTCTGCCATACTGCTATTGTTGATACCAAAGTCAACAGTCAGCTGATACTATTGAAGAAGTGCAATTTCTGACTGTAAAGCTTCAGTTTTTGTCCAGATAATCCACCGTGTAAATTCTTTGAGATCCTCGATATCATTTGTAAAGGACACATGCTGTAAAGTATTTTGCAGTCAAGTGAAAGTTGAAGATAACGTAGATGATGAGGCGTGTGAGTTAGTAAATGGGGTGGAGCTTAACATAGGAGAGGAAGTTGATAGCGTCAATGCCTATCTTTTCAAGGCCGTGAAGAACAACAATGGAGCTGGTATATTGCTCTTGTCTGACATCTTTGGGTTTGAAGACTCATCCACAAGAGATTTTGCATATCGTGTTGCCTGTAACGGTTATAAGTAAGTTTCCGGACCTTAATATGCCACAATTTTGTGAGAAAATAATCATCTACTTTGTAACATGTATCAAAGACACTTGCATTTTTCAAACTGAAATTAGGCCACTTATATAATTTTTGGGTGTTTGTGAATAATACTGCAGTGTTCTAGTACCAGACTTGTTTCGTGGTGATCCATGGACAAAGGACAAGCCCAAAGCTTTGTTCGAGCAGTGGCTTGTAGCACAAAACCCACAAAGGGTTGCAAAAGATATTGCCATGTCGACAAAATGGATGGTCGATGAATTCATAGCTGCAGGAATCTCGAAGAAGCTTGGTATTATTGGGTTTTGCTTTGGAGGCGGCTTACTGATGGACGTGCTAGCCCAAGACAAGGATGGCTTTTATGGAATGGGAGTCTCATTCTATGGCACAAGGATAGATCCATCTGTTGTTGCTAATATAGAAGTTCCTGTATTGTTTATTGCAGGTGACAATGACCCACTTTGTCCTGTCAGTGTTTTACAAGATATTGATAAGAGGATTAAAGGGTCAAGGGTGGTGATTTTTAAGGCAAGAGGGCATGGTTTTGCCCACCGTCCTGAATCTCCTGAAGAAGATGGAGATGCAGAGCAGGCCTTCATGATTATGAAAAATTGGCTGTATGAGGGCTTGGTTGTAGACGATTGACTACTTTCTTGTTTGGTGACATTCTCCCCTGTATGTATGTATTATCGGAGGTGAAGTTCTTTTTCATTCTTTTTCGGTATCATTTGTTTTGGGGGACGTGTATATTAATGTGAAGATCATGATGATGTTTGCAGCCTGTGTCAATGATAGTCTTGATGATGACAATGTTCCATTTCTAGTTGTTTTTTTTTGTTCCGTTTTGTCTATGATCCCATGGTTGCAAATTCGGTGGCTAATCTGAATTCAGTGACATTGAAATGGTTGAACTGATTGCAGCATGTTGGTCATCAAATCTCGGTTTTGAGGTTGACCAGAGGAAGAATGCATGATACGATCCTTCTCCCAGTCAAATGCCCAGAACAATAGGATATGGCCCTTCGACCACATTGTTCCTAGTAACCAAATGGCATTACAGAGGACAAGTGAACGGGATCAAGCCTTGAGAACTTTGATCCTCCGGGATCAATTGCATAATATCATTGTTTGGACATTGCTCTCAGAAAGAAATCCGCAAAATGAGAAACTCTCACAACTTGGTCACTGGTGTACAAACTGAAAAGTTGCACCCAGTTCACAACGTATTGTTTGGGGGTTTCACAGTTGAGCACTGCAAGTGTGCTTTACGATGTCGATATAAATAGGAAAAGCTTCTAATTATTCTTTTATCCATGAAGCATGGATTGACCAATGCAAGCGTTCACATGTGCATGAGTTAATTGAACTGACTCAGGATTACCCAATTAGATTGGTAATAAAAATCCTAGTAAGACTCAGAATCATATAGTGGGACTTGATCACGCTAAGTGGTAGAGATTGGTTGGTCTTCTCTCTTCCGTGTCTATATAAACATGGGGTGGATCACAATCATATCATGCAATTGAAGAATTCCAGCCAATTCTCTCTCTTCAAATTCTCTCTAGATCACCATCAAACACCTTGGCATTTGGAATGTGTAGTTTTGGAAAGACTCTAGTAACCATTTTACTCAACAAGAAAGGTTATTTCCAGATGTAGAAAATTTTTGAATGTTTGTGATATCTGGATAAGAATGAGGTACTATAACGCAAGGGAGCTAGTAAAACAAGTTAATCCATCCAAAACTTTTAAATTTAATACGATTGAGTATTCCGCATAAGTCCCTATGTATACCTACAATAAAGTATATAAAGTATCATTTATTCATGCAGATGTTCACCAATATCATAGCCACTTATTAATGCTTTGGTTGGGGGCTCACCTAAAGCCTTTTGCTATTGCTGCTAATTGTGGACAGTTAGTTCATCCCAGTTGCATGTCTACTGTGTTGAGTTTGCTGTTGTTAGTTTTAGAAGTCAAAAGTTTCAAACCTTTTTTTAGTCCAGAAGTTACAAGACATTACAGTAAAGTCCAACATTTAAAAAACATGGCAATATAGTTCATTCGGTTTGACTATTTATACAATCTATTGGGTAAAATTTACCAACTTTTGGGATACACTCACCTTTTGGATTCACTTACCATTTTTTCGGTTCACTTAGCACTTTTTGGGGTAGAACTTATCCCTTTTTATTTTTTATTTATAAATTGTTGGAGTATTTTTTTTCGGGTAATGTTTTCCTAGTTCATTAGTTTTTTTTTTTTTGTCAGTTTATGTACATCTCGATTAATCTCCTCTTCGATGTAGTCAAAATCAAGTCATTCATGCCAAGACTAGGGTATTCATGAGAAATAAATCCTTCATGACTTAACCCCTAACGATTATCAAGATTTAAAATCAAAATGTCTGAATTTACGGTTCGTCTTTATTACCACTAAAGTTATCCTTTGGAGTTCTAATTCATTAGTTACGAGACATGAGTTAGACTTTAATAACAATCAAATTAACCATTAGGATTGTACCAAACCGCACCTCATGCATACACCCACTACTCCTTTGATTATTCTCTCAAATCTTTGTCAACCATGATATTATCAACTTGGTCTTTTTATTCCGGTAACCTGGTCATTGCGGAAATCAATTAAGAGTTTTAGGGGTTGTATCTTAGAGTTCTAAAAAATTATGATTCGCCGAGAGAATTTTGTCTTCATAGAAACACATATTCAAATGCGTCTCTAGTAAGCAAGCCAAAACATTCTAACTCTTATTTTTGATAAGAAACAAAATTTTATTAATAATAAAAATGGATGTAATACAATATGAAAGTAAAGGTGGACAAGTTGTCGAACCATAGTGCCTCATGGCAAAACAACACATCAATAACAGAAAAATAAACATCATGGGTAATTATGATATACTTTATTTTGTTAATAAAATTGGAAATTCAATATTGCTATAATGTTGTTTTATTGAATCATCGTCATATAGGAACACAAAGTTTAGGTGATCCAATAAAAATAACAGTATGCCTTCACACGATCCTTGTATTGTATGTACCAACATTAATTTCTTTCAGACACATTCTAGACTTCGTAACATCATCCTTTTTGTCTTCAAGATGAATGCAAGTATGAAACAGCGAACATGTATGCAGGATATCGGGCTTCAAGCTCTTCTTTGTCAAGAGTACTAGGGTTAGTATCAATTGGAAATCCTAGAGTTTCTCGCTCTACACTCACAGTTTATAGGCACTGGATGAACAAAAAATGCCTAATATTATTTTTAAATAATTGATATAGTATGGCATGAATAGTTACGGACTTCATCGGTACGATTATTAGGAATCTGTGCAGTAACTTACGGACAATATATATCAACCAAAACACGACTTGAATATAACACGAACCCAAACAAATTGATACAAATATAGCACAACCCAACCGGATAGACACCCCTGGATGCAAACTTTCTACACTTTTTGTTACATCTTCCTTAGTTGCATGGATATACATTGTTGCAATTTGAACAACTGACCCTGTTTTTTCCTCACGACAAACTGCTCAGTATATGACAAGAACTAGACACAACCAAAACAATTGAGACCTTGCAAAAATATTAGAGAAGTATTAAAAAACTAATCCCATCAATAAGACAAATATTTGTCTTTGTACAGCAAAAAATTATCCCATAAGCGTGAAGGTTGCGATGAGGAATTCAGTTATTCTAAACCTGAGACAAAATATTTCAATTTAATGCCTGAAAACTTGTGAATATATACACCAGATAAAACATCATAGCCCAAGCTTTGGTTCTCTACATAATGACATATTTCAATACCCTTTTTAAAATGATAAAATTTTCTCCCTTGAGCCAACAAAAATATGCAAACCATTATTCAAATGCATGAATCAAATGTCTTATCTCTATGAAATTTAATCAAGTTCACATAGTACCAAAGCAAGTTTCATTAAATGATGACTTAACACAGCACAATGCTGCAAATAATACAATTATTACTCTTCTTCTATTGAAAATTGAAACCCATTCGTATTAGAGTTACATAGCAAAAAAAATAAGTGTTCCAAGATAAATTGCAGTACATTGCATTTAATGATCACAATCCAAAACAATCTAGGTACTACATAGGCAAAAAGGAAGGGGATGAGGCAACAACGGTCTAACTCAGAAATAGACTGATTTAGGCCAGAGTACTTGAAAGCCATGTTAGTCCTGTCCACCACAGAAAAATAAAAGAACGTTATCACAATTGCTTTCTGGAATATAACTTCTAAATAAAATGCATGCAGGACAACAAAGTAAAACATTCAAAGGATAAAAACACAAGAAGCAGCCATAATGCATTAGTCTGAGGGCCACAGCCCAAACTTCCCACTGCACCTATTACCATTATTTATACTTTAGTATCGATCTCTTTTCATTCCTCAAACTTGATCACTTATTACACTAAGGCACTTGAATATAATATTCTTGATTGATTTATGACTAACAATTGTCTCAATGTCATACTTTGTTATCACAGATATTGTACTTGACACAAGTATTTTGTTTGGCTGATGAGAAAATATACGAGGAACATAGAGATTAATATCTAACTATTCATCTTTGAGACCTCGGAAAACAATAGATTTCACTGAATGGGATCTCCATTTGCCAAATAGATGGATTTGAACTTTTTGATGAATTAGGGGTGATATACGAATTGGATTACCATAGAGATTTGGATTGAAATTCTAATTCTTAGCCAACTTGGATATGCATTGAATTTTTCAAATTTTTTGGATAAGCATATCGGATCAGATTGAGTAAACCATATTTCTAATTCAGAAATAGCACAATCCAATTCAATCCAAAATTTCATTCACATTTAAAAGATAACCCCTCTTCCAACAAAATTTGAAATTGAAGTTGAAAGGCTAAAACCAATGAACAAAGAGTGACCCCCTTTATTTTACTTTACCGGTGAAGTTTCTTCATTTTTTGAAATTTAAAACTGTATTAAAAAAAAAAAGCAAGATAGAGAAAGAGGCATGTAAGGATTTTCCGCAATTGTTTGTTATTTTAGTTTCAGTTAGTCAACTTTTTGATTCAAGCTCTTTCTCTTCTTATGTTTACGTTGATTAGGATCGGAAGTCCAAGAAGTAGATTGGAATTGCACATAGAGCTAGTGACTCCCATAATCTAGAGCATTTACATATTCTTGTGGAGTCTAGTTCTTCCCAGCTATCTTCTCTCTTCTACTACTCTTTTTTCTCTTGTCATGTTGATTTATCACCTTCTCCTGTTTCCACTAAAGGTGATTCTATATATTACTTGACACATAAATATGATTTCTTTGAAATTTACTGCAACTTTAATTCCATGGTCCACACTCAGATCTCTATCAATATAAAAGTTCTGTTCTGGAAGGGGAATGTTTGTTGAAAGACTTCACTGATTTTCTGCATGCATCTGGCACTATACATCAGCCAATCTTACTTAGGTACTCCTGACGCCTGAGGAATATGGCATTGCTTAGCATAAACACACAAACATATTCTTGAAATTACAAGTGCTCTTTTGATTTCTTTCTTTATTCTGTGTCTCTTTTAGGGTCAAGTTGTTCTTACGGTGATTTATTTTGTTAAACTGTATGTCAACCCCACTTCTATCAAGTGCTTCTCCATATAAAAAATAGTTTGGAAAACTTCCAAATTAATCTCTTCTACGTGTCTTTGGTTTAACTTGTTTTGTTCTCCTTCCTAAGCGCGAGAGAAGTACATTGAGTGCTCAATCAGAAATATCGATGCTATGATCCCATGTCTAAAAAATTGTATGTTCTTGGAAAAGTTGTTTTCCTTGAACGCATTTCATATTCTACCACACCTTCCAAAGTAGCTCTTGGTTCAAGAGATGAGCTTGTGTGAACTAACCCTTTTCCCTTAGATGAGTCTTGTGAAGAGTTTGTCTCATCTCTTGATGTTTCCGACCTTCCTTTTTTCAGTTCATGCTCCTTCATCTTCTCCCCCTCACACATATGTTCTCTCTCTCCCTATCCCTTGGTCTACTCTCAAAAAAGACATTATCTTCCATATTCTTGAGTATTAACTCTAATAGCCCCATTTTTTTATTATAGGAAACAAATTTTATTAATATATAAGACACAGATTAAATTAAACGATCCGGGATGGACAAGTTGTCCAGGCCTTAAAGACAAACAAAAATCATAAAAAAGTGACACAAAACACACAAAGGAGCCAAAAAACCACCATCACACTATCATCCACACGATGCTAACCAACTTGATGTGATACAAAAGAGGGGGACATTCTAAAACTCTCTTGTCACCAAAACCCCAAAAGAAGCTAAGAAATAGATTTTGTCCCACATCCTTCCACCACTTCTTCTCAATCTTCAAATATTCTCGAATTCTTTTCCAACCAAAAATAACCCAAACAATTGTCAACATCGCACATTACCAAAGATACCACTCTTACCTCTCCCACCCAACCCTTTGAAATCCACACAAAACATAGATGATATGGATTGTGGGGCCACCCAAAAAACCCCAACCATTTCAACTTGTTCCATAAGGATAATGCAATAGAACAATGCAAAAAAAGATGATCCTCTCTTTCACAACTTGCTCTACGCATGACACACCATTGTGGACAAAGATTGGTATAAGGCCTTCTTCTTTGGAGCATATCACAAGTATTAATCTTCCCATGAGCAAATACTCATGTAGAAACTTGCACTTTCAACAGCACCTTAGCCTTTTAAATTTTCAATGATGGGTAAAATAGAGGAATGAAAAGATCATCAATCAAGAATTTAGAAAAGGATTTACATGAGATGGAACCCAAAGGATCAATGAACCAACACCTTTTATCAACCAACTCTTGGTTCAAAGTGACCGACTCAAGCAAGGTAAATAATGGCACTACTTCCAATGACTCCCTATCATTAAGATTCCTACAAAACCCAAAGTCTCAAGAATAAGGGAAAGAATTCAACCTAACCATAGAGGCAACATTATGGTTCACGATAGCAAGAAAGCCAAACCAGAGGAATGGTATCACTAACTACAAATATGACTTCACATATGAATGTAGCATTTGTAGTTATATTAACAACTCCCCTACAAAAAAACTCATCAAATACCTTCATAAAATCATCTTTAACCACTTTCCAACATTCTTGAAATAAAGTCATTGTGAAGCTATCGGGCCCATGAGCTCTCTCTTTACTACACTCGAACACTGCTGCCCTAACTTCATCCACCTCAAAAGGTCTTTCCATCCAACTCACTTTCCTTCATCAATGGGACACCAATCAAGACCCTTTACCCTAAGCCTAGAACAATCTTGATCCAAGTAAAGGTTAGAGAAAAAACTAACGATCTCCCTTTCAATATGCTCCTCCTCCTCAACGATCACTCTATCATCAATTTTCAACTTGTCAATGATTTTCTTCTTCCTATTTCCATTAGCCACCCTATGGAAAAATTTAGAATTAATGTCCCCTTCCTTTAACCATTTAACTCTAGCTTTTGCCTCCAACTAATCTCCTCCTTGAAAACTACCACTTCAAACCTATTTCTAAGATCTCACCTCTCTTGTCTCATACCCTCATCAAAACTCCCCTCTTCTTCTAACTTATCAAGATCTTCAATCCTTTCCAAAACCCTTGATTTTGCAACACTAATACCACCAAACTCCTCTTTATTCCAAACCTTAATCTTTTGTTTGAGAAATTCAAGCTTTTTCATAAACTTATAGCCTCCCCATCCGTGAACCATGCTCTTCGACCACCATTCCTTGATTTTCCTCCTAAAAGACCTTTGTTGAAACCACCTATTCTCAAACCTAAAAGGACATGGACCCCATCTCATAGCACTGATCTATCAAGAATAATAAGGAAATGGTCTGAAACAACTTTAGGTAAAGCCTCCATCCTAGCTCCCAAAAAACAATCCTCCCACCCATCCAACTATCTAACCTCTTACAAATTGGGTTACTCCAAAAATTAGACCAAGTAAAAACACCATTAGCCAAAGAGAAGAGGTAAGGGATCTCTAAGTTCAGTTTCCCTAATAAAAGTCAAAATTCCTCATACTTCTAGTAATTCTCCCGCCATTCAACTTTTCTAAAGGATACCTAATGACATTAAAGTCCCCACCCAAACACCACCTAGGGCTACATATACCATACAGTCCAGCCAATTCTTCCCACAAGTACATTCTAAGCCTTGGTTTATTAAAGCCATATACACCAATCAACCACCCTTCTAACCCTTCCCTATGTTTGACTCGGATAGATATTATAAATTCTCCTTCCATAAATTCATCAACTTTCACCACCCTTTCATCTCATATAATAATTATACCCCCTAAACTAGCCACCAATGGTAGAAGCACCCAATTTGTAAACCTAAATCCCCACACACTCTTAATTAACCTTTTATCAACAACCTCCAACTTTGACTCCACCAAATAACAATATCCGGCCCATATCTCAAAAAAAAAAATTTCTAGAACTTCTTTTGCTACTAGATCCTAATCCTCTAATATTTCAACTAAGAATCTTCATAACAAACTAAAGCTCTCTCATCCACCTTCTTAACACTTTCCCATCACAATTGATGCCAAAATGCAAATTTCTTAACTCTCGATTCCCTCTTTTCTTTCTCACACTCCTCATTTCCCCCTTCTTTTTAGTGGGAGCTAACAACTTCATCTTCCTTAAGAAATTCTTAAGGATAATTCACTTTTTCTCATCAGTTATGAAACATATATCCTCACAAACAAATGTTATCCCAATCTCCCCTCCCACCTCCAAATTCAAGTCATCCTCATCCCCCTCATAGCAAATGATATCCCCACCGGACACAGTTTGCAGATTCCTTGGAACATAATTATTTATGGAGTCCCTATTATCACGCAAAGTTCCAACTTAGTATAAGCCAATATTGGTTCAACCAATGGGTACACATGACCTTCCCCACTACCCTAAAAAAAGGCCCAATGTCAAAAAACCCCACAACTCATCCCAAAAATACATGCTCATTAGATAGACACTAGAATTCCTTCTAAGAACCGCACAAAGAATTTCCCAACCCATTAGAGGGCTCCCCCTCCCCCCAACGCCCAACCCCAACATAGACAAAGAAGAACTAAGACAACCCCCCCCCCCAAAAAAAAAAAAAAAAAAACACCTTCCCTGCCCACCCAAAAAGCAAGGGAGTGCATTAGGAATAAACTCAAAAAGAAGACTTATGTTTGTTGAATTTTTCACACAAAATTCTATTTGTTTCGCCAAGAATCACTCCACCAAATCCATTTTCATCATCCTTAACTCCAAACAACTTTTGTTTGTCAACAAAAGCCACTTCAAGATAAACATATAGATTTATCTTGCTTTCGCTCACTCAAACCCTAGCCTCCAAACTGTCCATAGAATCATCAGACCCATCAGAATGCATTCTGACCTCATTCAAATCGACAAAGCCCCCCTCCATTTCTAGCATGGATTTTCGCTAAAGGCAGTCACCCTCATACCCATTATTGACGTCAAAATCATCTCGAATCCCTTGGCTCACATACTTGAAAGCATCTTCACTACAACCCAGTGCATCGTCTACAATCATAACCTCCATTCTCTTCTTTGACTTACCCGTCTTCCAAAGAGTCTTCTCTGGACCATCAATCATGCTCAGAAGCCTCAATAGACTCTTCCTCCATCTGTGAAGAAGGGACAACCCTAACTTACGGCTTGTCAGCCTTTCAACTGGACACTGTTTTAGTTGGACCCAACCTTCTTTTAAAATCAGTGAGTTTTAGGAATAAAAGGCATTGCACCATTTGTTATTGTCAAAAGCCCATTATCCTTAATGAAAGAAGACTACTTTTCCTTCAAGCCCACTAACCAAGCCCTTTCATAATTTTGGCCCACTAATACTAGCTGCCCGTTTCCTTTAATCACACAATTAACCTTCTGATCCTATTTTCAAAATTCAAATCCAATTTAGAATTCCCAAATTCTTGGGATTTGCCGTAATTTACATCATTAATTATGCAATTAAGGGGTTGATCTTCCAACAACTCTACAATGTTCATTAATCTCTCATTACCCACGAAACACTTTTTTCCCCTACAACCCTTCCTTCCCTTCAGCCACATACCCCCCTTTTTTTCCAGCCCTCCCTTCATCTTCTATGTACCAGTTTTTTGGTGCCACCACCCCTAAAAATCCTCTCTTTCATTTTGGCTAAGCTTGTTCAGTTATGAATAACCTTTATTTTGATTCAAAACACTTCTCCACCATAGTATACATCTAAAAAAGTTCAAAGAAATCCATTACTTGGTTTTTGAATTCAATTTTTTGCCTGGTAGAGATTCAAGTGCTTCTCGGTCAACTAATCTACTTCAATGAAGCCTTCGCACCACTGCCCAGACTTCCTTATGCCACAAATTAAAATGTAATTCCTCAATTGCTATCCAACCTCCAAGAAACGAGACTCTGCTATGCTCCTTGTTTGATTCGTGACAACACTTCTTCAATTTTACCATAATTGGACCTTCAAGAAAACAAGTTTTATCCCTACATATTTCATCAACCTTCATTTCATTTTTACAAAAGAAGATTACTTTATCAGTCTGGAATCCCCAAAGCCTTAGACAAAGCATTCTAATTTCACTCCAAGGTTGAAACAAACTTTCCCCAATACAAACTGCTTCATTTTTCCATTTCTGCTCATGTAAATGAGATCCAGTGATTTCATTTGCTTTTTAACCAACCCCAATTCTTCATTTCCATTAACAGGGCATTCTCATTTGCCTTTAAACAGCCCCTGTTCTTCATCTCCATGGACAGTGCACTATCATTTTTCCCCAGAACATCACCAATCAAGTCCACAAATTTCAGCCAACCCTCACCCTTGTAACCTTTAGGAACAATAAGTCTTATTCTTCTACCATTATTCATCAGCTTGGAGATTCTTATAAATATCCCAAAGCAGCTAGACTCCATTTCAACCTAGACACAGTAACCACCCTCCCTAAATTTCTTGAAAAAACCTCCCCTGCCATTCCACAATAAAGCTTGAGAGAATACCTCCTTTAACCACTTGATACACTCCCTACTAATGCTACATGAGAAAGATCCTGATCTACACCCTTCAATGATTTGAAACAAGAACCACTTGACCCATCAGCTACCACCTTGAAACTCTTATGTTCAATCTTATCCTTTGGCATCCTATATTACTTTAGGACTCTGAACTCACATCACAAACTATCAATTTAATAGTCCTAGTTTTGAATCTATAGACTTTGCTCAAAGTGACTTGATTTTGCTAATACTCACTTTTTAAGATCCTTGTGACCAAAGCAGGCTCACTTAACTCCTGACTCGCTAAATGGTCGATAATGCTCTCACAGTACGACATAATATTCGTACCAAAAAAGGTCGTGAAAAGACAGGTACTGACAGATTTCTTGGAAGGACATCCTCCACGGGAGAACTTAAAATTGCAAGAAAAATTTCCTGACAAAGCAGTAGACTGCACTGATGTCGTATCCAAGACCCACATCAAAAGCCTGGGAGACATATTTTGATGGCGCCGATTCTTATCATGTTGTTCTTACTTTTATTCATTCTTCTTTTGAGCCTCAATCTTATAAGGAGGTTTGTGCTGATCCTAATTGGATTAAAACAATGCAAGATGAATTGGTTGCTCTTTGTAAAGCCAGTACTTGAGATTTAGTTTCTTTCCCTATTGTAAAGCACATTGTCGTTTGCAAATGAGTTTACAAGGTTAAGAATAGTCCTGATGGTTCCCTTGAGCGTTATAAAGCTCAATTAATAGCTAAAGAGTTTTCTCAGAAATATAATGTTAACTCTAAGGAAACATTTGCTCTTGTTGACAAAATAACTATTGTTTGCACTCTGATTTCAGCTATTGTAGTTCATCAATAGCCTCTACTTCAACTTGATGTTACTAATGCCTTTCTGAAGGGGTATGATGCTAGACAAAAAAAATAAAAAAATATATAGAGGAGAAGAAAGAACAGGTTGAAGGAATTTACCTGGTGAAAAAACCAAATTCTCCACCGAGGAGATAGGGGGTGGAAGGGATTTACTTGCATCGACCAAGAAACACAAAATTCTCCACAGAGAATAATCAATTCATATTCATAATCCCTCTCTAATATAAATAAAAGGATTACATCCATATTTATATGCTAAGTCCTCTACAAAACAAAAAAAACTACTTTCCTACGAAAATTTTAGAATAGTTTCATAACCAAACTCTCACATTTCTATCCTACTAAAACTTTATAACAATTCTCTAATCAAATTCTCAATAATACATCTAGTCTTAGTTAAACAAATATTCCATAAAAAAACATAATAATACTAAATAAATAATAAAATCTAACTCTTCAATCTAAGCTTATCCAACTCCTTTTCGATCTCTATCAGGGTATCTCAATGAAGAGCTTTTATATATGTCCACCTCCTGGACCTTCTCATCCCATTAGTTATGCTTGTCGCACGCATTGAGCTCTTTATGGTCTAAAGTAAGCCCCAAGAGCCTCGTATGAACATTTTTAAACTATTGTAACTAAAAGTGGTTTGCTTTCTAGTGCTCATGATCCAACTCTATTTGCTTGTCATTCTATCCATGGACTAGTTCTCCTTGGAAGTGAGGCTATATAGATGTCAGGCGCTTTGCTTTCGCCTCTCAAAACTAATTCGACTACTTACAAGTGGATTATATGACTATCACTTGTCCGGATACTGTTGCTATTAAACAAGTGAAACATTTTTTACTTGAGTTTCAAATGAAGGATTTGGTTACTCTCCATTATTTCTTAGGTGTTAAGGTTGCTTCTCCTAAAGGCTCTCATTTATCTCAATCTAAGGTTGCTAATGAGCTTATTCATCATGCCAAATTAGCATATGATGGAATCGTTGCTACTCCTATCAAGCTGAACATCCAATTCTCAAGTTTTGATTGTGATTTTCTTGATGATCCTACATTGTAGCATGAACTAGTTGGTTGTTCGATTTATCTCCCCGTTACTTGCCCAGATATTGCCTACATTATTCATATTGTTTAGTCAAGTTGTCTCTACTCCTCGTATTACTGAATTGGGTTGCCCTACGTCATATTTTTTCGTATGTACACAGCCCAGTAATCTAGAGCTTATAATTGCCCTCAACTTCCTCTCTAAGCCTACATGTCTATATTGATGTTGATTGGGATGGTGATAATACTACTTACAAGTCATCCACATGTTTTTGTATTTTTTGGGTGATTCTTTTTTTTTTTTTGGGTAATACTACTTACAACTGTCAACTATTGTTTATTCTACTACTAAGATTGAGCATTGTGCATTTGTGCCATGGCACACATCCCTACTAAAATTGTTTGACTTTGTTGGCTTCTAGCTGAGATGGGGTTGTCCGTTCCTCTCCTACTCCTCTGTTTTGTGATGATAAGAGTGCTATCCAGATTGCCCATAATTCAGTCCCTCATGAATGCAAGAAGAATGTTCAGATCGATTATCATTTTGCTCATCAACAACTTTAACTGGGCACTATTACTTTATGATTTATATCGTTCACTAGAACTTGCATATTTCATCACTATGTTTCAATTCAACTCATTTTCAATTCTTATTTGACATAGTTTGAGTTGGTGTGAGAGCGTATAAAAGTTTTAATATAATAGGGGTATTTTTGCCTTCTGGGCAGTCTAGGGTTTTCTAATTTTCTTAGGCTATATATATTGTTGTAATCTAGTTTATTGCCTTGGGAAAAAGTATTATTAGCACCCAAGTAGGGTTTTATAGTTGTCCGCAGGTGATATACACCTCATAATCAAGTGAAATTAGATCCGGAATTAGTTTCATCTGTACTGCCAAATAGGACATATGCCCATGTGAAGTTCCCTGATGTTTAGGAATAGATGATTGTCAAAATGCTAAAATCTACGCTAACTAATTCTGAAGTGCGTGTGGCACTCTCTGGGATTTTTTTCAAGCTTCTAAGCGGATCAAAGTGATGAACAGTAGTCAGTAGGTCAGATATAACACCTTGCAAAGACATAGACTTGCAGGGTAAAGACCATCCCTGGGTTACTAGCATAAAATGTTTCACTGGGAATCAGGGGCTTGTGTTTCCTGAGGGGCGCATATATATCATCATGGCACGTAGAACGAGGTCAAAGACAAACCTCTCTGTGTGTACCTTTTTGAATTCTCCTATTGTCCACAAATTGCAAGTGCATATTGACAGAAACCACTTCTGGTGATACCATTCACACTAATATCAACCATCAATAACAAAACACCTTAGCACTGAACCACATCCTACCTCACATAAAAAGGTTGTGTATATTTTCAGCACTTTGATGCCATGAATATTTCTCTAACAAGAATGTTGGGTTAGATTAGGAGGCACGCAATTATCATGAACTTCTTTTTTCTGCAAAATTATCTCTACTAACCTTAAGTAAGGATTCATTCTGAACGGCAAAACTTAGTACCATCTATCCAAATAGGTCTCAAGTCACTTATATCTTTCATGGCAAATAATAGGAGTTATACCACCTAAGCAATGGAATCTATATCCCAGCAATGTCTTAGTCGTGTCCGACTGAATTCACCATTCATAATACTTCAAGCCGTGTTGGACACGTGTCTGGCTGTGTCCACCACTACCAAAGCACCCCTCCAGAAAGTATCCGTGCTTCCTAGGACACCAACAAAACACTACGAAAGGATGCTGCTTTTGCAGTTGCACTGATATGAAATGTAGTTCATCGGGGACACATTCGAGATTTATAATCATGATATAGGCCTTTGAGATCCTCATTCTTCTGCTTTGCAACATTATAGTGAAAATAATCAAATATCATTGCCAGCCCACAAGAGTATGTGGTTCTTAAAGAGTTTGTTGGATAACATGAATATGAAACGTATGATTGCTCAATCAATACCCAAAGCTTTCAGTAGCTAAGCAAAGTAGCAAACACAGGGCATGGTAATGTACGTGCTTAATCAATTGCCAGTCTTTAGTCACTTTTTGACCTGTTTAACAGTATCTAACCCATCTCAACTTAACACTGCAATCTTTTGAACTTAGTGGTCCAGCATTACTACATTTATACTACGAATAACATTCAAAAGTTGCCCCTCCCAAAAAAGGCATGCCTTGCATACAATATAGTGGTCTACCACTGAAACGAATTTTAATAAAATGAACACGCATTTTTAACAACTGAAAGCTACCTACCTGGGAAACAGGGGCTCCTGTGATATTACGAGGAGTAGCCTTTGCGGGAGATTCACCATATTTATAAGAGCATTCCGTGTATGCAGATCCAATACCCACTCCAGCACCCAAAGCTACTGATGCCCAGCGTGTCACGGGGCTCCCTGACATGACAAATCAGGCTAAATTAGTTGTTTTAATGAATTAATTTGACAGAAAAGGGTGAGTGCTCCGAGGCTTAAAAGACTGTGTGTGTACCAACATAGTTTTTGTTCTCATGTAACTGAAACCACAAAAAACAGCAAAACAAACTGTGAATAACTTACAAAAGCAAATCATTTACACCTTTTTTCCATTTCCTTTATTTCATGTTTGCACGGCAAGAACAAACTTAATTCTCAAATGTAGTCCCAGATAAACATACAGTATGACCTTTAAGATTACTAACCACTTAATTTCAATACTAAATTTTATTTTATTTTTTAATAAGAAACAAAGCTTTCATTATATTAATGACATATAGTATGTAAAAGTGGGTAAGAAGTCCACCCTACTTTATAGAAGGTTACAATATAAAGAGACAACGACAATATGCAGCAATATAAGTCAAATGAGAATTCATCCAACTACATGCTGCCTTCCAATCAATTGTAATAGAGAAAAACGCATATCCCTTGAATTCTTTAGTGGTCGACGCACATAGGGAAGCCAAGAACTTCACTCTCTCCCAAAGGAACTCCACAAATTCCTCTTTATATTCGAAAATTCACCTATTCCTTCCAACTATACCACTCAAAAGATTGTCATAACGACACATTCCCACAAAATAGATTCTCTTCTCCCCAGTGTTATTATGACAAAAAACAAATCGAAGCGAACCCATCTCGTGAGGGCTTAGGCGATAAGCGAGAAGCGAAGCAAGAAGCGAAGCGAACAATATAAAAAATAAGTAAATATTTTAGTTTCATACTTTGATTACTCCTAAATATTCAAGTTTTAACTTTACAAATATAAAATATTTAAATGCAATCAAAATAATAAACATAAACATATTTTAAATAGATAAGATATTAAATATTGAACATTATTGTATTCTAAAAATAATCAATTGACATAATCACATCATCTAAATGTAAAGTTAGCAAATGTGGGTTCGATTTTCACCGTGATTGATTAATATCACCACTAAACAAAGCACTCATAAATTGATTAACAAGAGCATTCACATCAAAACAAAGTATTCAATATTATCTAATCATAATAAGATAGATTATCATATGATACTGTTATATGAATCATTCAATTTATTTTATACATATATACATATAACATCATCTCTACTAGGGTTTGGTTAATGTTAAAGAAGAAGAGGGGGAAGAAAGAGAAAACAAAAAAACTGTAGTTAGGCGTTCGCTTTTCTTGCCTGACTCGCTTCTTCGCTTTGTCTCCTAAACTTGCTTTTTCCTCGCTTTACTTAACTTCACTTCGCCTTGAATGTTTAAGACGACCAAGGCTCACTTCGCTTCTCACCTAGGCTCGCTTTTCACAACACTACTTCTCCCTTTCCCAAACACACTTCTATTTGTTTCAAATAATGATACACATTCTTGTGGAATAACCCAACTCAAGTTAAATTCACTATTAGCTCTAAACCACAACTTTAGAGCTACCGGACAATGTAGAAAGAGATGATCCGTATTTTCACTAGTACACTTACACATTATACACCATTGTGGGGCAAGACAAGAGCTTGGTCTTCTCCTTTGCAACAAATCACAAGTGTTGAGCTTTCCATGAGCATTAGTCCATGTAAAAACCTGTCCTTTCACTGGCACTTTGGCCTTCCATATCATCTCATGAGGTTCAAACAAAGGAGTGGATTGATCATTAATCAAAGCATAGAAGTACGATTTGCAAGAAAAGCCACTAGATGAATTAAGAATCCACTTTCTTCTATCTCCCACCCCTGAAATGAGGAATCACCCAACCGTATATGTTTTCAAAACCGCATTCTCTAACCATTCCCCTACATCCACTCTAACATGCTTCATGAACTCTTCTAAACCCTAGACACCAAAAAGAGCCCCTAACCACAACATTCAAGTCTCAACTATTTGGATGAAGTCCATATTTGCTTTTGATAACTTCATCCCATAAAGCACACTGTTTAAATGGAAATCTCCATAACCCCTACCTAACAGTTCAATATTTTTCTTTACTATATTTTCCAACCATACACCCCCCCTCTTTTACACCTTGATTTGGAGATTGCCTCTCACCTAACAAGATGGTCTTTTTTTCCTTCTCCATTTCCTTCCCACAAAAAATCTCTAATCAATTTTTCAATTCTACAAACAATCTTTCTAAAAATCTTAAAAAGAGACAAAATAAATAGGGATACTAACACAAAATTGATTGAACTAAGGGGAGTCTACCTCCCCTAAAAACAAGTGTTTTTCCACCCTTCTAATCTCTTTTGGACCCTCCATATGGCCGAATTCCAAAAAACTCACCAATAAAGGATTCCCCCCCAATGGTAGCTCCAAATACTTTAGGGGCCACTCGCCAATTTCGCACCCTACACTATTTGCAATCCTATCTATCCTCTCTTTTTGGATAGTAATTCTTACTATTAAACTCTTAAACATATTCACTTTCAAACTCGACAATTACCCTAAAAACCTCAATAACCTCTATCACATTCTTAAATTTTTTTCATCCCCAGATGCCAAAAATACAGGATCATCTACAAACTATAGATGTGACACCTCCAAAAGATCCATACCATTATGATCTCTAGCCATATTCACTAACCTACTAAGTCTATCTGCTACTAAAGAAAAGAGAAAATGTGACAATGGATCCTCAATACTAAATATGAGTTGTTTATTTCACTTTTGATTGGGTTTCCCATGATAGAAGAGTCTTTAATGCCTCTACAGCATCACATCTTACTAATATCCCAAAAAATAATAAAGGAAGGCTAAGAAAATGATTTTTTTATTAAAAAAAAAAAGACACACTAAACACGTGGGAGAACCTGCAAATGCTTTCAATGTCCATCAAGAAAATTTTTAAAAGCAATTCAATCCGAAAAGGGATCATTAAACCATGTCAACCAAACGTCTTACAAATGAATGTAATATATCATAGGTGAACATGAAAAAACAATTGGAACATAAAATCAATTGCACACCATGGAAAAATAAGCTGATTTTTAAAGAAAAATGAAAAAAAAAGTAACAAAAAAGAATCAACTTTCTAGTGACTACTTGATATCCCACCCCTCCCAAAAAGAAAGAAAATACAAAAAGAACTTCAATTGATAAGTATCATTATCCATGCGCAAGGTGCATGACAATGACATGGGGCATGCATAATTCTAATGTACACCTCATGGCACCAACCATATTGCTAAATCAGTTCCTTTCGAGGGAATGAAGATAGGGCGTTGTGCAGTAACTAGAAGTGAGTATACTAAACCTTCACGACTGTTACTTTTATTGACATTGATGAATGTGGAGTAAGGACTCTTATTAAATACATATGGGATAGATATGAGCTAAGAACTGTGTTGACCGAAGCTTTCAACATCCCAGAATGNAAGTGAGTATACTAAACCTTCACGACTGTTACTTTTATTGACATTGATGAATGTGGGGTAAGGACTCTTATTAAATACATATGGGATAGATATGAGCTAAGAACTGTGTTGACTGAAGCTTTCAACATCCCAGAACGACAAGGAGAGCATCGAGAGGTTGAATCCATAGTAAATAAGATGGCATAGACATAGAATGGGATTGATGGACAAATGCCACATAAAATGCAATGTCAAAACAAAGCAAATTACATTGAAGAAAAAACTAAAACCTCGACACCTCAAACCGATTTGAACTTTTGCATAATAATCATCTCAATGAAGAGACTGGAATAACATCATATGCACTTCATACCGCCGAATCAAACAGATCCACAAGAAAAGAAATTCCATAGATATCTGGCAATTCCTAAAATCATTCGTATTACATACTTTAAGTTATTCTCTTCCTTGGAACACTTCCACAAAGTATAATAGTAACTATAAACTACAACAATTTCTAAGTATTGGCTTACTAAGACTTTTATGGTTTGTGGAGTACCACTTTGGCATCATATGTACTTCTTTGAGTAAGGAGGATAAAGGCAACTGGCAGAAATCAATAAATTTGAGTATCTCAAAGCCCTCAAAGTTTTACAAGTACTTTTTGCTAATAAGCCACAGACCTTCAATTCTACACAGTTTTATAGAAACCACATTCCATAAATATTTTTCCTCTGTAACACACTCACTTTTCCTTCACGGTTTGCCACACAATGATTCCAACATTCTCATCTTGCTCCACTCACCATCCCACAATAAAAACCATTACCCACCTTCCAATTATCTTACAAAACTTTATTTTTAAAAAACAAGCTCTTTTTCCCTCCTTGTGTGGGTTCAATAAAAGCCAGCATGAGAGATATAACAAAATAAAGACAAGCAACAAATCACAAAAGATTCAGCAACAAACCAGCACACCAAGATTTAAGTGCAGAATCCTTCAGCATGAAGGGAAACCCCAACAAATTCTTCCACCATAAAAATAAAAGCAATAATAAGAGTAAAATAGTTTGTTAAATAAATTCAAATTAAAGGTTATGAATATCAAAAGCAACCGAATGGTTATAATTAGTCCTTTCTTTTATGGGTTGCACTTGAGACTTTTTCTTCTTTGTTCGTGTTTTTTCAATTTTCGGTCTTTTGTATCTAATGATTTTTTTACTGTAAAATATATAGTAAATATAAAAATATTATTAATATTATCTATAGAGAAAAAGTTAACTGTGTGTCCACCCAGAAGTAAATTTCTGGCTCCGCCCCTGCTCGAACCCAATGAGGCGCAGATGATTCCCATGCCAACACCATTATGTCCAAAATTAAATAACTTCCTTTCTGAAACCGATCACGGGTTGCTTGTAGACAATTTTCTGCTCTACTATTAATTCCTGCCACACTTGCACATTCATATTGACTCCAGGCACTATCCCAAATGCTAACCAAACTCAATTTCAAAAATTTGAAAAAAAAACGAAATGATACCAATTTCATTTCCACATACAAATGAACCCTAAAAGTCACCATGCTAGATGCATCTCTATTGAATAACAAGTACAACGTCTTCCTCAAATCTAGAACATCATTAAGAAATCAAAATATAGATTTCCGATTTCCGGCTGTAGATAAATAAGCTATAGTCGTAACACACATATATATAGAAACACAGAAATATAGCATAAATGAATAAAAAAACTGTGAAGCCGGGTATTAAAATTTCTAAACCGATTATTTTCTTCAGGAGTTATTTTCTCGGAAAGCAAACAGAGGGTAAAGAAAATGAGACGTACGGAAGAGGAGGAGACCACCAAAAGCGCCAGCCAAGGAAGAGTAAACGAAGCGACGGAGACCCAAATCGAGACAGGCCTCCCACTTGGCATTGAGGTCGTAGTGCGGTGGGATTTGCGGATTCTTTTCTTCAGCCATTGCTACAGATTCTTCAGAACGCTTACACCAAGCAGCCTCGCGTTTTTCTCTTCGATATTCTGACCGAGGGTTTTGTTTCGTGTCTGTAAAACAATATGATTATACTATTTTTTTGATGCCCAAAAAGAAAAGAAAAAACAGTTTTATATGGGGAATTCTCTTATTTTGGGCTGAGCGTTGGCTCGAATGCAAATACGGGAAGATTTGGGTTGGGTAGGGTTATGTTTTTTTTTTTTTCCTTAAGAGAAGGGTTGTGTTTACTTGAGGGATTTAGTAAGTGGGTTCGAAATTTTGGGTTAATGATTTTAGGTTCGAGAGTAAATACTGTATCAAGATAGAATGATATTTGCCTAAAATCTCCAAAGTGGGTAATATCAACACCACATGTGAAAAAGCTAACCGAAGGGATTGAGAGTACCTTTGACCCTGGTGTAACAGTTGTACGAGCGCAGTTGGTGAATAACATATTAAACAGGACTGTTTGGAGAGACAAGGTGCGTTAGGCCAATTTGNCTGGTGTAACAGTTGTACGAGCGCAGTTGGTGAATAACATATTAAACGGGACTGTTTGGAGAGACAAGGTGCGTTAGGTCAATTCGAAATAGGTTTAGACCAGCAGATTGAAAAGACAATCGACTAGGATAGGGAATCAATTAGAATTGATCGGGTTAGGTTAGAAACACTCCCGAGCAGGTGTGTGCCGAGCAGAGTATGTGAGAATCAAGTCAATGATACATCAAACAAATTAGTACCCAAGTGGAACTCTACTTCCACGGAATAAGGGATAAGAACAAACTCCAACCATGCAGAGGATAAGATTTGACAAATCAAATAGCTAGACTATCCCGAATAATCAGAGGTTGTGTTAAACAGCCAAGAAGAAAACTATCTAAATCATAGGTGCTCATTATTATGGGACCTAAAAAATCGACTAATGAAAAAAGAAAGCTAGAATGTTCAAACACGAATTAAGGAATGTCTGGCTAGAATCTAGGTGTGTCACTGTGTTCTAACCTGGACTCTAGTCCAAAATAATTGGAGACATACTTCTTATAAACACTCGATGAATTTAAGTCTAAGGTACACACATTTTATCTCATGAATTGTATATATTCTCTTCTGTCATTACTAATTTAAGCATGGGAGTGCCTCCGACCAGGACCCCACCAGTCTACGACAGTTCATTCATTTTGCAAGGTAGAGACAATCCTAAGGGCTCATCCCATACAAATCTCTTTATTCTAATTGGTGCGGATTTTCTCTCGTACAATCTCTATATTCTATAGCAATGTAACTAGGATGCCGAAGAAACCTCCATCCTACAAATCTTAGGGGTTGTGTCTTTTCTAGATATTGGTTTCTTCTCCAGCAACTGAATTTTCAAATTTGGGTTCAGCNTAAATTCAAATTAAAGGTTATGAATATCAAAAGCAACCGAATGGTTATAATTAGTCCTTTCTTTTATGGGTTGCACTTGAGACTTTTTCTTCTTTGTTCGTGTTTTTTCAATTTTCGGTCTTTTGTATCTAATGATTTTTTTACTGTAAAATATATAGTAAATATAAAAATATTATTAATATTATCTATAGAGAAAAAGTTAACTGTGTGTCCACCCAGAAGTAAATTTCTGGCTCCGCCCCTGCTCGAACCCAATGAGGCGCAGATGATTCCCATGCCAACACCATTATGTCCAAAATTAAATAACTTCCTTTCTGAAACCGATCACGGGTTGCTTGTAGACAATTTTCTGCTCTACTATTAATTCCTGCCACACTTGCACATTCATATTGACTCCAGGCACTATCCCAAATGCTAACCAAACTCAATTTCAAAAATTTGAAAAAAAAACGAAATGATACCAATTTCATTTCCACATACAAATGAACCCTAAAAGTCACCATGCTAGATGCATCTCTATTGAATAACAAGTACAACGTCTTCCTCAAATCTAGAACATCATTAAGAAATCAAAATATAGATTTCCGATTTCCGGCTGTAGATAAATAAGCTATAGTCGTAACACACATATATATAGAAACACAGAAATATAGCATAAATGAATAAAAAAACTGTGAAGCCGGGTATTAAAATTTCTAAACCGATTATTTTCTTCAGGAGTTATTTTCTCGGAAAGCAAACAGAGGGTAAAGAAAATGAGACGTACGGAAGAGGAGGAGACCACCAAAAGCGCCAGCCAAGGAAGAGTAAACGAAGCGACGGAGACCCAAATCGAGACAGGCCTCCCACTTGGCATTGAGGTCGCAGTGCGGTGGGATTTGCGGATTCTTTTCTTCAGCCATTGCTACAGATTCTTCAGAACGCTTACACCAAGCAGCCTCGCGTTTTTCTCTTCGATATTCTGACCGAGGGTTTTGTTTCGTGTCTGTAAAACAATATGATTATACTATTTTTTTGATGCCCAAAAAGAAAAGAAAAAACAGTTTTATATGGGGAAAGATGGATTCTCTTATTTTGGGCTGAGCGTTGGCTCGAATGCAAATACGGGAAGATTTGGGTTGGGTAGGGTTATGTTTTTTTTTTTCCCTGAAGAGAAGGGTTGTGTTTACTTGAGGGATTTAGTAAGTGGGTTCGAAATTTTGGGTTAATGATTTTAGGTTTGAGAGTAAATACTGTATCAAGATAGAATGATATTTGCCTAAAATCTCCAAAGTGGGTAATATGGANATTATGTTGCCTTCAAGATATCTGGCTTCATTCTATGCAAACAACACAAATGTCTACTGATCTTCCTTCGTCAACAGTCCTACCCAAATATAACTACCTATTCCCCCACTACTCCCATGTTCTACACGTAATTTACCCTTAATACACAACTCAACTACCAATAACTATACACAGTTACTTACTCNGCCTAAAATCTCCAAAGTGGGTAATATGGACACCACATGTGAAAAAGCTAACCGAAGGGATTGAGAGTACCTTTGACCCTGGTGTAACAGTTGTACGAGCGCAGTTGGTGAATAACATATTAAACGGGACTGTTTGGAGAGACAAGGTGCGTTAGGTCAATTCGNATTTCTCAACTTTGGCCAGCAAATCAACTATGCTTGTCTGAGGGTGTTTAAACATAGAAAAATAGAATTTGGAAGGTTGCAAACCAATTATAAATGTCGCCATGGCAACTGTGATGCTCCAAAAACCAAGAGTCCTTTGTCAATCCGTTGATCACCCATCAACCCGTAGAATACCCATGGATACCGTATAACTCAATATCACGCCATTATACCCCATTTATCGGGATCCATAATTTAAAAAAATTCAGGCATAGTCTCCTTTGTACGGAGAGCTCTACCCAAAACACAATCTATGCAATCGTATAATCACATGACCCATCCGNGGTTGTGTTAAACAGCCAAGAAGAAAACTATCTAAATCATAGGTGCTCATTATTATGGGACCTAAAAAATCGACTAATGAAAAAAGAAAGCTAGAATGTTCAAACACGAATCAAGGAATGTCTGGCTAGAATCTAGGTGTGTCACTGTGTTCTAACCTGGACTCTAGTCCAAAATAATTGGAGACATACTCCTTATAAACACTCGATGAATTTAAGTCTAAGGTACACACATTTTATCTCATGAATTGTATATATTCTCTTCTGTCATTACTAATTTAAGCATGGGAGTGCCTCCGACCAGGACCCCACCAGTCTACGACAGTTCATTCATTTTGCAAGGTAGAGACAATCCTAAGGGCTCATCCCATACAAATCTCTTTATTCTAATTGGTGCGGATTTTCTCTCGTACAATCTCTATATTCTATAGCAATGTAACTAGGATGCCGAAGAAACCTCCATCCTACAAATCTTAGGGGCTGTGTCTTTTCTAGATATTGGTTTCTTCTCCAGCAACTGAATTTTCAAATTTGGGTTCAGCTTTCAAATTTGGGTTTCATCTCTTCGACAACTGGGTTGATCTTCTCCGTCATGTACCAGATTTGGGACCTTTTAAGTTACTTGGATTACTCCGCGAAGCTCTAGCAACGCAATTCAATCAATAGTTAGATTTTCCTTTTTTATTTTATTTTATCAAGTTTAATATATTAAAATAATTTTATTTCCAAACAGGTTTTACATTTTCTATTTTGTGAAAACTGTTTTTGAAATCATCTAAACAAGTTCTTTGTCTCAGAAATACTTTTTTAAAACTCTTCTTAAAAACTATTTTTGAATATTGTTTTTAGAGGCACAAACCAAACAGGCCCTTAATTTCGTAGATTTTTTGAATTTTTCATTTTTTTTAAATCCTATGTGGAGTTAATTTGTTGGTTCTTACTAAAACAATTTCTTTTTTAATTGGAGAACTCATTTTTATAATCCTAATTTTTTCGTTAACAGTCCTACTCAAATATTACTACCTATTCTCCCACTACCCCTTGTTCTACACGTAACTTACCCTTAATACACAACTCAACTATCAATAACTATACACAATTACCTACTTTATTTCGATATCTATTATCTTGCCTTTCTCTTTGTTTATTGCCCCTCTTTCTTTGTCGCTCATTGGGCTACAAAATATTTCAGATCAATTGGTGCACTACAATAGATTCTATGGAAGTGATCATTCCTCTATTTCCTTGTAAGCATTACATTGATAAAACCAAAATATATCCCGTTGGTTGCTAATTTTATACACATTATGTTGCCTTCAAGATATCTGGCTTCATTCTATGCAAACAACACAAATGTCTATTGATCTTCCTTCGTCAACAGTCCTACCCAAATATAACTACCTATTCCCCCACTACTCCCATGTTCTACATGTAATTTACCCTTAATACACAACTCAACTACCAATAACTATACACAGTTACTTACCCNAGAGAAGTCTTGAAATCTTTCTTTTTCCTTCTCTTTCTCTTCCAACTTGAACCCAACAGAGATGTGTCTAAAAAATCAGATATTTGTTCCTATTTACACACTTTAACGCTTGGTCCACGTCGCACCACACGCCTCTTTTTCAGGGTCCGTTTTTCCCCGAAATGATTAAATTTCACTCCACTTCAAGTTCAAATATTTTTATTTCAACTTGCTTTAAATTATTTTTTAAATTTTTAAATTTTATTAAAAATTTTATTTTTTGGGTCACTCGAGACCCGACCGCCTCGTAAAATGTGAAAAATTTGACTATTTCGGAATGCGACAAAATTTGTTTGGGTGACTAGATTTCGTGAGATGAATCTAATGGTGAAGTTCGTTTCGTCATCCAAGCTTTAGAAAAATAAGGGTTCTCAACCTGCACTGTAGTGGCAATTTACCGTTTTACTTTTTTTCATAAAAAGTTCAAATTTATTCAGATTTTATATTATTCCCCCTTAAAAGAATTCCGTCCCTGAAATTCNATCCGTTGATCACCCATCAACCCGTAGAATACCCATGGATACCGTATAACTCAATATCACGCCATTATACCCCATTTATCGGGATCCATAATTTAAAAAAATTCAGGCATAGTCTCCTTTGTACGGGGAGCTCTACCCAAAACACAATCTATGCAATCGTATAATCACATGACCCATCTGAGGTCCAATACACAACATTGACCACATCGGGGTCCATTTATCCATACTCATATAACAACATTTAATCACATGACCCATCCGAGGTCCAATATACATCAATTCATACTCTCACGTCATGAATTTATGCATTAAACATAGTTAATACAAGTTCAAATTAAAATTCTTTAACATACATTGCATGCCAAAAACTAAATTACAAGTCTAGTTTTATAAAAATATCATTTAAAGTCACATTTCAACTTTTCTTCAATATTTGGGCCCCGATTAAGAGCCTTCCACCAGTGTGAACCCCGCACCTGAAATGTTTTTCCATATAAGGTGAGTCATGCTCAATAGAGTATCTCTTATAAAGGCTACTCCCCAACCTAAGTGCATATGAAATGTTCACATACAACATTCAACAAGCAACAAACATCCCAAACAAGAATATGTAATTCAATGTTGAAAATCATCATGTCATGCCATGAAATGAAATAAGACTCACTCATGCACTTTCAATGTGTATAAATCCGTCATTAATGAAATACATCCAATGATCTTTTCGAAATAAAAATCATGTCTTTATTTTAAAACAAAATCATGTATTTTTGTTGGATGGTACACATTGAATGACTGTTTTATAAAACAAAACCATGTTTCTTTGTTGGATAGCGGAGTTTTGGTGTCGCACCGCCGGTTTCGCATACCGATACATTTTTCCAAAATTGCACCACAAGAGAGTGTATGAACCAAGTAATCGGTTCTTGTACCCAAGGGAGAATCTAGCACTGCTTGCTGTATCTAACACAAGCTTTTCATGCAAACTATGCGACTCAGTCGAATCNGTGTATGAACCAAGTAATCGGTTCTTGTACCCAAGGGAGAATCTAGCACTGCTTGCTGTATCTAACACAAGCTTTTCATGCAAACTATGCGACTCAGTCGAATCTTCAATCCAACTTTCCTCGAGTCCAAATATCATCCACCAAGAATGGTGTTTGGTCAACCATGCACACACACCCACACTCATGTCTCATGCCCCATGGATGCGATGCCTCCGTGCAAATGTAATGTAATGTACCATTGCAACATCAATGTCATGCCCATGTGTAATGAATGTTATATGGGCTAATTTAACCACATTCAACATTTTCATGGCAAATTATATCCAAAGCATATAACTTCCATAAAGTCATCACAAAGTCAATATATATCATAGTAGTATATACCAACATTCACATTTAACAACAATTTTTCCTAAGCATGTCATACATAATCTATGCAACAACACACTTAATTTTCACATAGACATTTTGTCAAACAACTTCAAGGCACCAAATCATGTTATCACATAAAAATGCCCATAATAATCACATGAATCAAAAAATCACATTTAGTCATTTCCACATACCCTATTATCAAAATTCCAAGAAATTATAATCTAGTAATTCCTATGTATTCAAGTCAAGATAGAATTTATTCTACCCATTTCCAATGTCCATTTCACATTTCAAATACAATAGACATTTGTTAAATCAAATCTAACAACCTACCCATTTCATACAATTATCATAGGTTGGAAATAAAGCTAAGTAGGATGAAAACTCTACCTCTTGAAGCATAAAACAATGCTAGGAAGCTCTAAGAACCCAAAACTTGTCCAACACCAAAATTTTTTCAAAATCCCATCTTTGAATATTTGGTGAAATCCTTCATTTTTGATATGGTTATGTAGTCCTCGTTGTGTAGATCGACTTTAATACTTGGCCCGAAAAATTCTGACAGGTGGAACTCTATAGATCTAAGAGAGAAGTCTTGAAATCTTTCTTTTTCCTTCTCTTTCTCTTCCAACTTGAACCCAATAGAGATGTGTCTAAAAAATCAGATATTTGTTCCTATTTACACACTTTAACGCTTGGTCCACGTCGCACCACACGCCTATTTTTCAGGGTCCGTTTTTCCCCGAAATGATTAAATTTCACTCCACTTCAAGTTCAAATATTTTTATTTCAACTTGTTTTAAATTATTTTTAAAATTTTTAAATTTTATTAAAAATTTTATTTTTTGGGTCACTCGAGACCCGACCGCCTCGTAAGATGTGAAAAATTTGACTATTTCGGAATGCGACAAAATTTGTCTGGGTGACTAGATTTCGTGAGATGAATCCAATGGTGAAGTTCGTTTCGTCATCCAAGCTTTAGAAAAATAAGGGTTCTCAACCTGCACTGTAGTGGCAATTTACCGTTTTACTCTTTTTCATAAAAAGTTTAAATTTATTCAGATTTTATATTATTCCCCCTTAAAAGAATTCCGTCCCTGAAATTCACACACACACACACATGCACATTCAACCACATGCATATGCAATAGTCATATAATACTAAATGACTATAAAAATGTACCTCCATTATCGAATAAGAAAGGATAACTAGTACGTATAGTGTCTTCACATTCTCATGTCACCTCCTACACTTCTTGATGCTACCACAAACACCTTCACTAGTCTCACGGTCTTCCCTCGCAAAACTTACTCCTGCCTATCCATGATACGCATCGATTCCTTCTTGAAGGTTCCATCTGTATCAGCAATCAACTCACCCCAATCCACCACATTTGTTGGATCTAGAGTATATTTCTAGAGCATGGAGACATGGAATACTGTGTAAACACTCGATAGACTCGGTGGTAACGCCAACTAGTAAGCAACTATGTCAACCCTCTCAAATACCTCGAAGGGCCCGATATACCTCGACGACAGCTTTTCCCATTTTTTCTGCTTGTCGAACTTGACCACTCCTCTCTTAGGCATCACCTTTAAGAAGACATAATCTCCCACCTCAAATTTCAGATGTCACCGCCATTTGTCGGCATAGCTCTTCTACCGACTCTAAGCAGTGAGAAGACGATTCCATATCAAGTCCACCTTTTTTGAGGTGTCTCTAACCAAATCTAAACCCTTAGAGGATCTCTTTTCAACCTCTGTCCAACAAATCAGAGAACGATGAGGCATTTCATAAAGTGCCTCATAGGGTGTCATCTATATGCTTGCCTAATAACTATTGTTGTAGGCAAACTCCACTAAGGGTAGAAATTTTTCCTAGCTACCTTTGTGATCTAGGACGCATACCCGTAGCATGTCCTCTAAAGTCTGGATGGTCCTTTTCGACTAACCGTCATGCTCATCATCAACTGTGTCCCCATTACCCGCTAGAAACTCTCCAAAAAATGAGCTGTAAACCTGAAATCCCGATCCGATACTATAGATATGGGCACCCCATGTAGCTGAATAATCTCTCATCCTGTAAAATTTCTCTAGTATGAAGGTCATCTGCACTGCCAAAAAGTGTGCCGACTTTGTAAGTCGGTCCATTATCACCCTCACCTTGTCATGCCCTCGTGATGTCCATGGCAAATGGGTTATAAAATTCATCGTGATGTGTTCTCACTTCTACTCAGCCACCTCCAAAGTCTGGAGCAATCCTGCGGGTCTCTGGTGCTCAATCTTGACATGCTGACACGTGAGACATCGACTAATGAAATCTCCAACGTGTCTCTTCATCTCGCTCCAATAGTATTGACAACGAAGATCATGGTACATCTTCGTGCACCTGGATGCACAACAAAACGGGAGCAATAAAACTCCCTGAGGATATCTTCTCTCAGATCCACCAATTGGGGAACCACAATCCTTCTCCTAAATCGAAGACTACTATCCATGTGAATGGCCCAGTCCTCGTCACCTGCACCAGATCGTACCCGATCTCTAATAGAATTTTCTTCGTGTCTTGCCCCTGTGACTTAATCACTCAGAAGGGAAGACGTAGCCACCAAACTTCTCAAAGTGCCCTGATCTTGACCCCTGTAGTGTAGCCCGAACTGTCCCACGATCTCGAGCATCTGTCACTCCCGGGAAGCCACACTAGCTAATACTCCTTGTGACTTTCTGATACGAACCCACAAATGAATTCAAGAACCCATGGGAAAATTGATTGAATACTCCCTAAGAAAGTTCACAAATCAGATTATAAGAACCAAGAACCCTAGACCTCAATGTTTGCAAGAAACAAGAATCCAAGGTTAAAAGTTCAAAAGAAAAACACCACACTTAAGATTGAGCAATAAGTCAATGAACGTCACAAGAAAAATTAATTCTTGATAAGTTCTTGAAATAGTTCTTGGAAGGACAATAAGGTAGAAACCTCACAATACTCATAAAAATATTCTGTCTTTTACAATGCTTTGAACGCCTATTTATAGGCTAGTTATTACAAAGAAAACTTTCTAAAATAGCTTATCCTATTTAAGAAATATCTCTTACTTGTTGGTGAAGAAATATCTCTTATTTGTAGGTAAAGAATATCTCTTACTTGCTGATAAAGAAATAACTCTTACTTTCCTAAAAGAGAAAAACACAATCAGCCCTTTAATATGCTGATCATATGCCTAATTAAACTAGGAAAGTCTTTTTTTCCTAAAAGAATAACTCACACACCTAAATAGATAAGGAAAGTCTTACAATCAAACCAATTTTAAACATGTCAATTTTAAGCTTAGCCTTTGCCGGAATCTTCTAAAACTTAAATCATGTTGATGGATCTTTGTTGCCCAAGTGGATCATGCTCCATGCTTGAACTTTCACAATTAGCCCATATGTCTTGAATCAGCCAGTTCAATGCTTCCTTTATCCTTTTTGCTCTTACCCGAGCCATAGGACCTCCATTTATGCTCAACGGATCAGATTGCATTGCATCACTTTCAGCTGAGTGCATTAGCCACCATATTTGCCTTACTAGGGTGGTAATGCAAAGTAAAGTTATAGTCCTCCAAATGCTCCATCCATCTGTGTTGCCTCATATTGAGGTCCCGTTGTGTAAAGATGTACTTCAGACTCTTATGGTCCGAAAACACCTCAAACTGTTCACCATACAAATAGTGGTGTCAAGTCTTCAAGGCAAAGACAATAGTTGCCAACTCCATGTCATGTGTGGGGTAGTTCTGCTTGTGGCTCTTTAGCTACCGAGAACCGTAAGCTACCACCCTCCCGGACTACATCAAAACACAACCAAGTCCGTCCTTGGAGGCATCACAGTACACCGTGTACCTCTGTCCCCTCTCTGGAATAATCAAAATAGGAGCTGAAGTAAGCCTCCTTTTCAACTCCTGAAATGCCTTCTCACACAAATCATTCCACTCAAACATGACCTCCTTACGGGTCAATCTTATCATGGGTGCAGCTAGTTGTGAGAAGTCCTTAATGAACCTCCTGTAATACCCGTCAATCCCAAGAAACTACGTATCTCAAAAACTAACTTCGGTCTCTCCTAACTCATAACTGCCTCAACCTTCTCCGGGTCAACTGACACACCTGAAATAGACACCACGTGTCCCAAGAATTTCACCTCCTTAAGCCAAAATTCACACTTGTTGAACTTGGCGTACAACTGATGGTCCCTCAAGGTCCGGAGAACAACCCTCAAGTGACCCTCATGCTCCTCCTCAAACTTAGAGTAGATCAAAATGTCGTCAATAAAGACCACGACAAATTGATATAGGTAGGGTTAGAACACTCTATGCATGAGATCCATGAATGCCGCCAAGACATTCGTCAATCCAAAAGGCATGATGGTAAACTCGAAATGTCCATACCGCGTCCTAAACATCGTCTTAGGGATATCCGCCTCCCTAACCCTCAACTGATGGTAACCCGTGCGTAGATCTATCTTGGAGTAGACTCACGCCCCTCTTAGTTGATCAAATAAATCATCAATCCTTGACAAAGGGTATCTATTCTTGATAGTATCCCTATTCAACTGTCGGTAATCTATACGTAGTCGAAGAGTCTTATCTTTATTCTTGACAAACAATATCGGAGCGCCCCAAGGTGTAGTGCTCGATTTAATAAAGCCTTTGTCTAACAATTCCTGTAATTGGACCTTGAGTTCTTACAACTCAGCTAACGTCATCATATATGGAGTCATGGGAATGGGCAATGTACCTGGGTGCAACTTAATGGTAAAGTCTATATCCCTACGCAGGGGTAACCCCGGAAGTTCGTCCGGGAAAACATCCTCAAACTCACAAATCACCAAAGGTAGACCCAACTTTTGTCTCGCCTCATCCTCTCGAGTAAGGCTCGCAAGACAACCCATCAACTGCCCATGCCATCGAGAGTCATACACAGCTTAGGGTAAAGTGTCGTGCTTTTCCCTTGGAATTTGAAAAAAACACCCTCTAGTGTATAAGTAGTGACCCTCTTACGATCACAATCGATGACAACTTGGTATGCCGTCAACTAGTACATCCTAAGGATGAAATCAAACTCTAACATGTCTATGACCCTACGGTCTACGGTGCGTAAAATCCCTGAAATCTCTAACTCACAACCCCTTTGACATATCTGGTCAACACACATCCTAGCTCCTAAGGGTGAATTCACATACAACGGCTCTTCCAAGGTATCAACCTCTAAGCCCAAATCTCTCACACATGATGTAAAAATGAATGAATGCGATGCACCAAAGTCAAATAACACCCTATCCCATAAGCGAAAGAGTAAAAATGTATCCCGAATGAGTGATTGGTCCACTGGCTCAGTCTGAGGTGTGATAGCATAGTGGGTACCCAAAGTCCTGACCTACATGCCCTTTCCTCGGCCTTGATCTATGCCCTGACCCATCTGACTGGACTGCGAAGTCCTCGCCCGAAAAGTGGTAGGGACCTGAGTGGCACACTAGAACTGATACTGACTTCCTTGGCCCGTGGTGAGGTAGGGAGGAATAAAGTATGTTTATGGTTGCCCCACTGATGACTGAGACTGAGATGCCCTATTATTTTAGGATCCCTACCTCTGAGGATAATCCCGTTTCATGTGTCCCGGCTAGTGACATAAATATCAACTCTTTTGACTTACCTGATAGGTGGTCTTGAAGTTTTCCCCGCCTTAGGAGGATCGGCCTTGGCCTTTATAGCCATGGCCCTGTCCCTATGGAGTAGAAGTCTTTTGCTTCTTCCCCAAACTAGAAGAAAAAAATTGGCCTTCCTTTTTCTTGTCCTTAGCATCCACTTTCCGGATGCTTTGTGCGTCATCAACCTCTCTCTCAATGACCATAGATGTCTCGACCATCAAGTCTAAGTCTTACAAGCGGTGGCCCATAATTTTACCCTGGATGGACAATTTCAAGTCATCCTCAGACCTCCTCACTTTGGTCATGTCTATGGCCACGTAGTCATCGGCTAAACCGGCTAACTTAGTGAACTTAGCCAGGTACTGCATCATCGTCATTGTCCCTTGTTTCAAATCCAAGAATTCCTAGACTTTAACATGTCGAACAACCGATGGGAAGTACTGGCCCATGAAGAGCTCCTGGAACTCTCCGCATGTCATCGTCTCTAGGTTCTTTGAGGCCCTTGCCCAATCCTACCACATATGAGCTTCTCCCTCTAGCTGGAATGCAGCTAGCCTTATTTTTGTGGCATCAGAGATGATCTCCATAGCCTCTAAAATCTTGTTGATTTGTTAGAACCAACGGTCGACCACCATCGAATCTGCCCTTCCCAGAAAAGTTAGAGGTTTGTGTGCCTTGAACCTTTAGAGGTTAATTGAGCTTCCTTGCCCCACATTTGCACTAGACTATGCAATGGTGCCTGCCATCGTACCAATAGCCTCCATGAAGGCTTGTTGGTCAAAGGTCGGTGATGGTTGGTTGTTGTTCCGCCCACCACCACGGCAGCATCCTCTTCCTCTATTTGCCATCTATACACATGTCAAAGAACAACAGAGCATTTACTTAGTATCCCAAAGTAGGGATCAAAGTTGAACATTTGAGATTTCTCTCATTCTCGCACTAGTAAAGCGTGTGCCACCACTAGTAGACATTTACACCCTAAACCATCCCGTTCATTCTGTTTTTCGACTAAGGTTATGTTTTCTAACCCTAGTGTGTCACTTTTCCATATACATTTAACCATGCATAATCTTCACATAACACATAACACATAACATGTAGCATATTAAAACACATAAAATGAAATACAAAATGAATGCAATGGTCTAGACCCATACCCATCAAGCCCTAAGTAAATCGTATATCTAAGCTCTGATACTAAGCTGTGACGCCCTAAAAATCGGCAGTCCTTTGTTAACCCGTTGATTACCCATGAAACCACGAAATACTTGTGAATACCGTGTAACTCGATATCACGCCATTATACCCTATTTATCAGGATCCATAATTTAACAAAATTTGGGTAGAGTCTCTTTTGTATGGGGAGCTCTACCCAAAATACAACCTGTGCAATCATATAATCATATGACCTATCCGAGGTCCAATAAACAATATTGACCACACCGGGTCCATTTATCTATACTCATATAACAACATTTAATCACATAACCCATCCGAGGTCTAATATACATCAATTCATACTCTCACGTCATGAATTTATGCATTAAACATAGTTAGTACAAGTTCAAATTATAATTCTTTTACATACGTTACATGCCAAAAACTAAATTGTAAGTCTAGTTTTATAAAAACATCATTTAAAGCCATATTTTGGCTTTTCTTCAACATTTGGGCCCCAATAGAGAGCCTTCCATCGGCGTGAACCCCGCACCTAAAATATTTTTTCATATCGGGTGAGCCACGCTCAATAGGGTATCTCCTACAAAGGCTACTCCCCAACTTAAGTGCATATGAAATGTTCACATGCAACATTCAATAAGTTACAACCATCCAAAATAAGAATATGCAATTCAATGTTAAAAATCAATATGTCATGCCATGAAATGAGATGAGACTCATTCATGCACTTTCAATGTCTATAAATCCGTCATTGATGAAATACATCAAATGATCCTTTTGAAATAAAAATCATATGTCTTTATTTTAAAACAAAATCATGTATCTTTGTTGGATGTTACACATCGAGTGACTATTTTATAAAACAAAATCATGGGTCTTTGTTGGGTAGAGGAGTTTTGGTGTCTCACCGCTGGTTCCATACACCGATACACTTTTTTGAAATTGCACCACAGGAGAGTGTATGAACCAAGTAATCGGGTCTTGCACCCGAGGAAAAATCTAGCCTTGCTTGCTATACCCGATACAAGTTTTTCATGAAAACTATGCGACTCAGTTGAATCTTCGATCTAACTTTCTCCGAGCCCAAATATCATCCACCAAGAATGGTGTTTGATCAACCATAGATGCGATGCCTCCGTACAAATGCAATGTAATGTACCATTGTAATATCAATGTCACGCCCTATATGTAATGAATGTCATATGGGCTAATTTAACCACATTCAACATTTTCATGGCAAATTATATCCAAAACATATAACTTCCATAAAATCATCACAATGCCAATATATATCATAAGTATATACCAACATTCACATTTAACAACAATTTTCCTTAAGCATGTCATACATAATCTATGCAATAACACACTTAATTTCCACATAAACATTTTGTCAAACACTTTCAAGGCACCAAATCATGTTATCCCATAAAAATGTCCATAATCATCACATAAATCAAAAAATCACATTTAGTGATTTCCACATACCTAATTATCAAAATTCCAAGAAATCACAATCTAGCAATTCCTATGTATTCAAGTCAAGATAGAATTTATTCTATCCATTTCCAATACCTATTTCACATTTCAAATACAATTGGCATTTGTTTATTCAAATCTAACAACCTAACCATTTCATACAATCATCCTAGGTTGGAAATAAACCTAAGTAGGATGAAAATCCTACCTTTTAAAGCGTAAAGCAATGCTAGGAAGCTCCAAGGACTCAAACCTTGCCCAAAACCAAACTTTTTTCAAAATTCCATCTTTGAATCTTTGGTGAAATCCTTCCTTTTTGGTATAGTTGCGTAGCCCTCATCGCGTAAATCGACTTTAATACTTGGCCTGAAGAATTTCGATCGACTAAACTACGTAGATCAGAAAGAAGTTTTGAAATCTGTCTTTTTCTTTCTCTTTCTCTTCCAACTTGAAGCCAGCAGAAACCTAACAAAGATGTGTCTAAAAAATCAGATTTTTGTTCCTATTTATACATTTTAACGGTTGGTCCACGTCGGGCTACACGCCCCCCTTTTTTGGGTCCATTTTCGCCCCAAAACGATTATATTTCGCTTTAGTTCAAGTTCAAATATTTTTATTTCATCTTGCTTTAATTATTTTCCAAAATTTGAAATTTTATTAAACGATTATCTGACCGCCTCGTAAAACGCAAAAAATCTGACTATATCAGAATCCGATGAAATTTGTCTGGGTAACTAAGGGGCTGTTTATTTTTTGTTTTTTTTCCTGTGTTTTGTGTTTTTATTTTGAATTTTTGTAAAAAATGAAAATAAAAATATGTTTGTGTACTATTTTTGATTTTGTTATGTTTTTGTTGTATTGGAGACAAAGACAAAAAAATGGGAACACAAAATTTTTGTTTCAGGAAACATGCGAAACAGAAAACACGCGGTTTTGGTTTAAATGAGGTCTCACCTTCGAGTCTTGTTAGCTACAAAATTCCACTTCATATGAGAGAGTATAAATATGGGATATTTGTTTTCATTTTTCTTCCTCACAGATCACTCACTTCGCACTCCTCAGCCACTATCTCGAAGGTAAGCAATGACTCACTCATCGTCTCTCTCTCAGTACGTCTCTCCTCTCCGGAGCTTTCTCAACCATTCTCTCTCTCTTCCACCCACAGATTGACAGACGAAGACAAAGTGTTGATTTGGCTCACGCGAAGAAGACCCACAACTGAAGACGAAGAAGGTTAGTAACCCCTTTACTTGTATAGATATATGTATATATATACATAGATCTGTATATATATTCATAGATCTACATTTAGATCTGTACATTTGTATTTGTATAGATCTATGTATATATATACATAGATCTAAATAAAAATCCATAATCATATTTTTTTTATCTATATTTTTTTTATCTGTATTTTTTATCTATGCATAGATCTACATAGATCTGTATTTTTTTTATCTCTATTTTTTTTATCTGATTTGGATTTGGGATTTTGCTTGGAAAACATATGATTGAATCTCTTTTATTTTTTTTTGGGTTATTTGATTTGGTGTTCATGTGGATTCCCATTCATGAATTTCGTAGATTTAAACATGTTTGATGGTTTGTTATCGAAATTGAAGATCAAGAAATCCATAGACTACAACACTTGCAGAAAAATCCAACAAATCGAGGTCCAAGTTAGCTCCTCTCTCAAACTTGACATTAAATTATTTTTGCTTCATTTTTACTTCATCAAATTCTGGTTTCTATCATATATCTGATTCTATTGTGCTTGATTCTTGTGGATTGTAATTCAATATTTGTTCAATTTCTGGGTTGATGGGCTTTGGGTTTGTCAACTGAACCTTCAAAATTTGTATGACTTGATGAACACCGCAGTTGTGAAATTTTAATTGTTTTCTATCTTGGAGATACATATGTTTGTTAATTGAAAGCATGATTGTTAATTCTGTTACAGAAGCCCAAAAGAAAGAGAGGTAAAAAAAAAAGTAGAAAGGTTAAAAATTCTTTTCTGCCTTATATTCATGTCTGGGTTTTTGCATTGGGATTTCTATGTTAGCCTCTTCAGGTGCTAGACAGTTTGGGTTTGAAGCTTTGTTGATGCTTTTGTGAGAGACCCCTTTAATGCTTTAGTTGCTTGAGATGTTATTGTTTGCTCCTTGATGGATGGTACCTATTACAATCAATGATGTAGCTTGATTACTTAGGTGTCCTCATCTTTCATTGGTGCAGGTATAGGCCTACAACAGTTTAGCTCAATTTGTAAACCCCCACATGTTTATAGTAATATAATGATACAAATTGGTTGGTAATTTAATATATGTGATGACATAGGAATGAACCGTATAGGTTATAACCGTAGAAAATATTAATAGTGTAGAATCGGGTAAATATTTAGTTCAAACTTAGTTTTGACTTGTAAATATATGAAACCGCTTGCAATAGAACTTATACCAACTATGTTTGATGTACAAATGTATGTTGTAAAAGTTTGGGTTGGTTTTGGAAGGGTTTGAAATAGATTTGAAATGAAAAACACAAAAAGAGGGCAAAACTAGACAAACCATATAGGTACACCGCTGCTATCCAGAGGGCATACCGTACCGTTACTGCATACCGATACGCTCTATAAGTTCCAAACATTCTAAGTCGCGATCTAGGGTCCATTTTTCACTCTATAAATACATAATGACACCTCCATTAGCTCCATTTCAACCTTTCTAACCCTAGAAAACCTTAGAGAGGAAGAAAGGAAGAGAAAAATACAAGATCAAAGGGGATTTTCACTTCAAGAAGATCAAAACCCTAGTTTTTCAAGAACACCAAGGTAGGGGTTCCTTCTATTCTTGTCCATTGAGGCTAGGGCATGTATGTATATGTATGTTTCCATTCTTAATCTTATGTATATGCTATGAAATCATGATTCCTTGAGATTTTTGCAATCATTACCATGTTTTAAACAAAGCAATGATTATATAACCATGAGATTTCTTTTCTTGCCATAAAATCCTAGTTTTCAAAAGAGATGGATTTTCCTCTTGATTCTTCCTTTATTCTTGATTTCGAAACCTCAGTGCTTTGTGTTGAGTAATAAAATGATATTTGTGATGATCTCTTGCTTAATTTCTTAAATTGTTCTATTGGAAAAATGCCGATGAAATTGGGGATTTATGATTTACTTATGATTTGAGAATTTGGTTAGAATTGCATCTCTTGTATGGTTATTGTGATGGACTTGAATTGCATTCGAGCACTGCCGTAGAGTGTTAGAGGTTAGTCTATCCTAGTGGGGGTGAGATTGTTTCCTAACACTTGTAGTAGTTTGTTGTTTATGAGAGCAATCACTATTATTCACGTAAGTTCAAGGCTTAGGGATGGTATACCTTTCCTGGAAAGAATTCGTCAATGTCGTGGGAGAAAGTATACGCCCTTCCTAAAGTGGTTTGTGTGGTTATGATTGGGTGAACAAGGTAGAGTCGTTGTGTAGATTCATGGAAAACAACCAACGTACATGAGAATATGAGTTGACAGTACTGAACGATTATTGTTATTGTGTGGAATTAATTTCCTACAAGAGCTCATGGAGGTATGAGACTCTACAAGAACTTGTGGAAAATGGTTTATTGTTGGAAAATTCATTTTACTGTTCATTTAAATTATTTATATTGCGCAAACTTGAGATCTGTTGAAATGTCCCGGTTTTATTTCAAAAATTGATATATGATATTTGAAAAATGAGGCCGACTTGCTTTATACGTTTTCTAAACCTTGTTTGAGTTTGGGAGGAATGTTGTTATAGAGCTTAGTGCTCACCCCTTACAAATAATATATTTTTCAAATTACGTGTTAGATGAGGAGCTCAGAGTCGATGAGCAGGTGCATTGGGAAGCTCTGCTAGACGGGCACATGGATCCCCAGGTGAATGCTTAGGGTTATACTCTCCTAGGTGCTCGAGTAGAAAATTTCTTTTGAGATTATGTAAAGACTAATCTTTTGTTATATTCCGCTGCAAGTTTAAATGTGATTCTTTTGGGATATAATAACCATGTTTTGGCATATTCTTTTGGAAATGATATTGTAAATATTATATTTGATGAATGTAATTTCTTTATTGATGAATTTTATTAGTTGCTCTCATGATGTGAATGGATTTAGATTGTAATGCTATCCAAGGGGGAATTTGGGGGCGTTACACAATTATTTATTGGTTTGGCAATGAATCCTATTATGTCAGGTTAGTGCTTTTTCAAAATTTGTTATATTCTATACTTGACCTTTGACAGTCGAACATATAATCATTACCTAGTATGATCAGATATTCGAGTCCTAGCCTATATACCTAGATGCATGTCAACCTGTTCAATCCGCTTATAATGTGAATACATTTACTCTAGACTAGATCAATACCTCGTTACTTTTGATCAAAAAATATCAAGGGTCTCTTTACTTTTGATCAAAAAAAAAATGGTCTCTTTACTTCTTAACAATTTGGGTTTGTGTATTTAGACCTTTTCCAGTAACATCATGGTAGAATTTTGGGTTAGGCTAGGTCATCAAGCTTCTTGGTATCTTCTACCTCCTTGGTTGTTGATTGAGCTGGATTGAATTCCCCCCTTATTGTTCTTATTAGCTTCTGTTGATTGGCAATGCATAATTCCTCATTGTGAGGTTCTTTGCCAAATAGATTAATGTCTCTCTATTAGGGGATTTAGGGAAATCAAAACCAACGTGCAGATTCTATGATATGCTTCACAACTATATTGGTAATTGTCTATCTATGCATTACTTGCTAAGGGGAATATAATCCAGTAACATAAAAACAGATTACTTGCTAATTAGTTGGTTAAATTTTAAGTTGTACTAAATGATACTCATATTGGGTGGAAAAATCTCATAAGAAACATGCAATTAAGCATGGGATACAACTACACGTATGAACAATTGCAGAGGAAATTTAATAATTTGAGATCTATTTACCATGTTTTCAAAAAACTGTTGAATCAAACTGAAGTTGGTTGGGATCCCATGAAGAAAACAATTGTCTTGGAGGATGAGGTTTGGAAGGATTTGTGAGGTAGGCTTTAGTATTGATTACTATCCATTTTTTTTTAACCATAATGACAAATGGTTTTAGGTTAATAAGTATTGCTTACCTTTTATTATTTTCGTTTAATATAGGTTAATAAGCATGCCAGACAATTCATAAAAAAAAGGGTGTCCACATTACGAGAAGATGTGTAGGATTTATGAAAAGACAACGACAACCGGTGATAATGCTCATCCATCCATCCACCCACCCTTCATCGGACAATGAGGAAGATAAAGACCCTACCTTTGATCCGTCACTTGAGGTTGATGATGATGAGGAAAATGTGGAGAAAGTTGATAAAGGGACAAACAACCATCCTCGAAGTAGGTCTACCTTCCAACAACCAGTCGTTATAGGAAGAAGGGTAACTATAGGTATGCATTTACATTTGTCCTTAATGTGTTGGTTGAGAATTCAAAGAAAAAGTCAGAGCATATTGATTACAAGATGTCTAGTGTATCTATGGCGACGACTTCATGTGGTGATAGTGAGGCTGTTATTGATGATCTGTTAGAAAAATGTGTGGCTGCTTTGAATTCTTTCGAGGACATTGATGGAGCTTCATACACAAAGGCCATTAAGCTATTTGAAGATGGTATGAGCTATAGGAAGATGTTCTTGTCTATGCCAGATCATAGGAAGAAGGATTTTGTTACTAATTTGTGATGGGTGTACTTTAGCCTAGCATTTTGGATGTGTACTTTGAGATTATGTGTAATTTGATATTATGTGTACTTTTGGAGTCTGTGTACGTTGGTATTATGTGTGCTTTTGGATTGAAGTTTAATTATTATGCGTATTTACAATGTGTTGTGACAAATGTCTGATAAGTGCATTATGTATGGATATTACAGGTAGATTTGAATATTCAATAATGAATTCAGATGAAGAATTTGATATGCTCATATTAGATAGTGATGATGAGATTTCTATTGTATTGACTGCAATAGAATTAGATAGTCATAATACATCACTACGACCATGTAGAACGCCTGCTCTTAAAGGACATGATTATGTGTTGGAGCTATTACATGGACTTGAAAGTAGGTGCTATAAGCAATTTAGAATGGACACACTTGTGTTCGTGTTGTTGTGTGAGACATTAAAAGAAAAAGGGTTGAAACACTCCAGGTTTGTAACTGTGCAAGAACAAGTTGCTATATTTTTACTTACAATATCACGTAATGAGCAAAATCGCATAGTAGCTGAAAGGTTTCAGCATTCGGGGGAGACCATTTCCAAATACTTTAATCGTGTTCTGAAAGCAGTTTGTAGGCTTGGAGTTGATATCATCAGCCTCTCGATTTTAGTATGGTTCAACCTCAGATTCGTTTCAACCCAAGATATTACCCTTTCTTTAAGTTAAGTGATAGTAATTTGCAATATATGTTGTAACAAAATATTACTTTTAATGTCATTCATATGTTTTTCTTTTTCTTTGAAGAATTGTGTTGGCACCATTGATGGCACCCACGTTGATGCACGTGTTTCAGCGGATTCGCAGATATCATACCGTGGGAAGTGTACTATACCAACTCAGAATATAATGTGTGCATGTTCCTTTGACATGCACTTTATATTTGTGATGACTGGGTGGGAGGGTACTGCTCAAGACTCAAGAATATTTGTTGAGTGTGTTGCTAATCCAACCAACAAGTTTCCAATGCCACCAGAGGGTAAATATTATGTTATGGATTCGGGCTACACAAACATGCCTAGTTTTCTGTCCCCCGTGTCGTGGTAAGAGATATCACTTGCGTGATTATAGAGGTAGGGGTTGACAACCAATCGGTAAAGAAGAATTATTCAATCATCGGCACTCTTCGCTTCGGAATGTGATAGAGTGTTGTTTTGGAGTTCTAAAGACTCGTTTTCCCATTCTGAAGCTAATGTCTCCATATCTAGGGATGGCAGTGGACCGGGGAAAAAATAGATATTTGTCCAAATTCGCCCCATTTGGGTCGAGGATGAACTATACGTATTAGACGGTGGACATATATAGGGATACCCGTATAAATCCGTGCGGGGATGAAGGCGGGGTTGGACTTACCCTTACCCTTGGCCCGTCCCCTCCCCGTTATATATATAAACATAATTGTTAACTTAAACCTAACGAGTAACGCCTCCTTCTCTATTCTATCAGCACAGTGCTGCCCACCTCTCTCTCTCTCTCTCACTCTCTCTCTCCTCTTCCTCTAACTCTCTAAGCTCAAGCCGACTGCTCCTCTCAACAGCAACGCCACTGATCGCCGTTGAACGCCGACTACTTCCTCTAAGCTCAACACCGCTGATTGCTGCTCCTCAATCGTTGTCTGCTAATCGCTGCTCCTCTTGTTAGGTTTGAATCCTTTCGCTTGTATTATATATGCTCTTATATATGTATAAATCAATTGCTTGTGAAGCTCAACGCCACTGATCGCTAGAGGACCAATTCTTCATGGGTTACATTGTGGGTATGAGATGTCGCACTGGATGTATTCGACTGGGTGGTCAGCGTTCGAGGAGGGCCTTTTCAAAATTACGCCGACTGGGTTTTGTTACATAGAATACTTTTCAAAATTAGCCCACAACTTTAGATTATCTCATTAAAGCCTTGTTGCGTAATGATCATGTATTATGAGAGACCCATTTAAATATAATACCCTATTGAGCTTATAACGCGTAACCTATTATTGTTAAGAAAAATTGAAATACAATCATTAGAGAAGATCTAAATCCCTAGATGAATTAGATTTTGAAGAGTTCTATTACTTGGGGTAAATTTGTAAGACCCAATTCATTTTTTTTTTTGACATGATGAGAAACTTCTCTAAAACAGGATTGAATTAGACTAATTTTTTAGAAATAAACTTTGAATATTTGCAATAACTTACTAACTACAAGTTTAGTTAAGTTTGAAATATATTAACACGAATTGAACTTAAAACGTTTAAATTTATTATTCATCTTAGATTAATCATACATTGGGCTATTTGTACGGGTTAACATAATTTGTTTTTTATCGTTGCAATAAATTCTATTAGATAAAATAAATTCACAATCAAACCAACAATAATAGTGTATTTTGATTGATATATTTGGTTCAAATAATATTAATGAACTAAATATAAAGAAATTATATAATCTTGTTTTCATGCTTGTTACCCCAAATGGTCTACGCTGATAATTCAGTCGGTCACCAGCCCTATTACAATGATCACGGACATGTCAGGAATGTGCAGTTAGATGAGCATTTTAGCCCGCCTTACATATTTTTGGGGGAGAAAAGGAACATTTTTGCTGATTTTGTTTTAAATCTATGTGTCACATCTATGCCCCAATAAATTATGAACATAGACATTTATTATTTACTTGAATTAGCATTTGTTTCACCCTCAAGTTGGCATCAGGTCAAATGTTTTGGATTCATTTGTTTCTCCTGTCAAACAGTTTTATGTTAATTTTGTTCTCTTTTAATTATTTAATTTCTCTTGGCATTCAAACTAAATTTTGTTTAGTAGCATATGTTGGTGATTTTCAATAATATAAGTAGCTGAGCCATGAATATAAGTAGCTGGTTTGTTGGTGATTGTTTTATTATAGTTTGATTTCTGCTTAGATAATTTTTACGTGTTGTTGATTACTAGCAATGGAAGGAGAAAAAGTGAGAAATAATATGTCAACTCCTCAAACTTCTGCAACACTGGGTGAAAACAACCAACTTCCAATCTCAATTGATGAAAATCAATCTACCAACTCAACTCCAATGACTCTCGGTGAAACAGATAGGCATAGATCAATTGTGTAAAATCATTTCAAGGGAAAAATAATTGATGGGAAGTTAAAGGCTGAGTGCAATGAATGTAAGAAATTGCTTGTTGGTGGTGCTAAGAATAGAACTATCCACTTGCATGACTATCTTAAAAGTTGTCCGAGGAAGAAATATCAAAATTTGTTTATTGGTATCAAGCCAATCAAAGAAGGATACTAAGAAAACAATGAAGAAATGGCGATTTGTTCAAGAGATGGGGAGGAGGGATCTTGCCAATATGATTATATTGCATGAATATCCTCTTAGTATGGTTGAACATCACGGGTTTTAAAAATATTGTCACACTCTTCAACCAATGTTCAAAATAATATCCCGAAATACTCTCAGAAATGATATCCTTCAAATTTATAAAACCAAAAAGGAGAAGACAATGAAGTTGTTGAAAAAGATAAAAAGTAAAGTTGTTATCACTATGGACATGTGGTCCTCAAACAATCAAAGAAAGGGATACATGACAATCACCACACACTTTATTGACAATTCTTGGACATTGCAAAGTCGGATTATAAGGTACTAATGATCTTTCATTAACATGTGTTATTTATTATAAGGTACTAATGATCTTCTATTAACATGTGCTATTTATTTATCTTTAGATTTTTATATGTGCCTTATCCACATACCAAGGAAGTGCTTGTGGAGTGTTTGATGGATTACTTTTTCGATTGGAACCTTTATAGAAAGTTGATAACTTTGACTGTGGATAATTGTACCACTAATGATACAATTGTAACTATTTTGTTGGATAAACTTCTATTTGGTTCACTAATATTGCATGATTGGTTGTTCTATATGCATTGTTGTGCACATATTCTCAACTTAATTGTCCAAGATGGTTTGAATGTGATTGGAGATGGTATTGAAATAATTCGTGATAGTGTTGTTTATTGGACAACATCTCCCAAGAGAGTGCAAAAATTTGAAGAGGCAACTCATCAGATACATATTCTAAGTAACAAGAAGCTTGCTCTTGATGTTAAGACTCGATGGAACTCTACTTTTCTCATGCTTCAAACTAGTTTGATTTATAGAGATGTGTTTGCTCGCTTGAAAAATCGAGATTCTCATTACAAGATTTGTCCGACTGAAGATGATTAGGAGGTGGCAAGAGAGATTTGTGAAAAATTGGAATTGCAACAAAATTATTTTCAGGTACAAAGTATCCTACTGTCAATGTATACTTTTCAACTATTTGTGGGATAAGAGCAGAAATATCTTGGTGCCTTCAAAGTCCCAAAGACGTGATAAAAGATATGGCCTTGAATATGTCGAAAAACTTTAACAAATATTAGAGTGTGATTCATGGTGTTATGGGAATAGCCACTGTTTTAGATCCACGGTATAAGTTGAGAATTTTGGAGTATTACTATGAGAAAATATATGGAGGTGTGGAAGCTTTAAATGAAGTGAAGAACATTAAGGAGCTTTGCTTAGAATTGGTAGGCGAATATGAAACGAGGCAAGAAAATGATTATTAAAAATAACCTTCTCCTTCCCCTCTTCAATTATATATTGATTCCAAATGCCCATTAATTGATGATCTCTCTGATTTTGATAAGTTTATACAAACAAGAAACATAACAAAAACACGTGGGAGGTCTGAGTTGGATCGTTACTTAGAAAATGGTATGATGCCAAGAAGTTCAAATTTTGATATACTATCTTTTTGGAAGACAAGTGGTCCCAAGTATCATTTGCTTCAAATGATTGCTAAATATCTTTTTGCTATTCCTGTTTCTACTGTTGCCTCGGAATCTGCTTTTAGCACAAGTGGGAGGGTGATCAGTCCACATCGTAATAGACTTCTTCCAACTACAATCGAGACTTTAATGTGCTCTCAAAGTTGGTTTTGTGCTGAAGAACGTGGTAATGAAATATTATTTGTATGTACATCATAATTCTTTTTTTTTGGGGGGAGGGGGTTAAAGTATGATTAATGCATTATTATTATTTTTGTTAGGTTCATCTACTTCGACGGGCCTTAAGAGCAACACATTATTGGAGGATCTTGATATTGATGATGAGGTATATCGTCATCATCAAGAAACTAATTTTTTTTAGGTTCAATATCTTGATCTTGATATTGTTAGGTTCATCTACTTCGATGGGCCTTAAAAAACTATATTTTTTTCTTTTAATGATATAGAAAAATGATGTTGAAGAAGTAGATTCTACCACCACCGATGGAGTTAAGTGATGATTAAGTTGGTGTGAAGTTGGTGTTAAGAGATGATTGAGTTGATTGAGATGATTCTACCACCCAATATGTTATTTGTGTTATGTTGTGTAATGTTGAATTATATCAAATTTAAGTAGTATTTTTGAAATTTGTTGTTTGTGTGATGTTCGAATATGTTATGTTACATTATGTTGTGTTAGATTATGGTAGATTATTTAGAATGTTGTTGGGTTGTTTAAAATGTTGGATTTATTTAGAATTTTGGATTATATTGACTTGAACTTGGGCTTAGGCTTAGGCTTAGGCTTGGACTTATGCTTGGGCTTGGGCTTGGGCTTGGGCGGGTACGGGAGAAGCGGGGACGGGGACAGGGATTATAAATTTACTCGCGGACGGGGATGGGGATGAAAATTATACCCATTAGTGGGAGTGGACCAGGATGGACGAAGTTTTTTTAAGCGGGTACAGGGATGAAGACTATACCCTCCGCCCCCGCTTCGGTCCATTGACATCTCTATCCATATCCCTTAACCACACCAAAATACATTCCCATAGCATGTTGTACATGCATAACTTCATAATAATGCATTCTCGTCAAAATCAGTTATTTNCTATACCCCCCGCCCCCGCTTCGGTCCATTGACATCCCTATCCATATCCCTTAACCACACCAAAATACATTCCCACAGCATGTTGTACATGCATAACTTCATAATAATGCATTCTCGTCAAAATCAGTTATTTGACGATTGAGAAAGAAGAGAATTTGTTGATAGTGAAAGAACTGTTGCTGGATCAAGTTCACAAGTCTCAATAGAATTAGATATAAGTCCGAGTCAGCTGCGTCAAATGGCTCGTGTCAGAGATACAATTGATAATCAATTGTGGGCATCAACTCACCATTGATAAATTTCATAATGTTATTATTTATTATGTGGTAAAAATGTGTTGATACTTGAATTGTTATATTCAATAATATGTTTATATGACTAATTTTTACTTGTTGATGTTAATGTAATTAGGTGTGTTATAATGACACGTATTGACCCTCCATGTTCGTGTGGATCTAGGAACATGAATATTTTGGTTGCAAGGACCAAACGAAACAATGGACGAGCTTTTTATCGTTGTCCACGATGNCATTGTTATATTCAATAATATGTTTATATGACTATTTTTTACTTGTTGATGTTAATGTAATTAGGTGTGTTATAATGGCACGTATTGACCCTCCATGCTCGTGTGGATCTGGGAACATGAATATTTTGGTTGCAAGGACCAAACGAAACAATGGACGAGCTTTTTATCGTTGTCCACGATGGCGTGATCATGATAATTGTTTCATATGGGTTGATGAGTATAACACAATTACAAATGAACATCATGTGATTAATCAAGCCCAGTCAAGATGGAGAGAGAAGAAACGGATTACTATTTTCATGCTTGCTTGTTGTGGATGTAATTTGATCTTTATTTGTACATTATTTTTCGTGGTATTTGTATTAATTATTGGAATTTTAGTTAAGTGATATGACGTATTAATGTCTGAACTTAGGGGCTATATGTTGAACACTACAATGTATNGAAACGGATTACTATTTTCATGCTTGCTTGTTGTGGATGTAATTTGATCTTTATTTGTGCATTATTTTTCGTGGTATTTGTATTAATTATTGGAATTTTAGTTAAATGATATGACGTATTAATGTCTGAACTTAGGGGCTATATGTTGAACACTACAATGTATGAATGTGATTACTGACTTATGTAATATAACTATCTTTCTTTAGATGTTATTTGATAAATTAGTGGATATTTTGGTTTAAGGAATATTTGANATGAATGTGATTACTGACTTATGTAATATAACTATCTTTCTTTAGATGTTATTTGATAAATTAGTGGATATTTTGGTTTAAGGAATATTTGAATTTGTATTTTGATGTAATATAACGTTTATTTGTATTTTATTTAGGTTGTCTGATTTGGGGATTGATTGCGATAAGGTGCAGGTTAAGGCCTTTTGGGTGAGTTGGGTTCCTCATTTAGGTGTTCTTGTAATATCAGCTTGGGCATGTGTATAGGGAGGCAAATTCCATGGCTAATTTTTTCGAAAATCTGGCTGTGCAAGATTGGTGTTTTGTTGAAGGTCTTTAATTCATGGTTATAAATCATTTTTCATGAAATGAAGTGTTGATTTGTTTGAAAACAAAAACTGAGATATTATAAAACATATTTAGGATAAAACTTGAAGTAGTTACCAAATATGTTTTTTGTTTTTATTCTCATAATTTGATAGACAAAAAAGAGTACTAAACTTGTTTTCTGTTNAACTTGAAGTAGTTACCAAATATGTTTTTTGTTTTTATTCTCATAATTTGATAGAAAAAAAAGAGTACTAAACTTGTTTTCTGTTTCAGTGTTTTTCACAAAACAGAAACAAAAAATTGTCTCTATTTTTTGTTTTTTAAAGATGCAAAAACAAAAACGTTACTAAACGACCCCTAAATTTCGCGTGACAAATCCAACAGTGAGGTCCGTTTTATCATCTGAGCTCTAGAAAAATAAGGGTTCTTAATCCACATTGTAGTGATAATTTACCATTTTGCACTTTTTCATAAAAAGTTTAAATTTACCTGGATTTTACAGCAACTTTCTCATTAAGGCCATCCACCTGCAACATTTTGAGATTGAAGTGTTGCACATACTTCCACAGCATCTTGTTTGGCTTTTATTTTACACTGATAAGGTATGAGGTGGCTTTAGATGGCTTCTCACCCCTAATGAAATGGGAGGTGGATTTGCAAGGAGAGCTATTTGAACTAGTTGATCATTCTAGGTGACAACTTGTTATACCAGGTCAAAGTTGAGCCCTTAATGATGATTGTGAAGGCTTTGCACCGGACAGGGTCCTAGTAGCCATGATGCTCCATCAGGTTCTTATAACAGGTGGTCGAACGACTACTTGGTGTGTCACGCCCCAAATTTCCACAAACCCGGAGAGTGCGTGAAAATGGAAAAGAAAACTAAATGAAAGATCATTAGGTTGGATAAACTGGTTTCTCATTCATTTCCCAAAGTTTTTCGAACCACTTTTCTCTTCATTTTTAACTTAATTCTTCAAGGTTTCTAAACCCCCCCCCTTTTGACATACTTCCCACCTATTTAAAAGGTGTTTTACACACTTAACAAGTCTTTTAATTTTTCATAAAATTTTGACATAACCTCCTTTGTTTTCAAGCCTTTTTTCCACCTAATATTCACAATATTTCATATGCATTATTATATCACAACCCACCCTCACTCGGTGGCCACAATCCATGTAAATTAAACATACATCCTTTGTTTTCAACATACACATATAATACTCATTACATAAAGATATCCTACATATCAATTGGGTTTACACCCTTACACTTTAAAATGACCCAAGGTCTAAATCCATTACTTTTCCAAATTGAAATACAAGTCATTTGGGCTTATGCCCATACATACAAAATATGCCCAAAGGCCAAATATCCATTCAAGTCCCTTTTCCCTCCTTCCTTTAAGACTTCCTCAAGTCTCAAGTATCGGGAGCCTCATTTGTAATATGATATCCCACGAATGGGTCAGCTCAACTGCTGGTATGACAAAGTGCTAATGCTAGGAACAAATTTAAGGCGTGACATGTGCAAGTGTACATTTTAAAAACTACAAACCCATAATCCCTCAATGCTATGCAATGTCAATATGCATGACACACCCATGCAACTCTATGCCACCCATGTCTCGCTTCACGGTCCGCCCCCGTCAGCCCGCGAGTACTGTCATTGGCCAGATTTTGGGTTTTTCACCACAGGATCTACACCCTCATAATGCATAGCACCAAGTGCTCAACCCACACTATGTTCCAAGGATTCATGTATGCCAAGATGCCATGATTTTTCTCAATGTAAATTCTATGAAACATTTCATCAAACACCTTATCTACATGAATGTGAAGCACCATTCAATGGATTAAACATATGATCAAGCTTCATATTCCTATGAAACATTTCATCAAACACCTTATCTACATAAATGTGAAGCACCATTCAATGGATTTAAACATATGATCAAGCTTCATATTCATTACTTTCACAATTTCTCAAAGAAACTACAAATACACAAACTACCAACTCATGTAATAAATCATAACTCTCAAACCACAAGAATTTCTCTACATGAACATAAGTTATAATATAATAATCCAACACATAAGGAATATACACTTTCACCATAGCAACAAAATGTCAAGAAACTCAAAGAATTAAAAGTACTTAAACCATAAATTCTAAGTTTTCAAAGCAACTACCAACTAAATGATTTTCTAACATCAAGTAAACACCTAAATCATTCAATTAACACATAGGAAGACAAAAAAACTTAAATCTATTCTCAACTTAGCAAAATATTATACCTAAAATAATTTTTCTCAAACCAAGAGAGTTGTGTTCTCTTTATAGCCGAAACGATTGGTGAGAATGTAGCCCTTGTTGAGAGGAACAACTTCTTAGAAGCAAGCCTTGCAAAAATCTTGGCCTAGGAATGAGTTTTGGTGGCTTGAAGTTTTTCAAGAACCTAGGATTTTTCTTCCCTTTTTTTGCAAAAATGTGTACTGACCTTTCTCAGCCCAAAAACTGATATTTTTACAGTAAAAGGACTGTATTTATAGTGGAGGGGTAAAGATGGAAAATGACTCTTTTGTCCTTGATGAATCCGAGACACCTTTACACTACAACTCGTCCCGAAATACCTCAATTCAACATTTTATTTTAACCAAAGTTCTTAAAATTATTTTAAATAAAAATTTTCAAAAACATATATTTTCGCTAGTGGCCGGATTTGGCCGGTTCCACCTAGGCCGCCTGGGATACCTTTTTTGTCCAATTTTTGAAACTATTTTTGTTTAAGCTCAAATTCGTATAGTAGGTATATTTTAACATTTTAAGCATATTTCTCTTCTATGATATACTCAAATTATGCTCATAAACACTCCCAAGTAGCCTCCTCGACCCTATGATGGTTCCAAAGAACCTTGACCAAAAGGATGGTCTTGTCCCGCAAAACTAGGTCCCTCGAGTCCAATACCTCCACAGGCCTCTCATCATAAAAAACATTACCCTCCACTTGAAGATTTACCCAATCTAGCACATGTGACGGGTCAGTCTCGTACTTCCTCAACATCGACATATGGAAGACATCATGAACCCCAGATAGCTGTGGCGGTAATGCTAGCTTATAGGCCACCTCACCAACCTTCCCAAGGATCTCAAATGGTCCTATAAACCATAGTGACAGTTTCCCTCTACGCCCGAATCTCCTTAATCCCCCTCGTGGAGCTACCTTGAGGAACACATGTTTGCTAACATCAAATGATAGAGGTCGTCGCCTCCTATCTGCATAACTCTTCTGGTGGCTCTGTGCCATCAACAAACGTTGTCTAATCACTTGTATCTTGTCCGTGGTCTCACGGACTATGTCAGGCCCTAAGGTAGCTGTCTCCCCTGCCTCAATCCAATATACCGGTGAACGACACGGCCTACCATACAACGCCTCAAAAGGTGTCATCTCAATACTAGATTGATAGCTGTTGTTGTAGGCAAACTCTACTAAAACAAGGTGATCTTTCCAACTACCCTTAAAGTCCGTAACACATGCTCTAAGCATGTCCTCAGGTATCTGAGTAGTATGCTCTGACTGGGCATCAGTCTGAGGGTGGAAAGCAGTACTAAACAGTAGTTGAGTCCCTAAGGTTGTCTGAAGACTCTACCAAAATCGTGCAGTGAAACGTGGGTCTCTATCTAAAACAATGGAAACAGGAATCCCATGTAGTTGTACTATCTCTCAGATATACAACCTACTAAGAACATCCGCTGAATCAGTCGCTATAATCGGTAGGAAATGTGCGGACTTCGTCAACCTGTCAACAATAACCCAAGCTGCATCGTGACCTCTAGGTGACTTCGGAAGACCAATCACAAAATCCATGGTAACAAACTCCCACTTCCACTCAGCCAATGACAATGTCTGTAACAAACCCCCAAGTCTCTGGTGCTTAGCCTTAACCTGCTAACACATGAGACATCTCGATACAAACTGCATCACATCCCCCTTCATCCCCGTCCACCAATATTGGCGGCGTAAATCATGGTACATCTTAGTACCCCCTAGGTGTACTGCTAGGCGTGAATGATGGAAATCTCTAAGGACATCAGCCCTAAGAGACTCTAGAACAAAGACTCTACCCATATACCTCAGGCTAAGGTCAGAATGAATTGTCCATCCCTCAAAACCCTCAGCACTTGCAACTCGTGCTCATATCTGCCCTGCCTCTGTGTCCTGTAACTGTGCCTCAATAACCCTACTCGACAGTGTAGGCTGTGCACAAACACTGAATAATGTGGCATGTTCCTTAGACTCAGCAAGGTCTAAGTCAAACTCCCCAATGTCTCCCATCATCTCCCACTCTTTAATAGCAATGCTAGCTATAGTGCTCCTCGGTCTCTTACTAAGTGCATCTGCTACGACATTGGCCTTCCCAGGATGGTACTGAAGGTTAAAGTCACAGTCCTCCATATACTCCATCCATCTCCTCTATCGAAGGTTCAAGTCCTTCTGCGTGAAAATGTATCTAAGGCTCTTGTGATCTGAGAACACCTCGAACCTCTCCCCATATAAGTAGTGTCGCCAACTCTTAAGTGCAAAAATGACGACAGCTAACTCTAAATCATGTGTGGGATAGTTCTGTTCATGATTCTTCAACTGACGAGAACCATAGGCTGCCACTCTACCTTTCTGCATCAATACACAGCCTAATCCCTCTCATGAAGCATCACAATAAACAATATATCCAACACCTCCCTCAGGTATAATCAAGATAGGTGTTGAAGTCAGCCTCTTCTTCAGCTCCTGAAATGAATGTTCACACTCATCTGTCCACTCAAATCTAATGCCCTTGCGCGTCAGACGAGTCATCAGAGCAGCAAGACGAGAAAACCCTTCCACAGACCGACAGTAGTACTCTGCTAATCCCAAGAAACTCTGGATCTCAAACACTCTCTTCGACCTTTCCCAACTCATAACAGTGTCAATCTTAGAAGGGTCCACTGATACCCCACTACCTGACACAACATGGCCAAGAAACTGCACCTCCTGAAGCCAAAACTCACACTTCGAGAATTTAGCAAATAAATGGTGTTCCCTCAAAATCTGTAACACAGTCCGTAGGTGAAAGGCATGCTCATCCTCAGAAGCTGAATAAATCAAAATATCATCAACAAACACCACAACAAACTGATCTAAATAAGGACTAAAAATGTGATGCATCAAGTCCATGAATGTCGCTGGGGCATTCGTCACACCGAATGGCATAACCATGAACTCATAATGGCCATAACGAGTGCGAAAAGCTGTCTTTGCCACATCCTCCTCCTGTACTCTCAACTGATGATACCTCGATCTAAGATCAATCTTCGAGAAATATCTCGAACCCTTAAGCTGATCAAACAAGTCATCTATCCTGGGCAACGGGTACTTGTTCTTGATAGTGACCCTGTTCAACCTCCTATAGTCCACACACAAACGCAATGTCTCATCCTTCTTCTTCGCAAATAGTGCCGAAGTACCCCACATAAAAGTACTAGGACGAATAAAACCCTTACCCAACAAATCAGTCAACTGCTCCTTCAGTTCTCCCAACTCAGCTGGAGCCACATGGTAAGGTGGAATAGAAATAGGCATAGTGCCTGGGATAAGCTCTATCGTGAACTCTATCTCTCGTCTCGGCGGTAGACTAGTTAAGTCATCCGAGAAGACATCTGGAAATTCATCCACTACGGGTGGTAACACATTCTCTATAGTCCCACCTCCATCTACTACCAAACTAGCCAACATGTAACTATGACCTCCCCCAACTCCTTGAGTCATACAAGGGTGGAACTAAGAAATCTCCATGATCTCCCATGAAATAAAGCTATCTCCCTCAGGAGTACACACTGTCACTCTCCCTCTGTAACAATCTATACTCGCCCGAAAAGCAAACAACCAATCCATCCCCAAAATAATATCAAAACCAGACATGTCAAGCAAAATGAAGTCAAAATAAAGGATGCGATCAGTTATCTCTATCTGGCAATCTCTACAGATCCTCGTCAATATCACACTAACCCCAACTGAGGTGTCAACATGCAATGGTGGGTCTAACTGATTTATGTCCAACCCTAATGTCATGACAAGCATAGTAGATATAAATGAATGAGATGCACCTGAGTCTATCAGCATGCTAACTCATGAACTAAACACAAGGAATGTACCTCGAACCACTGAAGGTCCAGAAATAGATGTCTTTGGTGTGGCCACTGCATAAACACGACCCTGAGTAGTCTAGCCTTGCCTACCCCCTCTCTGTCCTTGCTGACCTCCTCCCTTCTATCCAGGAGCTCCAACACTCTATGTAGAGGGTACAGACTGGAGATATGGTGTCAGAGGTCTATGGCCTAACTGTGGCTGTGATAGAGGCACCTGAGTATACTGATAGTAATGTGGCCACTGCAAGCCCTGTGAAGTCTACCCCTGAGGACAGTTGGCCTTAACATGACCCGTTTGGTGACAAGTGTAGCAACGTTGTGGAGCTCTCCACCCCTGACCTTGTACCAGTGGTGGAAATGATCCCTGGCTCGATCTAGCTCCTCGCCCCTGGCTGGGATCTCTCTAGAGGCAATTGACCATTCTATGGCCAGACTGTCCACACTAATAACAAGTGAAGGGCCTCTGAGGTACTCCCCCTGGAAAGAAATAGGCATAATAGGAGGTTGAGGGGCTAAAACCTGGGCAGGTTGCTGCGATGTCTGTGCAGAAGAAGCACTAGTCCTGTACCTCTTCGCCGGTCCCCTTACCAATGTAAATTGGGACAGATGTAGAAGCCTAAGCTGCAACTGCCCCACTCTGCGTCCAGGACTCTCTAATCCCTCTAAGGTCGGCCAACTCCCTCTCAACTTTGGTGGCCCGAATCACTGCCTCATCGTAGGTCTCCNCGGTCCCCTTACCAATGTAAATTGGGACAAATGTAGAAGCCTAAGCTGCAACTGCCCCACTCTGCGTCCAGGACTCTCTAATCCCTCTAAGGTCGGTCAACTCCCTCTCAACTTTGGTGGCCCGAATCACTGCCTCATCGTAGGTCTCCATAATGTGACTTGCTAGTCTATCTCTGATGGATGTCTTCAACCCCCTAACAAAGTAAAAGACCCTCAGTCGTTCCTCTTGAATGACATGGGGGAAAAATTTCCCCAATGCAGTAAACCGAGACTTATACTGAGTCACCGTCATGTCTTGCTGTAGGAGAGCCATGAACTCATCCATATACCCAATCCGTGCAATCTCAGGAAAATAGTGGTCATTGAACATGGCCACAAAGGCATCCCATCCCTCCTCGAAATTGTCTATCCGGTGAGTAGCTATTCTCCACCACTGACTAGCCAACTCAATAAACTGAAAGGTGGCACACCTGATCCTCAAATGTGGCTCCACGATCACCTACGAGTCTAGGATCCCCTAGTGATATGCTCNATTCCTACATGGGGGAAAAATTTCCCTAATGCAGTAAACCGAGACTTATACTGAGTCACCGTCATGTCTTGCTGTAGGAGAGCCATGAACTCATCCATATACCCAATCCGTGCAATCTCAGGAAAATAGTGGTCATTGAACATGGCCACAAAGGCATCCCATCCCTCCTCGAAATTGTCTATCCGGTGAGTAGCTATTCTCCACCACTGACTATCCAACTCAATAAACTGAAAGGTGGCACACCTGATCCTCAAATGTGGCTCCACGATCACCTACGAGTCTAGGATCCCCTAGTGATATGCTCTAACCACTCCTCAGCTACTAGAGGGTTAGGCTGTCCAGCAAAAGTAGGAGGTCTCATCCTCTAGAATGGATTCATTACTTGGGTATACTTGGTCTCGCCACCTGCAGTCCTGGTGTCCTGCATGGCTTGTAAACACTTTTGCAAAATGGTTGCCACATCTCTGGCGCCAATGGTCTGNCTAGAATGGATTCATTACTTGGGTATACTTGGTCTCGCCACCTGAAGTCCTGGTGTCCTACATGGCTTGTAAACACTTTTGCAAAATGGTTGCCACATCTCTGGCGCCAATGGTCTGCTCCACCTCCTTTGCTGGGGTAGGTGTAGGAGCAGGAGTAACGACCTCCTCAGCTATACTATGAGCAGGAATAGCAGCTCGGGCCCTACTACACCGAGGTGGTGTTGTCGCTCTAGGCCTTCCGCGCCTAGGCACTACAGGTCTAGCATGAGTCCTCTTTGGTGGCATGTGGCTACAAGTCCAATAGGCATTAAAATATTAATACCTCTTTTCACATTAGACATAGGCATTTAAAAGAATAAGAAGCACATGCATGTCAACCACTCACACTTCAAAAGTGACAACTACAACATGTCTTAACATATACCAAACAAGTTCTTACACTTAAAATAATGCTCACCCAAAATTTAAAACTATATGTCACGGCCTTATCGTGTTCAACCACACCCCACAGTCTCTAGGTATTCGAACCTAGGCTCTGATACCAAGTTGTCATGCCCCGAATTTCCACAAACTCGGGGAGTGAGTGAAAATGGAAAAAAAAGTAAATGAAAGGTCATTAGGTTAGATAAATTGGTTTCTCATTTATTTCCCATGTTTTTCCAAAGTTTTTTAAACCACTTTTCTTCCATTTTTAGCTTATTTCTTCAAGGTTTCTAAACCCCCCCCCCCTTTTTGACATCATTCCCACCTATTTAAAAGGTGTTTTACACACTTAACAAGTCTTTTAATTTTTNAAACCACTTTTCTTCCATTTTTAGCTTATTTCTTCCAGGTTTCTAAACCCCCCCCTTTTTGACATCCTTCCCACCTATTTAAAAGGTGTTTTACACACTTAACAAGTCTTTTAATTTTTCATAAAATTTTGACATAACCTCATTTTTTTTCGAGCCTTTTTTTCCACCTAATATTCACAATATTTCATATGCATTATTATATCACAACCCACCCTCACTCGGTGGCCACAACCTATGTAAATTAAACATACATCTCTTATTCTCAACATATACATCTAATTGCCCCCAATATACACATATGATACTCATTAAATAAAGACATCCCAAATATCAATTGAGTTTACACTCTTACACATTAAAATGGTCCAAGACTTTAAATCCACTACTTTTTCAAACTAGAATACAAGTCATTTGGGCTTATGCCCATATATACAAAATATGCCCAATTGCCAAATATACATTCAAGTCTCTTTCCTCTCCTTCCTCTAAGACTTCCTCAAGTCTCAAGTACTAGCAGTCTCATCTGTAATATGATATTCCACGAATGAGTCAGCTCAACTGCTGATATGACAAAAGGCTAATGTTAGGAACAAATTTAAGGCGTGACATGTGCAAGTGTAAATTTAAAAAAAATTACATCCCTATAATTCCTAAATGCTATGCAATGACAATATGCATGACACACCCATGCAACTCTATGCCACCTATGTCTCACTTCACTGTCCGCCCCCGTCAACCCGCGAGTACTGTCATTGGCCAGATTTGGGGTTTTTCATCACAAGATCTAGACCCTCATAATGCATAGAACCAAGTGCTCAACCCACACTATGTTCCAAGGATTCATGTATTCCAAGATGCCATGATTTTTCTCAATGTAAATTCTACGAAATATTTCATCAAACACCTTATTNTAAATAATTTTTTAACATCAAGTAAACACCTAAATCATTCAATCAACACATAAGAAGACAAGAAAACTTAAATCTATTCTCAACTTAGCAAAATATCATACCTAAAATGGTTTTTCTCAATCCAAGAGAGTTGTGTTCTCTTTATAGCCGAACCAATATGTGAGAATGTAGCCCTTGTTAAGAGAAAAAACTTTTTAAAAGGAAGTCTTGTAAGAATCTTAGCCTACGACTAAGTTTTGGTGGCTTAAAGTTTGAAGAACCTAGGGTTTTTCTTTCCTTTTCCTCCAAAAACGTGTACTGACCCTTCCCAACCCAAAAACACTGATATTTTTACACTAAAGGGCTGTATTTATAGTGGAGGGAAAGGGTGCAAAAAGACCCTTTTGCCCTTGATGAATCTGAGACCCCGTTACACTACAACTCGTCCCAAAACGCCTCAATTCGACATTTTATTTTAAGCAAAGTTCTTAAAAATATTTTGAATGAAAATTTTTAAAAATATATATTTTCGCTTGTGGCCGGGTTTAGTCGGTTCCACTTAGGGCGGCCGGGATACCTTTTTTGTCTAATTTTTGAAACTATTTTTGTTTATACTCAAATTCTTACAGTATGTGTATTTTAACATTCTAAAATTCTAAACATGTTTTAATTTTATGATATACTCATATTATGCTCTTAAACATGACTTATACATAAATTATGTATATGTAGTGCTCTACCANTGTGTATTTTAACATTCTAAAATTCTAAACATGTTTTAATTTTATGATATACTCATATTATGCTCCTAAACATGACTTATACATAAATTATGTATATGTAGTGCTCTACCAGCAAATGGTGCATGAATAGTGCCCTACCGGCAAAATTGAAAAATTTACCCTTACTTTTCAAATCTCTAAATGGTGACATCAAAGGCATCCATGGAAGGCATTGTGAACTTAGATGGAATAGAAAAATTCTTGATCTCTTGAGTGAAGGGAGACTCGATCTGTTGGNATGGTGACATCAAAGGCATCCATGGAAGGCATTGTGAACTTAGATGGAATAGAAAAATTCTTGATCTCTTGAGTGAAGGGAGACTCGGTCTGTTGGATCATAGCTTCCATTAAAGTGAGATCCCTGTTCTTGATGAGGTTTATCATCTTGCCCAGCTTGTCCTACACCTTTCTCATCTTCCCTTCCCAGTAATGGTCCATGGGAGGTGAGCATAATGGAACCTAAGGATAACTCCTTGTAGCTTCACTAGTGCAACTCTCTCCTTTTTCTTCTTGAGTATCCCAGTCAGGTCAGTGACAGGCATCGTCGTCTAAACGACTTTTGTCTTCTTCCTTGGTAACACCATTGAGAGGTTGTTGTGATTGTTGTTGTTGTTGAGTTGTTAAAAGCTCAATAATCTGTTGGTTTGGTTGGACCAATTGTAGCATGGCTTGTTCGAGGGTTCCCTGACCCCTTGTGGTGGATGATTAATCAGTGGGACTTGAGAGGCAGGGGCTCTTGGTTGATGATTAGGATTTTGGCTCATGCTTTTGATTTGTACCATCAATCAAACAACATAAACTTAGTACAAAATGATGAAAATTGTTTCCACAAATGACACCAAACTGATGGAGTAAAAATTAAGAAGCGTGAGGTGGAACAAATTGGATGAGCTGTGTGTGAAGTGTATTAGGGAAAAATGAACAAATAAACTTAGAGATAGAGTGGTTTACTCAGCTGAAGAGTTGAGTTAATCCACTATAATAGAGACTCTTACTCCTAGGTGTTTATTGCATGAGGAAAAAGAACAGTACAGTCATTGTATTCTCCTAGGCAGCGTATGTGCTTACCCTTTTTACTTATCTCATACACTACTATAAGCATAAATCTTGTGGATTGGATATAACTTTTGATTGTTTTAATTGTTTATTGTTACTCTTTTTTTTTCGCTCAATGTCTAGATATATTCTGTGTGCCCATCCTTAATTGTACGGATACTTAATTTTATGTATTTAAGTATAAACATACACACATATATATTGATAAAGGATTATTAAACGTGTTTTTTAAAATGTTTTGCCAAATGGTGGGTTAGATAATGGACCTCAACAAATGAGAGGGCCTGCTATTGTGTTGCCGACCAAAGAGAGCAATGAAATGCATGTGGAAGTCAATGGATTCTGCCTCTTGTGATTTCAAATTGGCATCACCAAATAAGAGGCCCTGATTTGTGCTCTGCTAATTAAAAGTGAAATGGACCAAATTGAATGGGAAAGCAAATGGAGTAAGCCCAAATATGAGGCCCTGAATTGGGATCTACTGAAGTACAATGGACTTAAATGGATGGGGGCGAAAATGGAGTCAGCCAAAATTCCTTTTGGTCAAAACCTATGTGCCTGGTCCAGAGACAAGAGCGTTAGTGGTGGTGGGTCCATAAAAACATGTAACCATGGTTTACAACATGCTCTGCTCCGTAGACAAACATGTGCAGATTAAAGACATGACAGTCCAACCAGCACATGCAGCATGTCAGCGACTGTTCCAAGAAATTGACAAAGGCAATGAGGCACATGCCTACACATTAGTTACTGTTGCGGCTGCACCCTGAGTCAGAGCCACCTTTCTTGTAAAGAACTAGGAGTTAATTCACACCTCAACATGTCGGGTAAGGCTACGTTAGTTGCCGTGCCTCCATAAATGTCGATGATCAATTTTAAAGTCAATGATTTACGATTTACTAACATAATTAAAAAACATAATTTAAGAATATAATGAGTTGTCACAAATAAAATGATAGTGAAATATATTTAATGATGAGTCTTATCATAGCATTAAATGAATTTATTATTATATTATAGGTGACAACTCATTATGTCTTCAAATTATAGCTATAAATTATGTCCCAATAGCATTGATCTTTATAATTATTGATTAAATTTTAATAATAAAAAATTATAATTTTTTTTTTTACACATAAGATATTTTTATTGGTCAAAAATTAAAAATTCAAATTTTTTTTCCATACCATAATAAAGATGTGTCAATGAAAATAAAATTGTCTTAATGTACACTGCTAAGGTAGAGACCATCTTCCGTGCTTTCTGTTTTTGGGTAGACAACGTTTTAGCCCCCGAATGCGTGTGATACGATAAAATGTTACATTCTTCACAGTATAATGTAGTTGTTTTCATGAAAGTGTGTTTTGAATACCCATTATTTATGGAGTTGATTTTGGTACCCCCAAAAAAAAAAAAAAATTGGTATCATACTTATATTTATCACATTTGTGTTTATTTTTATTATATTTATGTGTCTTTTTTATCATTGTGGGGTCTTTAAAAAATGACAAAAATAGTTATTATAACAGTGATAAAAATATTCATAAATGTGATAAAAACACCTACAAATGTGATAAATTTTTTTGTACAAAAAAAGGTGGTAAAAATATGTATAACAATGATAAAAATACCCTAAAAAATGGTACATCACCCATAAAAGTTTATAATTATAAAATGACCCACAAAAGTTGTAAAAACACCTATTAAAATAATAAAAGTTGGAGGTATGATACCAAAATTTTTACTTTGGTACCATAGTCAAATTCATTATTTATAAACATGTTTTTAAAATACATCTTGCATTGAAAAATGTATTTTTAATAAACGTTTTCATAAAAATAATTGTAGCTTGATAAATAAATTTGAAATTATGGTATTTAAATAAAAAAATATTCAAAACAACCGAAATTAATTGCTACAAGGTCTAGTTATGGTACAAAAAAAATTATTTTTTGATACCTCACAAATCAAAGCAAGACACATGTGAATGATTTATGGTTTTTTATTTTATTCTACTTAATTATTTTTCATGATCAATTGCTAAAAACAATTCAAGACATAATCAATGACTTGAGGAATTTCAAATACGACACTAAAGCAGTATCGTTGTGCTATCCCACCCTCTGTAATGTTGATCAATTTCACATTTCTCAATTGCTAACGTCTACTAAGAATTAGATAGAAACTGAAGTCAATTTACTTTTGAAAGTAAGGTTCAATTATGTTATAAAAAAATTAATTTTTAGTACCGGGAGACGGTAGCCTTATCTCTCAAACTGTCCTCTGTTTCACGAGTGACATCTAAATATTTTTTTCGTTTTAAAGAACGGGGTTAGTTTGTTTTGGACACTATGAAACATATTGAAGTTATAGAGAAGGTACTATAAAAATGTTAGAATGGGTAAAATATGACCTACATAAAAGGCATGTTTACTTTCAGTACGAGGTTGGTATTAAGGTGAGGGATAGAGATAGATACCTGTGTTCTACTTATACTTTAGCTGTTGTGATTTTTTACGTGTGGAATTATTAATGGGATTAAATTCCAACCCGCACCTGGCCCGCATGTTATAGCGCACTGAAACTCACGTACAAAGACTTATTTTTAGTATTGTAGAATTGCTATGTAACACCCCAAAAATCGGGGTCTTTAATTTAACAAAATTCGAGCAGAGTCTTCTTTGTATGGGGAACTCTACCAAAAATACAATCTGTGCAATTATATTACATTGACTACACCGGGTCCATTTATAAGTGGACATTAAAACCGTCTATATGAGTTCGATTTGTAATGCCCCAAAATCCCCCTTGGACGACATTACTATCTAAAACNTAAAACCGTCTATATGAGTTCGATTTGTAATGCCCCAAAATCCCCTTTGGACGACATTACTATCTAAAATCATTCACATCATAAGAGCGCTAAATAAATCCATAAAATAATAAAATTTTATTAACTATATGTAATATTCACAATATCATCCAAAAAGAATAGGTCAAGCTATGACAATTACATTCCAAAAGAATTACATTTAAATTTAGCAGTGGAATAAATAAAATACTAGGTTATATATGATCGTAAATAAATTTCCTAGTCTAGCACAAAAATAAACTATAGCTCTAGACGTCCACCTCGGGATCTAGGTTTCCCTCTGGTGGAGCCTCTCAATTTCCCGGCTCGTCAACTCCGGGATCTTCCTCTAGCACAAAGTCTGAAAAAAAATATTTTTGGTAGGGGTGAGCACTAAGCTCTATAGAAAAATCCTCTCAAACTCTAACAAGGTTTGAAAAACGTAGAAAATAGTAGGTCATATTTCACAAATAACATACGTAAATTTTGAAAGAAAACATGATATTTTTAAAAGATCTCAAATTTATACATTAACAATAATTAAATACAAGAGTAAAATCAATCCCACCATAAATAACCATTCCAAAGAGTAATTATTCCCACAATAATTTTCAAGATAATCATATCCAAAAGATAACGCAATAAACAATAACCATAATGTATCTCAAGTCTGATGTAAGATAATCGCATGAATAAACACATAGAGAATATCCTGGCCCACACACACACAAATTCTTGCAAGGATATCAAACTTCGGGAAGGGCGCCTACCGATGCATTATCCCATACCAATGCACCAGCAATAATGAATCCGACCTAGGCATAGTATACTAATCCTCTGACACGGCACCCGTGAACTAATAGTGGTTTGGTCCTCGCAAGACACCAACCCCACTACGAGTGGTAGGAAAAGTTCAAACCCGCACGGAGTAAANTATCGGAATAATTACATTCCAAAAGAATTACATTTAAATTTAGCAGCGGAATAAACAAAATACTAGGTTATATATGATCGTAAATAAATTCCCTAGTCTAGCACAAAAATAAACTATAGCTCTAGACGTCCACCTCGGGATCTAGGTTTCCCTCTGGTGGAGCCTCTCAATTTCCCGGCTCGTCAACTCCGGGATCTTCCTCTAGCACAAAGTCTGAAAAAAAATATTTTTGGTAGGGGTGAGCACTAAGCTCTATAGAAAAATCCTCTCAAACTCTAACAAGGTTTGAAAAACGTAGAAAATAGTAGGTCATATTTCACAAATAACATACGTAAATTTTGAAAGAAAACATGATATTTTTAAAAGATCTCAAATTTATACATTAACAATAATTAAATACAAGAGTAAAATCAATCCCACCATAAATAACCATTCCAAAGAGTAATTATTCCCACAATAATTTTCAAGATAATCATATCCAAAAGATAACGCAATAAACAATAACCATAATGTATCTCAAGTCTGATGTAAGATAATCGCATGAATAAACACATAGAGAATATCCTGGCCCACACACACACAAATTCTTGCAAGGATATCAAACTTCGGGAAGGGCGCCTACCGATGCATTATCCCATACCAATGCACCAGCAATAATGAATCCGACCTAGGCATAGTATACTAATCCTCTGACACGGCACCCGTGAACTAATAGTGGTTTGGTCCTCGCAAGACACCAACCCCACTACGAGTGGTAGGAAAAGTTCAAACCCGCACGGAGTAAAAACCACACACATCTATCCACTCTACGATACCCGGTCAATGGCCACCCATGGTCATCCAAACACCTCCATGAGATACAATCACCAACAATTTCTCAACAAAAGTTCATAATTCCCCAAATCCCCAAAATTTCTTGTATGTTATCCAATAGAACCATGTAAGAAAAATAGACAAGAGATCAACATCAATACCATTTTATTGTTTAATAGAAAGCCTAAAGTTTGAAAATCAAGAACAAAGAAAATATGAAGAGAAAAATTTATTTTTCTTAAAATCTAAGGTTTGAAGATGAAAAAAAGAGCTTTAATGGTTATCTAACCATCACATTGTTTAAAACATGACATTTATTGCAAGAATAACAAGAATTAAAGATTTTATAACATACATATTGAATTTAGAGTCAAAAGAGTACATATATACATAAATCCTAGCCTCAATGTAGGAGAACGAGAAAAAATCCTTACGTTGAATCAAAGTTCCAAACCAAAACCCAAGTTCTAGAGACCTCCTTTCTCCCTTTCCTCCTTTCCTCTATATTCTCCTAGGGTGCAAAGAGGTTTGGGGTGAGAGTGGAGTGAAAAGAATAGGAGTAAAGGGGCTGAAACCAATGTTTTAAACACAACAGTCCCGAAGTTACTGTTCACAGGCTGTTTGGATTTTCTTCAAAATTACGATTTTACCCTAAAAATCTCCAATTTGATTCATATTACTACCCTAAGATTTTTTGACGTTTCGGATTCGTTTTTAATGTTATTTTAACTTAAAAACATTTATTTTTATGATTTATTTCAAAACTAAAATAAATTTACATTCGAAACACTAAAATTACTATTTTATTCCTCTGAACTGTTAAATATGCTAAATGGCTATTCCAAATTTTTCGGATCTCCCAGGTTCAATGATAATATTATTTTGACCTAAAAAAATTAATATTTTTACNTCTCTGAACCGTTAAATATGCTAAATGGCTATTCCAAATTTTTCGGATCTCCCAGGTTCAATGATAATATTATTTTGACCTAAAAAAATTAATATTTTTACTTAGTTACCCTTATTATCCTTAAACACCTCCAAAAATTAAATTTTAAAAAAAAATTTGTCTCCCTAGTATTTATTCATACTATTGAAATCTATAGGGTTCATGCATACTTTATCACCTATGATTCAAACTTTTTAGTGATCTGAATTATATTATATTATACACCCAAGTATAAGTGGTCAAATTATAANATTCACACTTTTTAGTGATTTGAATTATATTATATTATACACCCAAGTATAAGTGGTCAAATTTTAATTTTCTCGGTTTAAGTCCAAGTATCAATCCCACGACGAGTTTAGTAATTTAGTAGGTAAAACAAAAAAATAGTAAAGTTATTGTTTGAAGTAGTATGACGTTTGATAGCTTGTGATGTGAGCTTAGCTTGACATCTAGTTTAACTTAAATAAAGTGCATAAATAAACAAATAAAGTGTGCAAGTAAATAAATAAAGTGCGTAAGTAAATGCTTTAACAATAAGAATATAAAAGATACTCCTCAGTTTAAGGGTCCTATGTGCATTAGATTGGTTAGATACTAGAAATGCTACCGTACCATTATTAACTTCCATTTTATCGGCAAGTCAACCGGTTGGTCTGATGTATATAAACCATAGCACAGCCGCTTCTTAGGCTAACTAATTATATCCACGTTATTTGATTAACCCAAGCAAACCAGAAGGACAAGCCATTAATGATGAATACTTGAGTTATTCACTTGATCTCATGATTATAAGTGCGTACATAATAAACTATAACACAGCCACGTCTTAGGTTAACTGGTGGTATTATAACATAACACAACAACTTCTTAGGAAAGCTGGTTATAGACGTACTAATTGACTAATTTAAGTAAACCAGAAGGTTGAGCCATTCATGAGGAACACTTGAATTACCCAATAGGTCATCTGTGATAAATATATATACCAGTTAAACATCCTCAGCATTCTGGTGAAGGACAAGCCATACTGATAGGAACGTCGTGATTGTTAGACTAGCNGAGCCATTCATGAGGAACACTTGAATTACCTAATAGGTCATCTGTGATAAATATATATACCAGTTAAACATCCTTAGCATTCTGGTGAAGGACAAGCCATACTGATAGGAACGTCGTGATTGTTAGACTAGCAATATAGTTATATATAATATTTAAATAACCCTAATAACTCAGAAGGACAAGCCATTCATGAAGATCATTTAGGTTATGTACCACACATCAGTAGAACATTCTCAGCATTCCGGTGGAGGACAAGCCATACCGGTAGGAACGCCGTGGTTCTTTAACCGGCAGGTCTTATGATATACTGATGACATAATTCAAGGCACAACACCGGAATTATGCACATTACTATATCATGCATTAAGCATATAATACATAAATAAATAAAATATAAATAAGACATCNTCAGAAGGACAAGCCATTCATGAAGATCATTTAGGTTATGTACCACACATCAGTAGAACATTCTCAGCATTCCGGTGGAGGACAAGCCATACCGGTAGGAACGCCGTGGTTCTTTAACTGGCAGGTCTTATGATACACTGATGACATAATTCAAGGCACAACACTGGAATTATGCACATCACTATATCATGCATTAAGCATATAATACATAAATAAATAAAATATNGTTATATATAATATTTAAATAACCCTAATAACCCAGAAGGATAAGCCATTCATGAAGATCATTTAGGTTATGTACCACACATCAGTAGAACATCCTCAGCATTCCGGTGGAGAACAAGCCATACCGGTAGGAACGCCGTGGTTCTTTAACCGGCAGGTCTTATGATATACTGATGACATAATTCAAGGCACAACACCGGAATTATGCACATTACTATATCATGCATTAAGCATATAATACATAAATAAATAAAATATAAATAAGACATCAGTATTTTCATAATCTAAACAATAATATACATATGTTCCCCTCGCACTGTAGGGTATAAACGACTACTCACACTCCATTTCTACAGACAAGCAAGAAGTGAGGGTAATATTCATTACAACTAAAAATAAAGCTTCTTTCACAAGGAACAATTGAAACACAACCACCTTTAACACTTTGATGATTTTTCAAAACTTTTGTTAGTTTTTTTTTCCTGAATTTCAGATAATTNTAGGGTATAAATGACTACTCACACTCCATTTCTACAGACAAGCAAGGAGTGAGGGTAATATTCATTACAACTAAAAATAAAGCTTCTTTCACAAGGAACAATTGAAACACAACCACCTTTAACACTTGGATGATTTTTCAAAACTTTTGTTAGTTTTTTTTTCCTGAATTTCAGATAATTTCGACGATATTATAACTAGATGTATTTCATTTTCTCCTAAAAAGACATATTTTAAGTTGGTTGGAAGAGGTTTTAATTCTGGCTTAAAAACTTTGACATTAGATTCTATAAGTTTTGGTAACAATTCTTCACATTGTAGATCCTTGGCAGATGTATTTTCAGATTCGGTTTCAGGTATTGATTCTAATGCTAATTACTCTTTTTCCAAAAAGTTCTTTTCAAAAAAATTTGGGTTATTGTTTCAACATGATTTACTTNCTCTTTTTCCCAAACGTTCTTTTCAAAAAAAATTTGGGTTATTGTTTCAACATGATTTAATTCATATATTTCTTCTTCTTCTTCTTCTTCTCTAGGTCATTTTACACTTTTAAAAATATTTAATTCCAAAGTCATGTTTCCAAATGAGATTTTCATAATTCCGCTTCTACAATTAATCAACGCATTTGATGTAGCTAGGAATGGTCGACCTAAAATTAGAGGTATATATCCAAATGAACATCCTTCACAACATGGCTCCGTGTCTATAATGATAAAATATGCTGGAAAATAGAATTGATCAACTTGGACAATCACATCTTCTACAATTCCTCATGGAGTTTTTATTGATCGGTCTGCTAGTTGTAGTTTAACATTGGAAGGTTTTAATTCACTTAATCCTAATTGCTTATATATTGAATATGNTTCTTTTTCCAAAAAGTTCTTTTCAAAAAAATTTGGGTTATTGTTTCAACATGATTTACTTCATATATTTCTTCTTCTTCTCTAGGTCATTTTACACTTTTAAAAATATTTAATTCCAAAGTCATGTTTCCAAATGAGATTTTCATAATTCCGCTTCTACAATTAATCAACGCATTTGATGTAGCTAGGAATGGTCGACCTAAAATTAGAGGTATATATCCAAATGAACATCCTTCACAACATGGCTCCGTGTCTATAATGATAAAATCTGCTGGAAAATAGAATTGATTAACTTGGACAATCACATCTTCTACAATTCCTCGTGGAGTTTTTATTGATCGGTCTGCTAGTTGTAGTTTAACATTGGAAGGTTTTAATTCACTTAATCCTAATTGCTTATATATTGAATATGACATTAAATTACAATTGGATCCAAGATTTAGCAAGGCTTGTCCAATTTTGAAAATTTCCAATGAGACATGAGACTGTAGGACTACCTGGATCTTTGTACTTAAGAAGTATGTCTTGATGTATTATAGTATTAACTTGTTCAGTTGAAAATTCTTTCTTTGATACATTAGTTCTTCTTTTGATCGTACAAAGATCTTTTAAAAACTTAGCATAAATCGGAACTCGTTTTATTGCATCCAACAAATGAAGATTAATTTTTACTTGTTTAAATAACTCAAGAATGTCAGATTAATCTTTTTCAGATGAAGGACATGGAGGATCTTTTTCACTTTGTGTTTTTGATTGCTTTTAGATTAAAGGTTTAGATTCAAGTGGTTCGTTTACAGGAATTGATTTACGTATTTGTTTTGGAATCTTGGGTTTAATAGTTTTATCAATTACCTTACCACTTCTCAATGTCNGATTGATCTTTTTCAGATGAAGGACATGGAGAATCTTTTTCACTTTGTGTTTTTGATTGCTTTTAGATTAAAGGTTTAGATTCAAGTGGNAATCTTTTTCAGATGAAGGACATGGAGGATCTTTTTCACTTTGTGTTTTTGATTGCTTTTAGATTAAAGGTTTAGATTCAAGTGGTTCGTTTACAGGAATTGATTTACGTATTTGTTTTGGAATCTTGGGTTTAATAGTTTTATCAATTACCTTACCACTTCTCAATGTTGTGACTGCTTGTACTTGACTTGGCGAGGCTTCAGATGGTACATAATTAGTTTGATTTTGACTTTGTGGAGGTTTAGGTTGAGATGAAAACTTTCCTTTTTCTGTAGTACTTAAAGACTGAGTCAACTTAGCTAGATGACTTTTAATATCTTTGATACTCTGTGAAGTTTGAGATTTAAAATCGTTGAATGCTTGATTTGTTTGAGTGTTGAAATTCATTTGACTTTGAATAATTGATTCATAGTGTCTTTCAGAGTTCTTTTCNAGCGAGGCTTCAGATGATACATAATTAGTTTGATTTTGACTTTATAGAGGTTTAGGTTGAGATGGAAACTTTCCTTTTTCTGTAGTACTTAAAGACTGAGTCAACTTAGCTAGATGACTTTT